>CM029770.1:16074953-16679680 GCA_017562165.1 Ectropis grisescens | reverse complement strand
TTATAACTCAAAAGTATAGTCATTACAAAAAATTTGGTAAAATTTGTAAAGAATAAACTGGTCTTTAAAATGTCTTGACGTGTTTTATTGATTAATTTAATATTTCAAGAGTTATCGGCCGCGATAAAAAAACCGGTTCATCAAATGGGCCTTAAATCGTAAATGGTACGTTTCACAAAAAAGTTTTAGGCAACAAAAGGTGTAAAATTTTATTTTCTACACTAATTAGTTCAATTATTATGGCCACAAAGTGAATAGTTTCCGAGATATCGGCCAAAAACATTTTTTCAAGATGGGGCTCCTCCTGAATCTGTCAGCATTTTGTGGTTTTATGATCAGTAAGAGATCCTACACCTCATAAAAAAGAAATTTGTGTCGGAAATTTATGGCAAAACTATATAATCTTTACTGGCCTATGATATGAACTTTCAGATTTGTACAGCATTGACTTTTCTTAGACATGTATTAAATTCAAATAAATTATATGAATGCCGTTTAAAAAATTGTACTAAATATCACCTTATAGTAAATTTAGTCACATGGTATTTTCTTGAGTTTTTTGGCATTTACTGACTCTTGGACTAACAAAAATGTACGGCACGTGTAAATTTTTTATCTTTGCACTAAATGCTTTCGGAATAAATTAATTTTACGTTGTATCAAATCACCTCTCTGAATCACTGAAAAGAGGAGATTGATCCCTGGATATTTTCCTCTTGTCGCATTATTTTTGTACGGCGTTGCGGAATAATGGGTTAGACGAGCTATTGCAACTGCATGGGACCAATGCCGTACAGTATCAAATGACCAAATTTTTCCTGAAATTTTGCGAAATATCAAACATGTTTCCGATTTGGTGGACCACTATTTTTGTACGGCACTACGCGTTTTCTCATTATTTTCTATGGATCTATTTGATGGTAAGAATGCCGTACAAAAACAAATGACCAAAATTTACCACTCTACTTGCGCTTTTGAATGCTCATCTGCACTCAGTTGGACAGCTTACAAGTGACGGCATAGTGCTGAATCTGATTATTTTATACCCATCTATCATCCTACATAGGTCTCATGCTGGCTCATTTGACCCATCAATTTTGTTCACGGGCCTGCAGTCTATTATATTAGTAGCAGGACCGAAATGTAAGTGACGCGAGACTTCCTTTCAATGGCTTCATTTTTTTTTAAATATTCTTGTTAAATGACTAGCGCCTTGTCCCGGCTTCACAAGGATAAATATCTATTGTAACTAATCATTTTGCAATTATAGATGAACAAAGCTATTTATATTAGGTATTATGATACTTAGCTAGGTATAATGTAAAATTTAGGTAATCAGAGAACAATTTTTCTATACTTAATGGTTGTACCTAGTGAATATTGAATTGTTCATTACATCAAAAAAACAATCTTCTGTTCAAATTTGGTACAGATTAGCATTTAAGGGATATTATTGTTGTGTCAAAACTCGTTTTATCCCAAAGATAAGTAGTCGATGATACATACCAAATGACACATTTACCTTACCTCGTGTATCATTTAGAGAACAACTGAGATTGACAACAGCCGAAATAATTAACGAAAAATAAAATTAATATATTTACTTATTACACTACAGTTCAGTTTGTTCAGTAAATTAATCTAATTAAATAACTTTCCAACAGACGCTGAGCTACGATATTTCGTATAATTTTCGGAAAACTGTTTTTCCGGAGGGTCTGCGCCCTGCGATATTTTAGCTGTAAGTAATGGCAAATTTCCAATAACATCTCATTAATCTCGCTAAGTGAAATTTATTGCTATATTAGGCCGGCCCAACGCCCGCTGATCACATAACGTGGATTTAGATTAGTCTGTTCGGTATATAATAGGAATTGTTCTCATAAATAAAAATAGTTACTAACATCAAAACATGGGTATTGTTTTTTGGCAAAAAAAGTAATTATAAATAATAGTAAGTCTATTCGTATAGTCGTTATGTCAGCTTTCACTAACAGATCACCATAAATTCCAATCATACAACATAAATAGGTGTGGGCTAGGCTAAAATTACACTGTGATTCCACTTCTTAATTAAGCAAGTACTCCTATTGTTAAAGGCTATATAATAGGCTCACTAAACCTATATTTTTACAAATATTTGAAGCGTGATTGAAACGATGAATGTATCCCAACATTATACCTCTTTATAACAGCGTACCAAGTTAAACGTGCAATTTCACTAAATTGCTCTGATATCTACGTGCCAAAGTGCTGTTAGGATTATAACCACTGGCTAGTCCTATGGAATGAGTCATTCGATATTGCAGACGAGTCATTTGGTCAGCGTCGCAAAACTAATGACACATAATGACGACCGAACTGGCCGCTTTAGGGTGGTTGCCACCAAACTTAAGCATCTGTAAATTTAAGCCGACTTAGCTCTTAAATTAAACTGAGTAAGGATTTGGAGTGTGCATTGGAAGCGTCAAGGTCTGTTAGTTGTCCTCCCAGTGGGGCATGAACGGGTGCAGCGATGACCACCTGACCACCCCAGCACAATATAATTGGAGCTCCACATTAAGAAACACAATAATGTCGGTGATACTTCACACTAAACCAAACCCAGGACTAAATTAATATTTTCATTTTAAAAAGTAATAAAAGGGATTAAAAAATCAGGTCTCCTAAGTGTTAAAAAATGTAAAACTGCTCAGAGGTGCACGCGGGATTTGAACCTGTGACCTGTGTCGATTGGAAATCACACGTTCTAGCCATTAGGCTACCATTGCTTCCCGACAATTTACAACAAGCATTTTTTTTTATATGTTTTAATCCATTCCAAATCTTTTTCCAGGCTTAAACGACCTTAAAACATGTAAATTTTTAAGTTGGGGTGCATGGCTCGGGAACTACCACGTGGTGCACAGTGGGCATCATACAACAACTTGCCTCGGTGGCATCTTGTTATGCACTGAGCACTCTGGTTATCAGATTATCAGATCTGATTATCAGAGTGCTCAGTGGAAGGACAAGGGCCGCGGCCATAGTGGCGGAACCGCGGCTATCCCTAGCCGCGGTTATGAGGGCGGACTTCTCGCTGCCGATCATCTTCGCCACATGAGAGGTGAGACGAAAGTCTCTCAACATTGAGAGGTCGCGTGAGTTAGGGAGCGCGAGTTGGAAACCTCTCGCTCCTTAACTGAGGCAGAAGTGGACACGGGGGCGAGCCTAGAGAGTCGCCGAATCTGGGCTCGCACCCCGTATCCACTGGAAGGCCTGGGGCGTTGGATGCTTAGGGCCGTCCGACGCCCCACCTAGGGATAGGCCTTCGAAGAGATGACGCGCCGCTGATTTCCGGTCCGTCACTAGAGCCAGATGCGGGGGTACTAACGCCCCTCGCAAGGCGGGTCTGCAAAGACAATGGTAGGTGGGTCAAGGTCGTCGTAAGAGTGCGAAAAGTGACCCCGCGACCCTAACCCCTGGCCATGCAGGAGAAATCTGTCGAGGTTTTAGTCGGTAGGGGCACCATGTCGTATCTCATGGTGTCGAACCCGACATATCCCACCATGTCCCTGCATGGTGGTCATACGTAAAAGTATTTCCCCCTTATAAAAAAAATAAAATTTTTAAGTTCCGCTCCAAATCTTTGTCCAAGCTTAAACGACCTTAAAATATGTCAATTTTAAAGTAATGTAAAATCAGTATCGACGTTTCGATACTGATTTTACTTTACTTTCGACAGTTCGACGTTTGTACACATAAAACGAATTCAAAAAGACAAAATTGGACTTAAGTATAATCAGGTATTCATATTTTTTAACTCTATTATTAAAAGATGCAAAAATATGAATACTTTGAAAAATAACACTGCGTCCACACTCCGTACCTACTTCAATTTACTCAGGATTTCGAAGCAAAATTTCAACTCTTTCTAACACATCTAAGGTTCAACATGCATTATTGCATTGCATAATGCATTGTTCCTGCTCTCTAAGTTAGATATAGAGAACAGATGTGCAGCGTGCCCCACTGCACTGATTAGATACTAAATTATAGATGTGCAGTGCGCGTACGCAGAAAATAACGGAAAATAGCGTTACCCGACCGTTGCATGCGCCCGCTGAATTGCACTTTTTATCATTCTGATAAAGACATGTCTGCAATGAACTATAATAATTGCTACTTTTATAACAGATCCACAAGTTTTAAGGGTTTATAATACTCGTATATCGATTGATAAATAAATAAATAATAATAAATGCTTTTTGTTGTATACTAAAATGTACATTGTATTACTTTGTAAACTATATTGTATTGTATTGTAAATAATACCTATTTATGAGTGACTAACGCAGTGCAGAGCTAAGCTATGATTTGGACTCTTCATGTTCCAATATGTACCTTGGTGACACTGTGCGATTATGGGCAGACGGACTGATCACCATCAGCCACAGGTCCTGCCCGTCCCGTCACATTTTACGAAAAAATACACACACACACACACAACATTAACTACTTATTCCCAAACTAAATAAAGCTTAATAAATTATATTTATGTACCTAAGCTCAATTCTTTATCAGAGTACCTATGTTTGCGAAGAACTTTATTTCTAAAGTATTTTATCTTAAATGTTGCCTATTTCTGAAAAGTATGCTACACTATCTTAGTAAATGGTACCGAAGCTGATCGAATATACAAAGGGATCGATTTTACCTTTGTTTCTACCTTTCTACAATAGCCATTACTTAGTGTTTATTTTACTAAACTATGTATTTTAGTTACGTATACTTTTCGCATTAGTTTTTAATGAACGACCCTGTGATTGACGCCTAATACAAAACGTCTCACTAAACTAATAGTTCTTAATTAAAAACTGTTTTATTAATAAATAAAAGAAAGTTAGAAACTACTATCGTTGTAATTTGATAGATATGCACTTGATTTCAATAACTCCATTAGTCCACTCTATGCGCGTGCACTCTCACTTTCACTCGAATGAGTTTTCCAGTGGACAGTTACAATTCCGATAAACGTATTAGTAATAACTACGAAAACCGCTGCACGTATTTCCTCAATTGCAATAAAAACATCAAAAGAAAATTGCTCGAGTTTTCTGCGAATTTCAGCCATTTAAAAACTTTTCCAATTGTCTGTAATTACTTTTCTTCTATTATGAAGTTTTTCTGAGAACCAAGTCCAAAATTAAATAGTCTTGTACGAAATGAATCAGATAACTTAAATCTTACAATTAGACTTTAAATATTTAAGAAAATAGTATGTCGGATGATACAAACTATTAATTGTGTGTCACTTTCATGTGTACCTAGCGTGGTTTTTACTTTCAGAACATACATTTAAAAATAATTTTATAAGTACTTAATATCGTAAGAGACAGTCAGTGATCAGTGATAATAGCATTTTATTAGGTTAAGGTATCAGATTAATGTTAGTCCTCTTTCGAACGTTAAGCACGCGCCCGAACACACTTAAAAATATTTGAACACATCTCAAAATTAATTGAAATTTAAATATTCGATAGCCATTATTATAATATCACCACCATTCATTCGAAAAATTAATTAATATTGTTCTTTCAGTCATGTTACTTACTCGTACAATCGGATGCACATACTTGCCCCTCACTGCACAATTTATAGGTATATTTATTTACTAGCTTTTGCCCGCAGCTTCGCTAGCGTTTTGTAAGTTGTTGGTCTAAGTGTTTATATTTGAAATTTTCATCCCCTATATGTCAAACTTTCATCCTCTTAGGGGTTGAATTATGAGAAATCCTTCCTTAGTACCTAACCCAGGTACGTCATAAGAAATTCGCGTGCTAAATTTTAAGTTTCTCATGGTATTTTTTTTTTACTTTCACTTAGTTATTTTAAGTTAGCTCTACCGGTTTGGGTTGTGCATTGATCTATCAGTCAATCTCATTTGCCTTTTATAGCTAATACATATATGGGTTACTTTATTTTTCCTACTAATATTAAGTAGGTACTTATATGAAAATTTGGGCGGTTGTTGGTCCGGTCGGAACAACAGAAAACAAACATATTTCAACTCGAGTTGAAATTTGGAACAGTTAAATTTAGTGTCTAGAATCATAAGGCTATTTTTCTCGCGGGAAGTTCAAAGGAGCCGGAACTACCTACTTACGCGAGAGACACCGCGGGGCGTTGCTAGTTGAAAATATAATACGAAGCATGCTACCATGTTTTATAAAAAAGACGTATTTGGATACATAACACCTGCCCGCGACTTTGTCCACGTAAAATTTAGAGAAAGGGACTTTATTTTTTTACGGAATATGCGAGTATATCCAAGTAAAAAGTAATTTAAGTTCTAAATGTCATTCATTCGTTTCATTTCGCTCTAGCGGGATTGAGCAACACACATCTAAACATTGAAACGTTCGCATTTATAAAGATTTATATATTATATCACATAAATATATTATGACAACCAAACCAAAGCCTTCGTTGTGAGCCGGTGCACAACTAGAAATGAAATTGATGAACTTTTCTAGCTGCAATAATGGCTTTGGCACGTACGGAAGTTTCCTCACATTACGGTCTCATCAGGGCTGATAACTTCACTAGTATCTGTAGTCACACTATACGTAGCATGGCCAGTAAGTAATAGCAAGTAAACGCACTAGGTACCTACATACATTCACTAGTAGGACTAAGGAACTATCTGATTAAAGCATCTGGTAAAAATTCAATGAAAAAAGTAGTCTGGTCAGCTCATCAGGGTACGTATTTGTATATGGAAAGGTTTGTTCAACAACGGGTGACAAAGCGCAGATTATTATGATCACATCCAGTTATTTTTTCGTTCGTCTGTTTTTACGAGTATTACCGCAAATATTTAGGTAATCTTGCACAATCTTTCTAACACTTTCTCGGAATATGGCGGATGGGGGAATACCATACCTATCTGTTTGATCTACTACATATCTGTATCAATTAATTTCTTAAGGTCTCGTGGTATTAAATCGTAGCAACTATTGACTTAATTACTTCAAACTTGACCGGCCTCGTGGCTTAGTGGGTAGTAACTCTGCCTGCGACGCCGAGGGTCGTAGGTTCGATTCCCACCCAGTGCAAATATTTGTGTGATGAATTCAAATGTTTGCACTGTGTCTGGGTGTTTCTATATGTATAATAAGTATATTGGGGTCAGATGGTGTTGTGTGAATTTTCCACCAATATTTATTTATTTATTAATTGTGAGAAGTGCATTATCATAAGTAGTGACAAAGAATATGCTTTATAATCTCAAAAATCAGGGCGATATTTTGTTCGAGTTTACCTGCAGTAGCTACAACAGTCTATTTTACACATTATGTTTACTTTATTTTATGACTTTATTACTTCAGTAATCGCGGTATCATGTGAACTAATTGCCACTATTTAATGTAGTATTCATTAATAATTGAACGCAAACAAAAATTACCAGATGCGTGCGAATGGGAACGTGACAGTACGGAAAATTTCATTAACAATGCTCGCGTAGCATTGGACAGTTGTTCCGTCCATCCGTTCGTTGGAAATTCTCAAAATTTTCTATGTTTTCTTTTTAGACACCCCTAGCTCGGACAGGGTCCGGCAAGCGGGCGAAGAAGGGGGCACATCCAATATAAGAAGAGAACAAAATAGGTTTATGTCCGATACTTTGACCGTTCGCCCGTAAAGTAACTTCGCTATACGAGTCACGTAGTATGATGTTCTATATGTTTGTTTCTTGATGTTCTTCCTTGTTTTATAAAGGTAATGTAGCTTTTGTAGATAATTGTATACCTACCTTAATATTAATAATTATAGTTATCTAATAGATATGGATAATCTCACTACTTTCTTATTACCTACCTTATGGAAATATCATTTATTTAAATAACTCCTAGAGTGTTTACCTATTTAAAACAGATAAAGTACACAGGTATCTGATATACTATTAAGTCAACTTAACCCTATTACGAGAAGACTTAAGTATACCTATTATTTACCTATAACTAAGCACGCAACACTTAGATACCAATTGTTGACCAGTAGCTGACGAACTAAATTACTTATTAAACCTAATCCACCTGATCTATTTATACTATCATCGATTTAGCGACAATCTGCGACCGCCGTAGTTATAGCGACTAGCCATGGGTGCCAACACCATGGTCACAAGAGACCTAATTCGAGACGTAGCCTGCCATCTAGTATTGACATCGGGAGCGACACCTGACGATATGGTAAGGAGAGTTAATTTTGCGTTTGGATATACCGCCTCACTCCCACGGGAACTATACGACTATACCTACCTTGTGTAACTGAGAAACCTCCATATTATATTGACGTACATTCAGAGAGAGACAGACTAAGTCTAAATTTTAAAAATGAAACTAACAAAAGTTGTTTTTGATTTGAGACGAGAAGACCAAGCTTAAAGATTTGCGATATATATAGCAAGCATACCTATAACTGCTCAGCGCTACGGAATATTTGTAAAAAGTATTTTTATCATTTCCTAGCTCTGCATTCCCCTCATCATGCGTACCTACCTACCTAAATAAAGTGAAAAATCAATTATTATCTTTGGAACTATGGAAAGTACCTATCAGGTCGGAAATATTTAAAAAGATCTAGTTGGAAGAAAGGCAACAGCCGAACTGGAACACGCACCACTGTCTTTTCAAAGTCATGTGCCTAATGCCATAGTAAAACTGTGAAGGAAGCACATCGTAAGAAAAGCCGTTTGTCGGAGAAGATTTAACTCTTCAAAGACAGGTGAAGTCTGCCAGCCTGCAAATTGGGCAGCGTGGTGCACTATGTCATAAACCTCCCAACTTGGTTAGGGGGAGACCCGTGCCTCAGCAAAGGGGATTCTATAGATTTAGACGTATGTAGGTAAGTATTATTCTAGGCAATAGGTACATTCTGAATCACACTTCACATTTTCCTATGATCATGTCAAAAGGAATACACATTAATTGAACTCTCGCTGTCAGTTCGTCATGTACAAAGTCGGAAAACTAATCAAGTGACACGCACTACGCAGCTCAGAAATGAAACGGACGTCGCTGGCGGCGCACCGCTTAATCAGCCTCGGTCCGCCCGCCCTATATTTGCGTATGCAAAGAGACGCCAGCCGCATTAACGATGCCATATAGCCGGTCTAGCGTGCAGCGATTGGGCAAACACATATCTGCATTATAAACAGCGTTGGGGGCCTCACAAACGCGGCTGTGGTCGGCCTCTGCCGGCGCGGCGCACGGCTAATCAACGAACTGACCTTCCCGGCCCAACAAACGGGTGCCACAGTACGTTCCTCGCTGTAAAATGGCAGAGTCTACATAGTTTGCTGACGTGCAATCTAACGTTTCATTAGAATTACCTGCCTCTATTTTGACTTCGTAAAATGAGCTGGAAATGTTGCAACATTGGTTTGCATGCGTGACAGCGTTAGGAGCTTACTACCGAATGCAAAGCATTGAATATCTAATTATTTATAGGTACACAGAGTTATTGCTTCTGTTGATTTATAAGCCATCTAGCAATTATTAAATGTACAAGAAAATGCAAGCAGCTGAGTAGGTGAGCTATAGCATCATTCGTGCATGTGCAGTGAATCGATTACAACTTTCCACTTTCCACGTGCATAACCGTGGCCTAGCGTCCATATTAACGGAAAATCTCGACACATTTCTCGGACTCTCCTTCACTAGAGCGAATAAAGAAAGCGGCCTGTACCAATAATTAGAACAATGTCTACTCAATAAGCGCACGCACCACATTTACATTGCGCTACATCTCAATTTGTATGTATGTTTTATCTTGACAATATTCGGTATTTGAGCTTCAAATTTAAGACATAGATCTTTGCATAGATTATAATATATACGGTGTATCATTAGCATAACTATGAATTTAATATTTGTTTAACGTCTATGTTACTTACCGATAAAAGTGAGGAATTTAAATTACGATCCTACCTGAACAATGAAATTCGCCCAGACTTCCATAAACACGTAACCTGCAGTGTAATTTCCTAGTATTTCCCAGACTATATGTACCTAGGTAATTATTACCTATTTACTATCTTACGTATTTCTACATCCGGCATCCGGTTCATATTTTACTAGCACTTACTCGTACCTATTTACTTATTTGCGTCTTATTCACTTTTATACCTACTTCATTAGGTATGTTTTCGAAAATGAAACCAGATTGAGTGTAACGTATTTTAATATTAACTCTTACATCACTTTAGCAAATTAATTTACATTAAACATACAACAGTCACAAATAAATAAATTATATTAAATAATTTACTGACATAGATCTGAGAACGAGAGTGGACGACCGTTCGTCTGAGGAGGATGTCCACGGGGACAGTACTTTGGTTTGAGGTTGATTTGTGTGGCGCGGGTCGGAGGGCGGAGGCGTAGGCCTACGCGGCTGCTGCGGCGGCTCCGACCGGGGGCCAGCTACGCGGTCGCAGCCGTCGACTCTCCGCCGTAACTATACGGATCCAACGCACCTTTTTTCGCTGGCCTCACCACATACAGATTTCGCCTTCGAATTAAATACTAGAATTAAAAAATAAACATATTGAATTGTACACGGTTTTAAAATAAATAAATCAAATCATTTTAGTTTCAATATTATTCCTTTGAAAATGTAATAGCTCACCTATGGTGTCCATCTGCGTGAACTTGGAAGGTGGTTTCACCGGCCGCATTGTCGTGGCTGAACAGTTTCTTGAGGGCGATGATACCAGCGATGGTAAGTGCCACCTTACTAGCAATCAGAGCTTTGCCTGCGATCGCAGCCAGGGTCTTCAACGCCATGCCTCCAACGATGCTGATAGTCGTGAAAATACCCAGCAGCAAATATGGCAGGACCTTCTTGCCTGAAACAGAATTAATATGTTATTGGAGAATATATAAATTAACATTTATACCGAATTACAAATAGCAAACATACTGACCTCTACCTCTGCCCTCAGAGGCGAGATCCATATTGACGGTATGCGTGCTCATCAGTTGCTCAAACTTGGTGCGCAACATGGTGTCAAGCTTGTCTTCAGTCGACATTCCAGGGAAGAAGCGAGGCTCCGCAACCGCCGAGGGTGCGTCAGCCTGCTTCACCAGCGTCAGCCCATCGGTGAGCTGAACGTTCTCCTGTACAACACAATATCAACATTAATTTTCCGATCATTCACTTCACAACATTGCACACTCGAAACCGGCTTCACCTGCTCCACTGCCCTCGTGAGCGCCGTCAAGGCCTTGCCCTTCAGGCACATCGACACGTGTGTGTGCGAACTGCAGTCGTCGTAAACTTTCTGCAAGATGGCGAACTCAGCGGAAGGCCACCAAGAGCTCTCCTCGGCTCTCCCGCTGTCGATCTCGTTCTGTGAGTAGTCCTCCGCGTCCATCCTGCGGGATCTCCGTCCGTGGACGTGGGCGGACGCGACAGCCACACAGATGACGGACACGATATATATCCGGAACGCGCTGCACATTTTGATTGATTTCACACACTTCACAAAAAAATAATATCGACGTGTGTGAGGGTGGTCCAGCGGCGACTGACGGCTGCCGGGGCGGGTGAGAGCTTATAACCGCGCGCCACCGAGCCGTCGAGCACCACCAAACATCCGCTATTCCGCACTAATTCTCCGCACGCGCACTTATGTAACTGAACTTGAAAATGATCGAGAGCCATTTTCCAAGTGAATTTCTCCGATAAAATGTACGGCAAAAAGCGAGACACATATCTGTTGCCAGTTTCATCGCACTTCGTATATGAATGTGTACAATCGTATTGCGGGACACTACGTGTACTGTGAATATGCCTCAGCCCGCAGGTTGAGTTTCAGTCAATTTACTGCACCGGCATACGAAAGTAGTGTATTTGGTGGATCATGAATGAGCGTGTGCGCAAGGTGCAAGGTTCCGACGTTCGCTTCACTGACCTTTGCAAGTTCGACGACGAGAGAGTAGACGTTAAGAGTAATACGAACATTTCAAACTATGTGTATCTGTGTCTACTTGTCTAGGTATGCGTCGTACGCGTGTCCAAGGAACTGGTTCACGTGCGTTGTAAGAAAGTAAAACCGTATTCAACCGTGACGGTTCAAGTATTTCAATTTGTTTAATGTGGCTACAAAGTATATTCAGAGTAGCATCAGGGGTAGGTAGTGCTCTGAGCCTAACACTTCCACGGTTGTGGGTACTTTTTAATATTTTAGAATCAAAATTTGTCACGTAGGTATTCAATATTTTCACATACACGGATGTAGCATTCATAGTGGAACATGCAATATCAATCGACGTAGATAAATCGATAATTATTGAAACATAAGTATTTTACAATCAGCGAAATATTAGCCAAACATGTTACTGATCGTAACACGACTCTTACCTATGGCAAAATTTATAGAGGAACATGAATGAACGACACAGTCTGAATCTTCAAGCTTTACATTTAGAACCTTTAAACATCCTTTCGAAGCTTCTCAATGCTCAATGATGCGTTAATGGAGTAAAAAGCAATCAGACGTGGAATCTTATTCATACTTTGCATGAACGACGCAAAAACTACGCGGTAAATAGACCGCGAGGGACACCTTAGCACGTATGGGGAACTTTCTCAAGAGACAATATGAGATCAGTAGTTGAGTAGGCGTGGTTGAAATATTACTTATTACAGATACTTACACTGGTGTTTCGTGTTATCTTACGGTACGAACCACAAAACTCAGTAGATACGCACCTGATGCGTTGGCGGAAATAGCCGTTTGAGATACCTGCAGAGCTAGTATGTCAGGGTAGTCTCACTGGTGAATATACTCGTATCATAGGGTTCATAGGGTGTTGCTCCCCGTGTCACATTTATCTGATTGCCAAGCGTGTCACCAAGCGTTGGGAAGGGTAAATAACCCTTTCTATCATACATTAAAATCCATGATAATTCCACTTGGCAAGTGTTTCACGGTATCGTAAGTACTGTGCAATAGTATGAGATGCATATTATGAGGTCAAAAACTCCATGAAAAAAATTGAGAAACAAAACCGGTGGAACAATAAGGATCACACCTCACGATCATCATTTGCATTTTTATGGTTAGTTTAAAAAAGCTTGACTGATGCATATTTGGACCTATAGCCGATATTTTAACGCATTTCTGTGAACGAAATGTTTAACAACATATTTTTTAGAACCACAAGATGATTTCAAGAAACCACATAATTTCATTAACAAATTTTCACATGGAAACAAGTGATGCCCAGAGCCTACGTCTATGAAAGATGATTTTTTGTAGGTATTATGCAAAAACATCTCGAGATATTCACCAACTCATTGGAAACACATCAAGAGGCCTATCATGGCAAAGAAAGATATGTTCGAGGAAAACTCAAATATCGACGTAAATTAGCTAAATTATTAGTTTTTTTTTAAGTAAGACCTGATTTCTTCATTGCTATCATTCTAACTAAAAAATGTACTTATCTAACTTTTCTCTTGCATCGACTGATGTAAGTACATCTGCAACTAAGAGCTGGACTTAGGTCTCTCCTTAACACTGTGTTTAGGCCATGTAGGTATGTTTGACGCAACCCAACCAGGTTTGAAAGACTTTCACATGCTGCTTGCCAATGAAAGTAAACACTAGAATGCCAATGAAACTAAACATAGATTTAGTTAGATTTCTTCAAAATTAAGATTTTCTCAGGAGCAAACGACAATTAGGTACACTTATCTAGATACATCAGCACTTGCTCTACACACTATTCAAGGTAATTTAATTTTCCGATGGAAAGGCTCTGCAAACATTCACGGCCGTAATATAGTAGGTATATTAAACTAACGATTACCTGTTCTTTATAAATAATAACTACACACGTCTTGGCAGTTACGTTATTTTTTTGTAGTGATTAGACTTCTGGAGAAATGCCTACTTACATGTTTCACAGTTATTCTGCCGTCAAGCAGTAATGTGCTAATATTACATACTGTGTTTCTATCGAATGGGAATATTTCCAGAGAAATGACAGGGTTAAGAGATAAATCATCTTATATCTTCGAGTGACGAGCGCAGTGCAGTACTAGATAATGATGATTTGGACTCATTATGTTTCATCAGCTGCATGACACCGTTGTTATGGGAAGGTGTGTGTTGGTAAGCAACATACATTTGACCTGTTCGTCTCGTCACTATAGGTACCTACCATTAAACAACTTACCCAAGTTACAAAAAAAAAGTGAAAGAAATGGACAGAATTATGAGTTAATTATGTACATACTTATGTGATATGCGTGTGAAGGAAATACCTACGGAAATATATATCGTAGATTGATAGGTTACATTATGACTTAAACACGCACTAAACATTCTGATTAAACTAAAAAATAATCTAAGGTATAAATTAGTATTTTAAGTACATGGCGTAAATTATGTTGATATTAAGAAATCCATTAGAAAACAATTTTGAGAAGCAAGCTTTAATTTCGACAACACGTGTCTGCGTCTATTCATCACACGTCACCACCGTACGCTTCATCATCAGAGTTATTATCTAACACTAAGATTTGACCAGACAAATCAAAGCCGAAACATGGGGTAACTGATAGGGCAACGTCGAGTAATTGGTATGTTTCCAGATTCCAAATTCTCTCAGCGTACACAACATAAGCACCCACCTTACGTTCCTGCTGCTAGAACTCGTGACTGTAATCCACCACGATGGGCAAGTGCGGGTTGGCGAATGACACATGTTTTTTTTTAAATAAATAGTAACGAGATGAGCTGGGCATGTGCCCGATGAAAAGCAACATGTCTGCCACATAACAGCACAGTGACACGCAGCTATTGGAACATGAAGAAATCTAAGATGTTATATCTCTAACCCCTGTAATTTCTCTGGAAACATCCCGGAACAAACCCTTCAAACCGGAACACAGTAATGTTTGCACATTACTGTTTGGCGGTAAAATCACAAAGGTGTGATACTTCCCCAAGCGGGCTATGCCAAGAGTCCTACTTCGAAACCACCATGTCCTCGAAAGACATCTTTCTTGAAACATGTCGGTTTCTTCACGACGTTTTCCCGCACCGCTAAAGCCACTGACCGCTAAACCGATGGTGATGACGAACTCATACACTCGCAATTGTGAAACAAGTGATGATGACAACAAGGTCGATCAAAGACTTTTTTCGTAGTCCAGACACAAACTTTTGTTTGTTTATAAGGGGCACTTACGAGGGGAGTCCAATGTATTCTCGGTATCAGTATGAAAAACAAAGCCAATAAAACTAATTTTTTTTTCAATGTAATCTCCCATAGCTTCAATACACTTATGACATCTTGAAATTAACTTTTCAATACACTGTAAAAAATAATTTTCTTCCTTGTCGGAAAAGTGTTCATTTATTGCCGCCATTAGCTCTTCATCATCTGAATCGCGTTTCCCGCGAAGATCTTTTTTTAATTTTGGAAACAGGTAATAATCGCTCCGGGCTAGGTCGGGGCTATGGGGTGGGTGATTGAGTTCTTCGAAGCCACATTCTCGCACAGCAGCCTTCGAAACACGCGCTGTGTGCACCGGAGCGTTGTCGTGAAGAAGCAACACACCAGCGGCCAGTTTTCCTCTCCTTTTTCTTTAATATTTTCCCTTATCTGACGCAAAGTGGTTGCGTAAGATGCAGCGTTTATGGTTTCACCTTTTTTCTCATCGATCTCGATCATCAAAATTCTTTTGGAATCCCAAAACATAGTGGCCATGACTTTTCCGGCAGATGGAGAGACTTTAAATTTCTTAGGGTGGTCTGCACCCTTTTTATGCCATTGCATAGACTCCTGCTTACTTTCAGGGTCGTAGTGATGAACCCATGTTTCATCTCCAGTAACGATTCGGTTGAAAATACTGGTAGGATTTTCACTACAGAGCTCCAAAAATTCTTTACAGCACTCACTCGCACTTGTTTCTGAGGTGCCGTAAGCATTCGCGGCACCCACCTTGCACTAACTTTTGACAGGTTAAGATGGTCATGCAGAATAGTGTGAATAGTACCAACAGATAGCTTAGTTATCTCAGCTAATATTTTGACCTTGATTCGAGCATCCTCCAATACAAGTCTCTCAACCATTTTCTTCTGTAGTGGCGGTAACGGGGCCGCCCGAGCGAGGGTCGTCTTCAATGCTGTCCCTACCTCTTTTGAATTCACTTGACCATTTTTGAACTATAGATAATGAAGGCGCAGAATCATGGCAAACAGCCACCATCTCTTCATGAATAAGTTTTTGACTCTTTCCTTGTTTTGTAATGAATTTAATCACTGCGCGGTGCTCAATTTTTTCCAACATTGTCGCGTCAGTCATCGTGGTCGTCTTTCACCGAAGATTATTAGAGAACTAACGATCATAATTATGTGAAATTTTATATTTATACCCTCAGATAAGGTAATTATTTAATGAAATTATTTAATTACCCACCTCATTAGTTAATCAGCCTGATACCGAGAATACAGTGAACGCCCCTCGTTTATCTGCTTACTGCTAAGCAGTGAAGTCGGATCACGTGGTTTTTAACCCCTACCTTTAGGCCTTTACCCATAAGATGCAGCTCAAAAAAATCGCGTGGTATGACTTCACTGCTGCTAAGTCATTGGAACCCAATGTTTAGGTACATATATTACTAGCACCGCGTTTTACCCGCGTAGTTTCATTTCCCTTGGTTTTCCCGGGATTCAAAGTAGCCTATATGCTCTTCCAAACTATAATCTGTGTTCTAAATTTCAGCCCGATCTATGCATATGTTACGACGTGATTGGGAAACAAACATCCAATCATTGACATTTATAATGTTAATAGAACACTGAAAGCTAATGTACCTGGCAATATAAAACTCTTAGAAATTTACGGTTGAGACGATTTTCTTAGCATTCCATGGATTCACCGTGCGGGTGCCGGGTCCATCGTGTGGCAGAGAGAGAAAACCCGAGTAGACCCCGAGACTTGTGACTTGGGCGTAGGTTTAAGGGGCCCCTTTCTGACGTACATCAACACTCACCTTCACCACTCGTTTTTCTCTCCTTGCCCAGCCAAATCTGATATGAGCCTACTAGTGCAGTTTTAGATACTCGTTCTAGTATAGAACTTACTGCACTTCTGGATAAGCCAAGGTCTTTCAGCAGGTTGTAGAGAGATTTTGCTGGTATACCTCTCGCTCCCACTTCTACAGCGTATAAACTAACTACATAGCCGTTTTTTGTTAATTCGTTTAGGAGGTCGTAATACTTATTTTATTTCATCGCGTGGTCTTTAGGTATATTAGTTTCCCACGGTACAGTAAGTTCTACAAGGACTATGCGTTTCGTAGCTCTAGAAAAAAGGAAAATGTCCGGTCTGGATGACGAAACACCCACATCCTCTGGGATCCTGTAGTGCCTTTCATACGTGTCCATTAAAATAGTCCAATCAGGCGCTGAACCCAGGATTGAGTAAGGCTTGTGCCTGGAGTTTGAAGTTGAGCCTTCTTTTACAAAGTTAATTTGTCTTTTGTTTGTCGTCAATCCCTTTTGGGCTCTAGCTACTGAAAGGCTCATGGCTTCACGAATGATTTCAAGTACTCTGTCATGGCGCCGCGAGTAATGACCCCCATTAAGGAGCACCTTGCATCCCACCAATATGTGCCTTGCTGTACATATCGCCTCTCCACAAGTATAGCAACATTTTTCAGAGGCTTTTCCCCACCTTACCAAGTTACTCTGGTCAGGAAGGGTCATTTGGAATGCATTTAGATAAAATTTTAATAAGGCAGGAGACCAGTCATAGATCAAGGTGCGCCACTTTAGAGCTAATGGGATACAGAACTCACCTAAGGTTAACCACTCACTTTGCATTTCTAAATTCATAGCGTGCACTTTGTAACCGTCATTTTCGTCTTGTTGTAGAAAGGTTTTTACCATGTCTCGGTCTTCCCTTTTCTTTCTCGCACCCAACCCAGCAGTATTTACTTGTGCACCTGCCATAAATTGTTTATGGAATTGAAGTCTAGATTCCAGGTCTGAAGCAGTTTTGTCTTTTGGGAGAGATGTAATTAATTCGTCTTGCGACTTTCCCAAAACATGCGTTTTTGTAACTCTTAGGTATTTGTAAAGTTCAGACGGTTTCTTTAGTTTCAGCCCAAAACTATTGTGATCCCTAAAAGAGTAAAGGGTCAGCCGGATGTGCCAATCCGAACCATGACTTCAATATCTTTATGACATTGGCATCTAGCTTTGCCAGGAGAGTTTTACCGATGTCATATATTAGGAAGGCCAAGTGAGACGTGATGTGAGGTAGTTGTTATATATCCATGCTTTTTGATATTGCTGATAGGCTGCTGGTCTACCTTATTGAGGTTGTTCATGAAATTTTCAACAACCACCTCTAATGATGGTGTACGTCCTTTGTGATCTATCTTTCTACCAAGAAATTTGAAAGGCACTGCCTCTGCAATTGTGGCAACTCCTTGGCCACTTATGGAGAGTCCCGGATCGTAAGAAGTATATTTGGTATTTCGTCTACCCAGACAAAGACAATGACATTTACTTGGTTTTGTCCTCATTCCCTCCGTCCATGTACAGAACTCATCGACTTCGTTCAACAATTCCTGACACTGTTTGGGATTGCGTGTAAGTATTGCAAGGTCGTCCGCAAAGGCCAAGATTGACTCAGTGTACTTATTGTTGATTTTAAACTGGTAGCCCCATTTCTTTTCACGGGATATTAATTTGTCTACTAAAATATTTATAACTACATTAAATGCTGTTGGTGATAAACCCTTGGAATAGTCCTACATTGTATTCAAGTGGTTTAGTGTATTCCTTGTTTATTGCTATGACGAATTTTAAGTGGCAATAATAAGAATTAATTATGTCAATAATTTCAGCAGGAAAGTTATACCATTTTAGAGCAAATATCATAAGTTCATGCTGGACAGAACCAAACGCGTTCTCTAGGTCTATCCAGCAGACTGTTATTTGCCTCTCATGTGTTCTGGCATCTTTCAAACTTTCTGCTAGTAATGTATTGTGTTCCAGGCATCCAGAAATACCAGGCAAGAACCCTTTCTGGTGATTGGGCCTGAAATACCTATTGCTAGTCATAAATGTGGTCATTTTTGTTTGCAATATACTGAAAAAGATTTTAGAAATTGTATTGGTTAGGGCTATCGGTCTGGTGTCTTTGGGATGAGTTACTTCCTGCTTTTTGGGGATGAGGACAAAAATTGCTCTTCCGAATGATACTGGGACTTGCTTTCTTGACCAGATCTTAATGAATACATTCAAGATATGTTTACGAACTTTTTATACACTATGTAAGGAATGCCATCAGGGCCAGGAGCTGATTTAGAAGTTTTCTTTTTAATTTTATAGTTTACTTCCTCTTCACTAGGTGGGGTGCTTTGAAAGTTTGTCAGAGGATCATTAGGTCTTTGGATGTTTGGTTCTACGTACGAGCTCCCGCGTTTAGGCACTTCGTATGTGCTTTTAAAGTGATCGTAAATTTGCGCGTTAGTCAAGATAAGCTTTCCCTTTTGCTCCTGAAAATATTTTTGGAGTATTGAAAAGGGTTTTTATCAAAGTCTACTTCGTGTTTAGCTCTGTTAAAATTATCACGATTTTCACTAATTTTAAATTAAATTATTAAATTAAATTTTATTGATTCAATCATTATTTTGGCTTAAAAACATCAAAATTCTTAATTACACTTGGAACACATACTTAATCTAAGTTAATAGTTCATTAGCAGCCGTGCTAGGCTGGAGACCTGTGTTACGGCTGCTAAGATTCCCACCTCTGGCGCTCACTCAGTCACGTAAACCTTTTTTTGTGCAGAATGTAGCTTATTGAGAAGTAGTTATTAATTTTCATTTTACTGTGGGTATTTTTGGTTCAAGTTGATAGAAACGTAGTTATATTTTTTTTTAATTGTGGGTATTTTTGTTTCATGTTAATGATCTTGTTGTATGGTCCAAGTTAAGAGGGAGCGCCTTAGATGTTCCATTGGTCAATTTCATAGCATGTTGGTACACTTATTAGAATTATATATTATTACAATACTCGTATTATTGAAATTACATACTTATAGTTATTTCATAGCCAAACTGTACATAATGATTTACTTAAAAATATTTTATTTTGATGATTAAAATTTTAGTTAAAATAAGGACTTTTATGAAGGAAATATGTAGCTAAGAAATTGTTTATTTTAAATATTAAAGTCGATTTCAATGCTACTTAATAAAATTAATATATGTTAAAAAAATATTAAGTCTTATTTAAAGAAATAAAAAACATAATTCACATATTAAATAAAAATTGCTATTTTAATTTGAAGCGATATTCTTTGAATTAATTTAAGGATTGATCTTAGAGCCCTGGACAGTTGGTGACTTAGATGGTTGTCGCCCATGGTTTTAGCTACACGAAGACATTTTATTAACTCTCTTTTCTTCCTCCGCAATTTCATTTTGAACATATTCTCCTTGCTATTTTGAGCATAACAAGTTGATGGTGGGTAATGTTCCGAGAAGTATGTATAGATGGTGTCCTGGAAAGTTTCTACTTGGCTGTTTAGGTCTTGTTTTGGTCCAGGATGTTCTAACAAGATCGCCAAGTTTTCGTCATGAACTTTCCAGGTGGAGTTTTTTATACTGGGAATGCCAAGACGTGTCCTGATGACAATGGACTCCTGGTAGTTTTCACTCGATGGTTCACCTTGGGATATATGAGGATCAACTCTACCCATAGTGTTTGTCAAAGTACTTACCGACGGCTGTCGTGCTTCAACGCCATCATGTGTCTTTAAATGCTTTTGGTACCAGGCTCGTCTCTTGTAATTTTTCCCGCACACAGGGCACCTCAAATCCGTATTCGCGCCAGAGTCGTCATTACTATCACACGGTGGACAGATCTTCCACCAAAAAAAATTATAAAAAATTTACGTATTTATGATGGAAAGCTTATCTTGACTAACGCGCAAATTTACGATCACTTTAAAAGCACATACGAAGTGCCTAAACGCGGGAGCTCGTACGTAGAACCAAACATCCAAAGACCTAATGATCCTCTGACAGGCTTTCAAGGCACCCCACCTAGTGAAGAGGAAGTAAACTATCAAATTAAAAAGAAAACTACTAAATCAGCTCCTGGCCCAGATGGCATTTCCTTACATAGTGTATAAAAAGTGTCCATCAGTTCGTAAACATATCTTGAATATATTCATTAAGATCTGGTCAAGAAAGCAAGTCCCAGTAGCATTTGGAAGAGCAATTTTGTCCTCATCCCTAAAAAGCAGGAAGTAACTCATCCCAAAGACACCAGACCGATAGCCCTAACCAATACAATTTCTAAAATCTTTTCAGTATTTTGCAAACAAAATGACCACATTTATGACCAGCAATAGGTATTTCAGGCCCAATCACCAGAAAGGGTTCTTGCCTGGTATTTCTGGATGCCTGGAACACAATACATTACTAGCAGAAAGTTTGAAAGATGCCAGAACACATGAGAGGCAAATTACAGTCTGCTGGATAGACCTAGAGAACGCGTTTGGTTCTGTCCAGCATGAACTTATGATATTTGCCCTAAAATGGTATAACTTTCCTGCTGAAATTATTGACATAATTAATTCTTATTATTGCCACTTAAAATTCGTCATAGCAGTAAACAAGGAATACACAAAACCACTTGAATACAATGTAGGACTATTCCAAGGTGCTGCTTATCACCAATAGCATTTAATATAGTTATAAATATTTTAGTAGACAAATTAATATCCCGTGAAAAGAAATGGGGCTACCGGTTTAAAATCAACAATAAGTACACTGAGTCAATCTTGGCCTTTGCGGACGACCTTGCAATACTTACACGTAATCCCAAACAGTGTCAAGAATTGTTGAACGAAGTCGATGAGTTCTGTACATGGACGGAGGGAATGAGGACAAAACCATCTAAATGTCATTGTCTTTGTCTGGGTAGAAGAAATACCAAATATACGTCTTACGATCCGGGACTCTCCATAAGTGGCCAAGGAGTTGCCACAATTGCAGAGGCAGTGCCTTTCAAATTTCTTGGTAGAAAGATAGATCACAAAGGACGTACACCATCATTAGAGGTGGTTGTTGAAAATTTCATGAACAACCTCAATAAGGTAGACCAGCAGCCTATCAGCAATATCAAAAAGCATGGATATATGACAACCACCTCACATCACGTCTCACTTGGCCTTTCCTAGTATATGACATCGGTAAAACTCTCCTGGCAAAGCTAGATGCCAATGTCATAAAGATATTGAAGTCATGGTTCGGATTGGCACATCCGGCTGATCCTCTACTCTTTTAGGGATCACAATAGTTTTGGGCTGAAACTAAAGAAACCGTCTGAACTTTACAAACACCTAAGAGTTACAAAAACGCATGTTTTGGGAAAGTCGCAAGACGAATTAATTACATCTCTCCCAAAAGACAAAATTGCTTCAGACCTGGAATCTAGACTTCAATTCCATAAACAATTTATGGCAGGTGCACAAGTAAATACTGCTGGGTTGGGTGCGAGAAAAAAAGGGAAGACCGAGACATGGTAAAACCTTTCTACAACAAGACGAAAATGACGGTTACAAAGTGCACGCTATGAATTTAGAAATGCAAAGTGAGTGGTTAACCATAGGTGAGTTCTGTATCCCATTAGCTCTAAAATGGCGCACCTTGATCTATGACTGGTCCCCTGCCTTATTAAAATTTTATCTAAATGCATTCCAAATGACCCTCCTGACCAGAGTAACTTGGTAAGGTGGGGAAAAGCCTCTGAAAAATGTTGCTATACTTGTGGAGAGGCGATATGTACAGCAAGGCACATATTGGTGGGATGCAAGGTGCTCCTTAATGGGGTCATTACTCACGGCGTCATGACAGAGTACTTGAAATCATACGTGAAGCCATGAGCCTTTCGGTAGCTAGAGCCCAAAAGGGATTGACGACAAACAACAGACAAATTAACTTTGTAAAGAAGGCTCAACTTCAAACTCCAGGAACAAGCCTTACTCAATCCTGGGTACAGCACCTGATTGGACTATTTTAATGGACACGTATGAAAAGCACTACAAAATCCCAGAGGATGTGGGTGTTTCGTCATCCAGACCGGACATTTTCCTTTTTCTAGAGCTACGAAACGCATAGTCCTTGTAGAACTTACCGTACCGTGGGAAACTAATATACCTAAAGACCACGCGATGAAACAAAATAAGTATTACGACCTCCTAAACGAATTAACAAAAACGGCTATGTAGTTAGTTTATACGCTGTAGAAGTGGGAGCGAGAGGTATACCAGCAAAATCTCTCTATAACCTACTGAAAGACCTTGGCTTATCCAGAAGTGCTGTAAGTTCTAAACTAGAACGTGTATCTAAAGCTGCACTAGTAGGCTCATATCAGATTTGGCTGGGCAGGAGAGAAAAAACGAGTGGTGAAGGTGAGTGTTGATGTACGTCAGAAAGGGCCTCTTAAACCTACGCCCGAGTCACAAGTCTCGGGAACTACTCGAGTTTTTCTCTCTCTGCCACACGATGGACCCGGCACCCGCACGGTGAATCCATGGAATGCTAAGAAGATCGTCTCTCTAACTTGGCGGATTTTAAAAATCTTGTTGGCAGCACTGAAGGCCTCCGTCTGTCGCGAAGTTTTAATAATATTGAATAAATTCGTTCAATTTGTGGGCTGTTGTTATTTGGTGTGTTTAATCTAGCGCACACCTAGTTTGTGTGTATAGTGTATAGATGAGACTATGAATGATCATGCTGGACCAAAAAAGAAAAACTTTAATCATTTTTAATTTAAGACAAATGTACTTAAATGTCAATATCATGAGTTTGACATGTAACGTCAAACGTCATAAACACATTTTCACACATCGACGCTTCGACGCATCGTAGGTTTCGTTTACTAATTTGTATGTTTTCATTTCTCAAAATAATCCGATTTTAATTTTTAACACATAATTCGCAAATCAAACAAGAACTTTTTTAAATAATTGCAAATTTGCATTAACATATATTATTTTCAGCAATTTACCATGATAAACGAAGTAAAAGTTGACGATTTAACATTCTTGGGAACCGATCCAGGGGCAGTGAAGTTCGGAAATTTTATAAACTATTATTCATTTCACAACATTAATGAAAGAACCAGCAAATTGCACCCAAATATGTTTCCAGAAAGTGCTTCAAATAGCATACTATGCTTGGATGTTGGGTGCAATACAGGAGACCTAACAAAAGAACTCTATAACTACCTGAAAACTATTTACATAAACAAAGATATTTACATACTAGGTATAGACATAGACCCAAAACTAATAATCAGAGCTCAAGAATCAAACAACTACCCAAATATACAATACATAGCAGGAAATATTCTAGAAGAAACTACAGCGATACAGGGATATTTAGCATCACATGAAAAAGATATGTTTGATATTACATTTTGTTTCTCAGTTACAATGTGGATACACATAAATAACGGAGATGAAGGATTTCTGGATTTTCTTAAGTATATTCAAAGTGTTACAAGAACAGCAATAGTAGAACCACAGCCGTGGAATTGTTACAGAACAGCTCAAAGAAGACTCAAGAAATCAGGCAGCTCATTTCAACATTATGAACAGTTAAAAATAAGAAGTAATGTGGAGTCTGTGATAGAAAATGTTTTTTAGAAAATAACTATTTAAAATATATGAGTCGACTGAATCATCATGGAATAGAAAAGTTCATAGTTATCATAAAAGATGAATAAAAAAAGTTATAAATATTATTTATATTTTATTTTCATTTTAAACATAGTTAAGATCCTTATAACATATTCTCAACATTTATGCTAGAACAGGGGCATGTTCAATTCCTTGAATTACTTGGAGCTATTGAAATAACAGAACTGATAGTCGACTTGTATTTTATTCCAATCAAAGTTATACTAAACAAAACGATTATAAATTTTCTAATATTTATAAGAATTTGAATGTGAAGAACACCATTTGAAATGAATGGCACCAGGCATCATATTACGTCCAATCGTTGTTGATGATGTAATCCATTTCGTGTTCATGTGTAATCATGTTTTACCAAAAATACAAGAGAAGTACTTTTCTACTTTTAGTAAACAATTAAAAATAACTTACACTATGGCCTTAACAGAATTTTACATGAAATACAGTCTTAGGTAGTTACTTCCTCCGTGCTGGATTCAAACTCTAGCTTCACATTGCTGCCGACATTGTCCACATCCATTTCAGATTCCTGTGCATTCAGCATATTGAGAGTTACCTGCAATATTGTATTTACATTTTAGTAACTTCATATAATGTCAATTACTTTGGGCATCATACACTCTTTACTCCTTATAATAATTTAACTTCATCTATGTACTTAGTATTCAAGATATTTTATAAAATTTATAAAACTAGAGTAATTAAGAAGGAAGATAAATTTTATTTTTGTGTTCGTTTTTTTTGTATTGCCTGAAGAACAGATGGGAGATACACAGTTATAATATTTTATTTTAATTGTAAAACATTGTATGTTTTACTGTGACACCTAATAAACAGTGAATTCCACATGCAGTGTTTAATTTGAAATTAGCCCATAAGAACGAATCATACTGTGCTATTAAAATTACTATGGTGGTCACAGATGGCGTGTGATGGCGGACGCGGTGTGGCTGCCAGGAAAGAGTAGTACTGATATATCAGTGCGCCAATCTCCCTATCCTCTGGAACCAGACGATGGTAAATGATGGACACGAATATCTGGCACGCCTCAAGGGACTAAGGGTGCCCAGACATGAGGGCCTATAGCATGCACATACTTTTTGGTCCCCAAGGTGGTCACTGTCATGCCTTGGTTAAGGTGCACCGATCACAGGCGTTGCCCCTGAGGTAAGCATGCAAATGAAATCGGGAAGAATGCGAGAGTGTCCTCGTATTACCACTATATGCGGCAAAGATTGAACCCCATGGAGGTTTTAATTGTACACCACTAGCGATCCGCGCCGGCTTCACACATGGGACATAATTTATATTATGTGTTATTCCAGCCTATAATTTAACTGCCCTAAATTTCAACCAGATACGATCCAATTTCAGACGTCACGACGTCATTGACCAACAAACTCTTAGCTTACTAATTTACATTTGGCTTGGGCAAATGTAAAAAGCCTTTATAAGACTCTTTCTCATAAAGTGGCACTAAGTTCTGCATAAGACAACAGAAAACAAGCGTCGCGGCATAGAGTGGGGTTTAACCAACGTCCTAGAAGACTTGGATTATGCAGACGACATATGCCTCTTAAGCCACACTCGCGCAGACATGCAGGCCAAACTGGACGACCTCCGGAGAGAAGCCGAAAAGACAGGGCTTAAAATCAACACCGGGAAGACCAAGGAAATGAGGTGCGGGGCAACGAGTTCATTCCCGTTGGTTATCGGCACAGAGGAGTGGAACGGGTCCACAAATTCACCTACCTCGGAAGTTGCGTGTCGGAGACTGGTGGAACTGAAGAGGACATCACTTCTAGGATAGCCAAGGCAAGAGCAACTTTCGCGCAACTTAGACCCGTTTGGCAGTCGCGGAAACTGACCCGGAGAGTTAAACTCAAAATATTCCGGTCGAACGTAAAATCTGTATTGCTGTACGGGTGTGAGACGTGGAAGGTCACCAGACATCTCGCACAAGCTCCAGGTCTTTGTCAACCGATGTCTTCGCAGAATCCTGGGTATTTACTGGCCAGAAAAATTTCCAACGAACAGCTTTGGGAACGCTGCGATGAAGTCCGGATCGACCAGCAGATCAAACGCCGTAAATGGAGCTGGATAGGTCACACTCTCCGAAGGATCCAAACCACATACCGAGGCAAGCCCTAGACTGGAACCCCAAGGAAAGCGCAAACGTGGTCGTCCAAAACATACCTGGCGGCGGACTATCATTGGCGAGGCGAAAGCCATTGGAAAACCTGGAGCGAAGTCAAACGCGAAGCTCTAGACCGAACGGGATGGAAACTCACTGTGGACGCCCTCTGCCCCAGCTAGGGGACATAGGACCTTAAATGATAAATGAATTTCACCGCAATTCGGCATATAATGGGCACTTGGAATCAAACTGTGACTTTTTCATTGCTATTATTCACTAGTGAGTTATAGAGTATTTTTTTGTATAGTAGCTTTGTTCTTAAAGAAATTTCGATTCAAAGATCGTGTACAAGAGAACAAAAAAAAACTATTGCTTGCTCATTTCATAATAGAAAATTTCAAGTTTTACGTTTTTTAGCTCTCAGGACTCACATACATATCCAATGGATAGAGAATTTTTGAAAACAGGCCAGTGGTAACCGAGCAGGGTATTATGGAAATTATAAACTACATATTGTTTGTAAAAGACCTGTTGTGAAATAGGCGTGTGGTGGCTTGTGGGAGTTGTTGGACTGCCAGATGATGGAACTGGCTTTTCTTCAGCCATCTTCCTCTTAACTGGTGTCTTCTGTAAGCTGAAAATACATATAAGAGAAATGATAATGTGTTTATTAAAAAAAAAATTAAGTCAGCTGATAATATAAGACTGGTATATTTAACATATTTTACTCCAAGCCCAAATATGTTTATGCTGGTTTTTTGTAGTAAAAGGTTCCAATTTCATTTTTTTTTTTTTAATAAAGTGTGACAAGACAAGCAGGACATGTCTTGTACCTTACGGTAAGCCACATGCCTGCCACATAAGCAGCACAGCTATTGGAACATGAAGAATCCAAATCATTACCTAGCACTGCACTGCATTTATCACCCAGAGATCTAAGATGTTATATTTATCTCTAAGCCCTGTGATTTCTCGGGAAACATTGCCCTTCAAACCAGAACACAATAATGTTTGCACATTACTGCTTGGTGGTAGAATAACTGTCAAAGGTGTGGTATTTCCCCAGGTAGACTCTGCCAAGAGTTCTAACAGTACAAAACAATTACCTTGGTGATGTTTCTGCTAAGGGGTGTAATTGCATAGTCATTTCTGCTAGCTTGTTGAATGCTGCCCCCTGCCTCAGTAAATATTTCACCCACCTGGAATGTTAAAAATCAGAAATTTCAAAGAATCATAATATCCAGCAATTTTATATACATATGGTAGACATGAGAAAGTATATAAAAGAACACAAAATAATAATTGCACGCCTGTTGTTACTGTATTGTTATTGAGGCCTGTTCATTGTGTGTGTTAACACCAAAAATTAACTTTTTTGATAGCATTTACTTTTTTTTTTACCCTGTCATTTAATTCTTTTAAGTAGAACAGGATATCCTATTGCTATCCAAACTAATTTTAACAAATATGTTTAGTACAGTTAGGTAACAATAATGATTACAAAGAAATGTTTATTGCTTAGTATCCTACTGCCAAGAAGAGGCAGCTGGTAAAACACTAATACTTACATTTTTATTAAACCGGTGTATAAAATCTAAATTAACAGAAATATATTGTATTTTACCTCAATCTCTATGTAGATATACAGAAAATATAGATATTTAAGAACCTGTACATAAAAGTGTACTTGTGCGTAAATGTGAAAAAGCATAAAATAGTTGTGTCATCATCATCATTCCCTATACTATCCTACTAATATTATAATCGCGAAAGTTTGTAAGAATGTATGCATGTATGTTTTTTACTCTTTCACGCAAAAACTACTGAGGGGTTTGTGATGAAATTTGATACATACATAGACAACATTTTGGAATAACACATAGGCTATATTTTATCTCAGGAAAATAGAGGGAATGAGAATTACGAGTGTGAAAAAGCGAACTTCCAGTTCATCATATACGCCACTTATATAATATATTTTGGCTTATATTTATATATTATCAAAACAATTAAAATATTTCCAACTGACACTGTTGTTTCAACGACGTTTCAATTTTTAAGAAAACTAAGTACTTATTAGATATTAGTTGTTGCTTGTCTTACTAAAAATATTAATTACTCTACTTAGCTACTTACTTTTGCTGCTGAATTATTCATATTTATTACTGTTAATTGTTGAATTCTTTATTTTCTCCTCTAAAAATAATAGGTAAAATACTTTTCGTATTCGTAAAGAGAATGTAATCAATGTACACAAACATATACCATATAGGTACCTTGGAAACTTGGATTTTCTATATTTATGGCACAGACTAAGAAGAGATATACTCTATTTATAGATTTTCAAAATCACAAATCGCACGATCACAGATCACTATAACAGGCTAAAGCGCCTATTAGACTACGCGTTATTCAGCACACGTTATTCTTCAGACTGTCTTAGAGTCTGACTTCTCAGCTAGCTATTACACCAGTCTGAAAAACGCGCGCTCTCGCGCTTACGCGATACAACTCTAGGAAGCGCTGATTCGACTACGCGTTATTCAGCACACGTTATTCAGACTGTCTAAGAGTCTAATTTGTCAGCTCGCTATTACACTTGTCTAAAAAACGCGAGCTCTCGCGTTTACGCGATACAACTCTAGGACTTTTAAAGGTACATACATATTTTTCTTTACTGCACGCTATTAAGGTATTTGTTAATTTAAATCAATGAAAATTATTTTAAGTATTTCAGATAGGTATAATAACAGCGAGATCAATACTAAAATTATGGCATTCGAACCTTGAATAGCCAAAATGCAAAAAACAGATATTACCGCGAATACCACAATACCAGTGAACCATTCACAAACCAATGAAATGATATTTTAAGACTATATATGTCAATGTCAGTGTCATATATTTGTCGGTCTTACTGTTTTGTCTTAATACACTACTCGTTATTCGGACTGTGTAAGCCAGTAAGACTCGCCGAACCCGATCTTGCTGTCTGAATTCAGAGTCTAACCAGTCTGACGCTTATTAAAGTAAAGAAAAATAAGTACTATTAAAAGTCCAGGCGTTATTACACCACTTGTTATTCAGACAGTCTTAGTCTAAGTAGCGTGGTGTAATAAGCGTCAGACTGGTTAGACTCTGAATCCAGACAGCAAAATTGGGTTCGACGAGTCTTACTGGCTTACAGTCTGAAGAACGATTAGTCTAATAGGACAAAAATGTAAGACCGACAAATATATGACACTGACATTCACATATAGTTTTAAAATATCATTTCATTGGTTTGTAATTGGTTCATTGATATTCGCAGTAATTTTTGTTTTTGTGTTTTGGGTATTCGGAGTTCCAATGCCATAATTTTATTTTTGATCTCGCTGTTATTATACCTATCTTATATACTTAAATTCTTTTCATTGGTTTAAATAAACCTTAATAGCGTGCAGTAAAGAAAAAGATGTACCTGTAAAATTTCCTAGAATTGTATCGCGTAAGCGCGAGAGCGCGCGTTTTACAGACTTGTGTATTAGCGAGCTGACAAATTAGACTCTAAGACAGCCTGTATAACGTGTGCTGAATATGAATAACGCGTAGTCTAATAGGCGCTTTATATCCTGTGATAGTGATCCTGTGTCAAAGATAATGTAATATAGAATATCAATCTATCTATCTATCTCTCTACTTATCTACTTAGTCTGTGTAATATTTCTCATATATCTGCAGTGTTTCTACAATGAGGGGAACTTCCCCTTTTGAGAGGAAATTAGGGTCCAGAGCAAAAGGGGAAAGAGTAAAAGAGCATGTAAAGGGGAAATCATGCCTAATCAAACAAATACAAAAACTTCGTCATATTGAGGAAAATTTTCCTATAATTATTCAGATCAAATCCCAATTTTTTTTCAATATGGCGATGTTTCTTATACTTTGGTTTTCGATGAGCCATGAAAGCTTAAATTTTAATATTATTGAGATTAGTTGCAATTTTAAAATTTGAATCTCTCCTTTGTTGCCAAAACTATACCAGAATAATTTTTGAGGGAAAAAAAGGGGAAATCTTAATTGCAGCGAGGGGAAAGGAAATGATTTAAGTGGAAGCACTGTATGTCTGTGTTTTTACCATAGTTTAATACATAGTGATTATTTCCTCTGTGGTTTAATATATTGTCGTTTGTCGTTGTTTTTACCTATATACCCTGTATCTACTATCTATTTTCACGTTGTGTAATTTATTTCTAGTTCTATTTTTCAGAAATACTTTGACCTTGTATTTCTTTTCGTGGTCGTTAAAAGAAGACTATGTTTGGGCCTCATGCACCACAAAGACCCCAGTTGCGATGGGGTTTTCATCGTTCACCACATAATTCTAATTCTCAATGGAGACCGCACTTTCGACCTCGTGCACCTTTTCGCGGCCAACATCACCAATTTAATGGGCCCAGAGCACAATTTCAATCACAAAATGATAATTACTGGTGTGAAACATGTGATAGAGGTTTCCCAACGGAAGACATTCTTAATAATCATAAACAGCAACATCAGGTAGAGGAACATTTTTATTCATATTCTAACCCTAACCCGACGTTCTAGTTCACAACATTTATTATGATACAACAAGGTATCATAATAAATACGTCTCAATTTGTAATGAACACAAACTTTCGTGTCATTTCGAAAGAGAATAAATTTCTATTAGGGTAGCATGTGTTGTAAATTTCAAAACAAAAAGTTTTATAATCTAAAATTTTATTTTACAGAAATGCAATATAGATGGTTGTCAGTTTATTGCGCATCCCAAAGTGATAACAAAACATATTCAAATGCAACATTCTACTGGACTGTACAAGAAAATTGCCAATCTCAAAAACCCAGAAGATATTGAGAAATGGAGAGAAGAACGTAGAAGGAAATACCCCACAAAGGTCAATATAGAAAAAAAGGCAGCGGAACTCCGAGAGAAAATAGATAGAGGAGAAAAAATGGGCCTACCAAGAGAAAGAAAAAAACGTAACAATTTAAGGTCTGAAGAAAATAGAAAACCAGGTATTATAAAATTTGGTAATTCTTGGTGTGTTGTGTCTCAATGTTTCACGTGTTATTACAATAGCATCTTAGCAATTTCCAATAATTGTTCTTATATAGTGCATGGTATGTAATCTCACTTGGCTGTACAAATAACAAAAAAACTAGTCTGTGGGAATAATAGTGTGAATACCTGTAAAGCCTTGCGAAACAATATTGGGTTCAGCGCTGCAAATGACTCTCATGGTAAAAAAATAAAAAAAAATTTTTAAACTAACTTCATAATATACATTGTGATTAGTTTTTAGGAACCAAATCATACGTGAAGGGTTATCAACTAGAAACTATTCCCAGCAGCAGAAAAAATAACTTTAATAGAATTTTAAAGGGTTAAACCTGGGCTTTGCACTTATCAATTGCTCGTTATACTGGCTGCTAATCATGTTTACAATTTTGGCAGAAAACTGGTTCCCTAAGTGCATTGTTTATACTTTGGCATATGAAGTGCCACCTCAGTTGTACCTGTCTGAGCCCATTAATTCTCAAGACCCTTCTGGGGTTCTTGTTTGTTTATTTTTTTTATAACAAACTTTAATTTTAATGTGGTTTATCTCGAAATAAAGAATACTTTCAGACACCATTAAAATCAAATTTATGGGGACAGAGACGATTTTCTTAGCATTCCATGGATTCAACGTGCAGGGGCCGGGTCCATCATGTGGCAAAGAGAGAAATCCCGAGAGTTGTGACATGGGTGTCGGTTTAAGGGACCCCTTTCCGACGTACATCAACACTCACCTTCACTACTTGTGTTTCTCTCCCTGCTTTTAGCTTCCCAAATAAAAATACGAAAAAAAAAACACCCCAAAAATCTGACCGCAATGTTAGTTTGTTGGTTTTCGTCATTTGGTGTAATAATGTTACCTCAGTACCTATATCAAGTGGCTAAGCTAGATTTAGTTTTAAATATTTTGCAGTAGATGAGATATAAATAAATAATCCTTTTTTTTTATTTGTTTCAATTTCAGATCAAGGAACCAAAAGAAAGTTTAATTCACTCAATGAAAATCCATCTAGATCTAAATTTAAAAAGAATAAAGGTCACAAAGAGAATCAATCCAGAAATCCCTCACAAAACAATTCACAAAAACCTGATTTTGTGGATGATAACAGATTGAAACCATTTGCAGGAATCGCCAACTTACAAATCGATAGTGACCATGACATTGAAATTAATAATCCAGAATTAAATAGTTTGATTGAAGATGAAGACGAAATTAAAGAAATTGAAATTACTAAATCAAATGGTGAGAATGAACCCATTGTATGTGGAGCTCTATCTTCCTTAATGTGTGATTATGGTTCTTCAGAAGAGGAAAACAATACTGAAGTTACTAGTAAAACTCTTGTAATACAGCCCACTAAACACCTAGTCACTGTAGAAAACTCTAGGCCAGCCAGATCAGATGTTTTAGATCTTAAAATATGTAACGATAAAGAAAATCAGGAATCTAGTGAATCCCAAATTGAAGATGATTTGAAGACAATTTCTTTAGATTCTCAAAACATAACAAATAGAAATGCAAAGCAAGAAAATGAAATTACAGAAACATCTAATAAGGCTTTTCAAAATTGTGAAAAAGCAAGTACAGAATTGAGCAAACCATGTATTTCTGAAGATGAAAGAAACATTGGATATGAAAATGCACCTAAAGATATTCACAATGACCCTGACGATGATAGTGGACCAGAAGAAATGAAAGTTGAAATAAGGAAAGACAATCCTTCAGAAGTTGTAGACAATTCTAAACAAGCAAATCTAAGAAGAAATACAGTAAAAGGGCCCAGAAACAGAGGAAATGGAATGATTAATCAACATAGGTGTAAACTACCTTCAACTTTGCTCCAAAAATTATTACAAAAAGAAATGCAACAAGAACGCAACATAGTTCTTCAATGTATCAGATACATAACAAGAAATAATTATTTTGATAAAAAATAATAAAGGGATGTTTTTTTATAATTAATAAAATCCAGTTTTACTTTAATAATTATTATTATTCTAGTATTATTTTTGTAATTCTAATATACACAACTGTTGCCGAGTGTACCGTATATTACGGCCCCCTCTGCCACTCTTGACTGACTACAGTCTGACCTCTTGGTCCAGTTGTCGTTATGTTCTTGTGATTTCTCACGCAGCCATTTCCGAACCTGCAACAGTGGGAGTGGGACAATCGGTTCAGGGCCTTATAGCTGTTCCGCTGATGCACTCTTCTACGCAGTTCGTCCGCTGCGTCGTTACATCTAGATCCGCTATGACCTATATGGCCCTAAATAGTGGTATGATAATGACTTTCTTTGTCTCAACCAACCAACCAACATCTTATGAGACTTACTCAAGAAGCCTTTCGCTAGACGGTTGGCACGGAATCGCAAGCAATGGCGGCCGGCGCCATGGATATCTTGGTCTTTTTAACCCCCGACCAAAAAAAAGGGGTGTTATAAGTTTGATGTCGATGTCTGTCTGTCTGTGGCACCGTAGAGCTCAAACGGATCGGCCGATCAATATGGGTATCAAACGAAAGGGCTTGACTAGTAGAATACATTGCACTATGACACATTTCAAATCCAAGATGGCCGCTTCCACAAAATGGCGAAATACATTTATTTTTCACAACTACCTTAATCATCATCATCAGCCGCAAGACGTCCACTGCTGAACATAGGCCTCCCCCCTAGATTTCCACAATGATCGGTCCTGCGCAACCTGCAACCAGCGGTTTCCAGCGACCTTTGTGAGGTCATCTGTCCGTCTAGTGGGAGGCCGTCCAACACGGCGTCTTCCGGTTCATGGTCGCCACTCGAGAATCTTTCTTCCCCATCGGTTGTCAGTTCTGCGAGCGATGTGGCCTGCCCATTGCCACTTCAGCTTGCTTACTCTTTGAGCTATGTCGGCCACTTTCGTTCTTTTGCGAATATCCTCATTACGGATTCTGTCGCGCAAAGAGACTCGAGCATAGCTCTCCATAGCTCGCTGTGTGACTTTGAGCTTCGTTATGAGGCCCACAGTTAAGGACCACGTCTCAGTTCCATAAGCCATCACTGGCAACACGCACTGGTTAAAGACTTTCGTCTTTAGGCATTGGGTATTCTGGACTCAAAGATGTGCCGAAGTTTCCCGAACGCTGCCCATCCGAGTTGGATCCTACGCTGGACCTCTTTGTCGAAGTTGGATCTACCTACTTGGATCTTTTGACCCAGGTAGACGTATTCGTCAACAACTTCGAGTGTGTACTACCTTAATATGGGTATCAAATGAAAGGGCTTGACTAGTAGAATGTTGTACAGATAACAAATCCGAAGTAGTCGGGGGTTAATCAAAATTGTTGTTTTTGTAAATTAAAAATTTTGCACTTTAACACAAGATTATAGGTACATTTACAAAATGGGAATCTTTTTTCATAGAAACAGAAGTTGCACGAGTAAAAGTAACGTCTGTCCGTCTTTACCGCCTAAACCACTGAACGGATTTTGATGACATATGGTACATAGGATAGTAAGGGCACCATGTCTCGTCGCCATGGTATCGAGCCCGACATAAGTAACTCACAATGTCCCTGCATGGTGGGGGTACGTAAATGTATTTCCCCCACAGAAAAAACAATGGCCGCCCCCGCGAATCAAGCGAGATTGCAGTCAAGTAAAATAAACAATACTTACCTTGTTAAAAAAAATTACTGCACTGCGCTCGTCACCTGGACGTCAAAGACAATATAATCTGTTCTGTATATTTCCCTTCAAACCGGAATAATTAATCAAATTAGGAAAGGCTACATAGGTAGTAGAGGTACAGGTAGGTTCATCAATGAATGTTATATTATTATTGATATAATATATATTCTATGGGTAGGTACATTCATTGATCACAAAGCTTAGGACGCCAAGGTCATGGACGATTCTTTACAAGTGGGAATAACCTATTTTGTTGGTAGGTTTCACTGGCAGGTATCGAATTGTCTAGGTATATATTTTAGCTTATAGTGGCCAGCTGGCCAGCAAACAAGTTGATCCACAAGAACAAAATTAAAAATGTAGACTAACCCCAGACTACCTCATTTTTGTTATTATATCTTTTCAACATTCTACTAAACAACCCCTTTCATTTGATACCCATATCGAGGTAGTTGTGAAAAAAGAAATGTATTTTGCAATAGCGGCCATCTTGGATTTGAAATTTATCTATTAAAGATTTCAAAGGGCTAGTACCTAGTTAAGATCTTTCGTTTGATACCTAGTATGTTGAGGTAGTAGTGAAAAAATAATGTAATCCGCCATTTTGTGGTGCCGGCCATCTTGGATTTGAAATTTGTTAGTGTAGTAATTACTAGTCAAACCCTTATATTTGATACCTACCTATATTGAGGTACCTACACTCCGCGAGGCATAAGCTGAGCTTTGCATTTGTTTGAGTGTACATGGATAGTGTAGGTGTGACAACCGGCCTTAGACGCGGCGCCATTCTGTCTCGCCGCGCTCCTGCCCGATTGGTGATCACTCACACTAATGCAAACCTCAGCATATATCTCGCGGAGTGTACCTGGGTTGTGAAGAAATATTTTGTCCATTTTGTGGAGGCGGCCATCTTGAATCGATATTAACCAAGCATAGCTAAGATCATCCCGGATATTACCTTCAAAAAAAAAAACCGCATCGTAATCGGCTTATCCGTTTGAGCTCTACGGTGCCACAGACAGACATCGACGTCAAACTTATAACACTCCTTTTTTTGGTCGGGGGTTAAAAAGTGACGTGGAAGGGAAAAGTTCGCGAATGCAAACTTCATTGGGTCAACTTGTTTGCCGGCAACTATACAAGATTTAAATACCATACATAACGCGGGTGTAACCACGGGGCACAGCTATTAAAGAATAAAACAAATGTATAAACTTTTGTAAATTTTATTTGTCCTTATTAGATATTTAGGACTGCGCGGCGGCAGCGGGCGCGGCGGTGGCCGCTGTCTCCTCGCGAATTCGGTCCTTCTTGAGCGTGCCCATGAACGCAGCCTTGTCAGCCGGCGTCTGGAAGCGACCGTGACCGAACTTGGATGATGTATCGATGAACTTCAGGGCGATCTTCTCCAAGGCGACCCTTCTGGTGTGAACGATCAGGGACTGGAATTGAAAACAAAAATATTTGTTATAATTATTTTTACATAGCAACTATCTTCATAAACTATGGTAAATTGGGAGAATTAATGATTCTTAATAATTGTAAAAATATCAAGATTATAAATTCGAAAACAAAATTTGGTGTTTCCAATACAAGTAACTAATAGGGGTCCTTATTCTAAACTTGTTTTATCATAATTTCTTACTTAAGAATCAGTCGTGACCCTCAGTAAACATGGGTGAAAAAAATCTTCAAAGACATGAGATGAGATATTGCAAAGAGACTGGTTCAGTGAGCTCGTCTGAGTAAAACTCACCTTTCTTAGAGTGATAACACGCTTCTTAGGACCCATGCAGCAACCCTTGATCATGACGAAGTCATTGTTGACCTCACCATAGTGGGGGAATCCACCCATAGGGGTGATGGACTTCTCAGACAAGTCATACTCAGTGGAAGCGTTGTTCTTGACGACCTTACCATCCTTGGTGTGGATACCTGGAAAATTATAGAATGGAGTTTATTAGTACCATTCTCCTTAAATTCATTAAAAATAACATAACAAATTTTGAATTACAACTCAGGACGAACTTTGTGTAAATAGATTATATCTATTCCAGCCTACTTTAGGTTTAATGTCTATGATCGCTCCCTCCAATTGATAATTTTACAGAAATTTTAACCTTGAACATGCACAGCCTGCCAAAAAAATAGTTTTAGAAATATGTAGATATGATACAAGGATTCCTACTATTACAGATGCAAGTACAAAGGATAAAAAATCAACTCTGGGTAAAAGATCCAGAGAGCATGTCAAAAGTAGGTTTTATGGATGTTATCTCTGTGAGAAATGCAATTATATTTTTAATGAAATTTTAAGTTTTACAATCCATACCTTGTCCAATACGATAAATCTTCTTGTTCATTTCAGTCCTGTGGTGGTAGCCCTTCTGACCAGCACGGGCCACAGTGAAGGACACTCTTGAAGGATGCCACGCTCCAATACACGCAACCTTGCGGAGACCCTTGTGCGTCTTGCGCGGCAGCTTCTTTGTGTGCCAACGCGAAGTCACACCTGGAGGAAAATTGAAGTTTTACTAGTACTACATACAGTTTGTCGAAATAAATCCTTCTCATTCAGTATGTAATCTTCTATCTTTTAAATTGTTTCTAACACCAGGTAACTCAGATTGTATATTTTACTTTTACTTCCAAAATAACTTGACCAAAATGAGGTTGCTGTAGTAAATCAGTTTTTTTTTAATTTCATGCTCGGTTTATATGAATTTGAAAAGAAAAACTCGTACATTCTGTTAACAAATTCAATAAATTAGAGAACTTTAATTACCTTTGTATCCTTTGCCCTTGGTGACACCAATGCAGTCAATCATCTCATCTTGAGCAAAGACAGAGTCAATAGGAATAGGCTTTTCCAACTTCTCTCTGGCCCATCTAACTTTGTCCTCAATGGTTCCACCATTGACTTGGATTTCCATGATGTGAGCCTTCTTCTGGCGCTGCTTGAGGAGCTTCATCTGAGTGTGGGCAATAACTCTGATCACACTGCAGTAGCGGATCATTTTCTTGAAGTCCTTTTCAAGGGATTTTTTCCCAAGCTCATCCTGCCATTTCTTGCTAGACTTGGTAAATGCCTTCTTCTTGCACTTGTACCTAACAGATCACAAATTCAGCAGCTGCTGTAAAAGATACCGGGCGGCCTCATCGTTGAGCGGAGACCACTCGGTGACAATATGCTTCGAGCATATTTAGAGAAAACCCTCTTTCGGTGAGAGGAGGGCTACATTTAAATATTAGTAATAATATAAAAAGATACTAATATAACTAGGAGGATTATTGATTTAATTCTACAGAGAGTTGAATTTTTAAGTGAATTTATTATAAGGGCTATTAAATTGCACTGTGGTAGGTACTGTACTTATAATGACTTGTTCGATTGACAATAAGAATGTAATATTTTATGCACTCATGACTACATAAAAGAATTATATAAAAATATCAGTGGATTCTTACCAGTTCTTGTAGAATCTACGGCGACAATCTTCGGACATGTGCTCAGCCCAAATGGTGAGGAGGGCACGGAGCCCGTGAGGAGTTTCGATGTAGCCGACCACGCCGACAGCCACCATGGGCGGCGTCTCGATGATCGTGACGGCTTCTACGATCTCCTTCTTGTTGATCTCTGGAATAATACTTGAGCGATGAGCAAACACCGCTCAACTCCATGGGTAGAAAAAAGACCACATGTAGTGTTATTGACAGTCGCATCACTTACTTGATCCAGGACGGTCAGGTTCACGAACCACATGGGTCATACCGGCCTTGTAGCCGATAAAAGCGGTAAGATGCACAGGCTTGCTGGGATCATCCTTGGGGAAGGCCTTCACCTTGCCACGATGACGACGGGACCTCTTCTTGGGGTAGAACCCCATGGACCCATGACGGGGCGCCGAGAACTTCCTGTGCGACTGAAAACATCACATACGATCAGGCACGTGTCGTCTACTGGGATAACTTTATACGTAGAGCGAATAACATCAGTCCGCCCTAGTATCGATCTTCACATGGGATCAGGTTCTAACCGTTAATTATTGTATACTTTTTGCTCATCATTTGTACAACTGACTTATGTCGAAAACGTGGAATACTTTCAAGATATCGAACTCGGATTTGTAACACGATCAAAAAATACAATCAGTATTTCACACTTAATGTAATTACAATAACATATTTCATGAATTAAACACATTTCACAAAACGATTTCATGGGTAACTTTAGATTTATGACAGAACCAACCATGTTTCAAAACAGCCGCAACAAAAATGGCCGAGTGCGAGCACGAAATCCACCTTATCAGCTTTCAAGTTTCAAGAAATAGAACGAACAAAAGAACGAACATATCGAATGAACGTTAAAAAGGAATGAATACGTCGGTAAATTGCTGACCATGCTTTGGCCAATAATATCTGTAGATATCGACTCATATAAAGTATAAACCCTCACTCGGAGGGTTCCGGTTTAGGTCAACCAGTATGTTTGATGTGAAATATAATTCCATTATAAAGTAAAGTTACGGTTGGCTTAAGTCAGAAAAATGGTGTCCCGGCTGAATCGGACCACCTGAATTGAATACTACGCGTCCTACTGTTCGAAGTCATGTGCGTATTAAGTACGTGAATGAAAACATCGTAAGGAAACTGACATGCACCTAGAATTATTCGAGTTCATGTCATCATTCACCAGTGCCAACACAGGGCCAGTCGATGGATTATGGCCTTGATCCCCGAGTCCCAACAGCGGCAGCGGGAACATTTTTTAACTAACTATTGCTTATTTGTTCTGGGAATTCCTTGTTTTGTAGTAACGTAAGCCCAACAACGTTATTTTGGTCCCAGTTTGTCCGTATTTATGTTTATCTTAATAAGTGAATACATAAACTCGTCAGTTTGTTATTTCAGAACCCCTACTTTCTTTCAACAGATATTACAATGGGACGTTTTCAAGTAGCAAAAATACCTGTCAAAGACAGTTCCTAATTGCGGCGTAGGTGGCGCTGTTTTTTTTACTGTTTTATTTTGTAAGATACATTTCACAAAAACTAACAGTAGTGCCACACTTGGCAATGTTTAGAACCATCTTTGGCAAGTCTTTTCGCGTCTGGAAAACTTCTCATTCCACAGGTGCGATGGACATGCGCTGCAAGCGAGGCAAGGCATGGAGAAGGAAGCACATCTTTTATACGAAACCCTAAAAATAGTAGAAATCGAGATATTAAAACGGGGAAAATTTGTAAATTAGAGCCGAAGCAGAAAACCAATAATATTTCCAATAAAGTTATAAATATATATATATATAGACTGGCCTAGTGGCTTAGTGGGTAGTAGCTCTGCCTGCGAAGCCGAGGGTCGTGGGTTCGATCCCCACCCAGTGCAAATATTTGTGTGATGAATTCAAATGTTTGCACTGTGTCTGGGTGTTTCTATGTATAATAAGTATGTATTTAAAACTATATAAGTATTATATCAACTATCTGGCTGCCATCACACAAGCTTTGCTTAGTTTGGGGTCAGATGGTGTTGTGTGTGAATTGTCCACCAATATGTTTATTTATTATGTTAAATATGTTAAAGAAACAGTTAAGGTTATAATATTATAACATCGTTAGATTATAATCTGACGGTTGTTATATGTTACGGTGATGCCTACATCGCAACTCGGTAATTTCGGAAAATTAAAGTTGTAGTTCTACAACGCAGCGTGCATATATGGCAGCACAAGAAAATTAATGATGAAGGTCGACGCACTAGTTCACAGACTAAGTAGAGAGATACACTCACTCTTCGAGAAATGACAAGCAGAAATGCTTGTCATTTCTTTCTTTTTTTCTAGTCGATCAGAGCCACAGACTAAGTAGAAAGAAACTCTTGACCATTCGGACCATTCTTGACCTTTTTTTTTCAAAGTTCGCATAGTTCACTAAAACTTAAGGAGCGGTTCTTTATACTCGTTGTTTGGTAACTAATGTCCCAACACTATTATTTTTTATTTATTCTCGCCGTGGATACTAGTCCTTCAGCCGCAGATCAATATTTTCGTATCAGTGCTGCCATTTATATGTTTGAATCTTCCTTTTACTTGTGCTTAGTTGGTGTCTCTGTATCGAGAATTTTAAAGATTTTTATTGAAAATCGAATGTCATCAGTAACGATTTTTTATTACATTATCAACTTAATTGACTATTTTTATTCCCAAGATATTAACACTAAAAAAGAAGTAAAATTGTTTTATTATGAAATTTTTTCTTCGAGTATTTGGGGTTTATAGAAGGTAAACAAACCAAACACATCAGCTGAACTGAGAAGCAAATTATATCTAAAATAAGTGATGTGTTTGGGAAAGCTCCAAAATGTTTAGTTATCGCAAATAATTTAGATTTACACTTTTTCTCTGAGCATTGGGAGGGGTTTCATAGTAATTACACTTTTGAGAGTCTATGGTAAAGACAAATATTTTTGAATCCACACTATCGCCATCTAGTGCGTACGTTAGAACTATTTTTGTCTCGTCGGAAAACGGCTCATTTGCTACTCTCTGAGATTATTATACCTACTCCATGCTCTATCCTCCATACTGAGTATAGAGGTTTCCCTACATTCTCTGTGCTGAGTATAGAGATATTTAGTCTATGGTAGAATCTTGGACCGTAATGTATATTAGTAATCTGTGGTAGACCCCGAGTTGTGCGCACCATAATTATTATAGCTCCCAGCACCAGTGTTTCCACAGTGAAGGGAAATTCCCCTCTTTTGAGGGGAAATTTGGGTCCAGAGGGGAATTAAAAGGGGAAAGAGATGTAAAGGAAATCATAGGTATATAATTAGTACATACAGATATCAGTTCCAAATTTGTTTTCAATATAGCGAGGTTTTTTATTTTCTAAGCGGTATAATTCATGGAAATTACCGGCAACAAACAAAAACACAAATAATTTCTAAATCTGTATGATTGATTCAATATAAAATAAAATATTTCTGCCGAACTATAACATTTCAGAACTTCACAGTTTTCTTTGTTATCCAAATCTTTTTGGGGTGTTACGTACGAGGCACGAGGATGGTATGAACCTCGTCAGATTTTTTTTATAATATGGTTTTAGATGCATGTGGTATAAAAGCCTAAATATTAAGATTCTAAAATTATTTTTTTAGCACGCCACACACAGATTTTCTTGGGATCTTGGGTTGTTAATGAAACTCAACGTCACGCTCGTAAATGAAATAAATGTTATGTTACTTCAATGATACTTTTCGGGTTAACTCGAGACCTACTCGGGATGAACGTGTAGCTACATCGATTTTATTTTGTGAACTGTGAGTGAATACATAGTACGTTTATTGATTTCCTTTAAAAATTACCCTGATTCCAATGTGGTTCTACCTTAATTTAATGCATATGGATGAAAACTGTACCATGTGTAAAGATGACGCACTTTAGCTCAACCCTCCGTATTCAGTTTTCACAACGCAATTTGAACGATTTAAATTCGGAATGACAATCCTTGTGTCTGTCATTTTACCTCTAAAAGGCTTATTACATTTTGCTAAATTTAGTCGATTGAATTAAGTCTCTACTAATTTCAGTGAAGAGTAATAGCTCTTAATAAGCTAGCATGCTAAATACAAAACCGAGGATAATGGGTCTAACTTGCTTCTAAATAATATGAAATTCTTGCGTCTGAATTCAGTCGTCTAAATTTAGATAAGTACATTAAGCCTTTAAACGGATAAGACAAAGACTGAGAGGTTTGATTCCGTGTTAAGTTTTAAAATGAAATCAAACCTCTTAGTCTTAGTTAAGATCAATCCGATTTAATTTGTGAATTAGGGCACTGAAATAGAGTTAAGTAATTAATTGTGTTTCATGAGTTAGTAAATTTTAATTTATTTTGGGGCCTTTTTTCTTGAAATCCCGGTTTCTATGGACGGGATTTTAAAAACGTTTTCGAGACAAATAAAATTAAACATGGTCCTCAACGAAAAATGTTGTCTGATGGGTAGGTAAATAAATATTCAATTTATTTTGGGGTTTTATTTCTAGAAACCCCGTTTTTGGGGGGATTTCGAGAATATTTTAGATTTTAGGGGAGATTGAGATGGTCTTTTGGCAGCACTGGTTGTGAATTTGTGTGTTGTGTAAAATAAAACAATTATTTCGTTTTATTTTACAAGTAAAATTCATTATTATATTATTATTGAGAACACAGAACAGAAAGAAAACAGAATAATCATGGCTGCACCTATGGAAAGAATTCAAGTTCTAGATGACATTGAGAAAGATATCATAACATGTCTACAATGTGCAGGTGACTAATGAAGATTAATCTCTACGTAAAATTACCTACGTCATGTTTCAAGTATTATATTTAATTCTATTGTTTCCATTATTCCAGCTCAAGCACTTCTTGAACTAAGCAAAGAGAAATCAGGCCAAAAGCAAGCAGAAGCAAACACATCGCAATTTTTGCGTACTCTTAGCCAAGTGGAGTCTAAACTCAGTGAGCAAATAAATTATTTAACTCAAGTGTCTACTGGTCAACCTCACGAAGGCTCTGGATACGCATCTCAGAAGGTTCTACAAATGGCGTGGCACAGACTGGAACATGTACGCTCTTGGGTCAATGAACTAGATCGGCTGAAGGCTTCTCATTTGGCAGCCTCTACTAGACCACAGCCTAGTAGTGTACCTAATGGCAATATGACTTCTTCAAGTACTAGCACATGATATCAGTAATTAAACGGGTCATTTTACAACAATAATTTCTATTTATGGCCTATATTGTTCAAGTAGAGCAATACTATTTTAAACTGTAGTGAAGTGTGGTTGTAGTGTAATGTAAGTAAGTGAAGAAGTTGATGAAGATATGTATAATGGTAAAGAGATAAGTAACTTAGAATTATTCAAGAAAATTGAACATTTTTGCCATTTTGTATACTGTAGTCTTTCCATGATTGCATTTGTTGTAATCATTTGATTCTTTGTCATTGACTCAAAAGAGGTTTTCACCTCTACTGGTTAACAAAATTGGTTTTGCTTTTTATTTGTGTGTGGAATTGAGCAATAACTGAGAGAGTAAGACAAAGCCATAACCATTTAAACACAGTAGACCCCTGTTCTCAAGTTCCTACACCCTGTGTCATAATAGTACTTACACAAGAACAAAATTAAAAATTTTGAGTAACCCCCGACTACCTAAGATTTGCTATCTGTACAACATTCTACTAGTCAAGCCCCTTCATTTGATACCCATATTAAGGGAGTTGTGAAAAAAGAAATATAATTCGCCATTTTGTGGTATCGGCCATCTTGGATTTAAAATTTGTCGTAGTGCAAAGTATTCTACTAATTAAGCCTTTTCGTTTGATACCCATATTGAGGTAGTAGTGAAAAAAAAATATAATTCGCCATTTTGTGGTGGCGGCCATCTTGGATTTGAAATTTTTATAGGGTATAGTACTCTACTAGTTAAGACCTTTCATGTGATACCCATATTGAGGTAGGTTGTGAAGAAATATTTTATCCGCCATTTTGTGGAGGCGGCCATTTTGAATCGATATTAACCAAACATAGCTAAGAACACCCGCACGGTAATTAACTTTCAATTAAAAAAACCGCATTGAAATCGGCCCATCCGTTTGAGCTCTACGGTGCCACAGACAGACACACACACACAGACAGACAGACAGACATCGACGTCAAACTTATAACACCCCTTTTTTTGGTCGGGGGTTAAAAAAGGTAACAAATAAAATAGTTCAGGACTCGCACAAAAATTTATTTGGAGCTAAAACAAAACCCACAATTCAATGCCAATGTGTACCTAAAACCATAGAGCACTGTAATCTTAATAGTAGCGTGAAACAAGGTCTATAGCATGTATTAACAAAGAAAAATTTGTATAACCGGCACAATTAGAAAATATTTATAATTAGTGTTATTCATCATGCCACTTACAGTGGTAAAACCCATATAACCATTAGTAATTTTTTAACACCTCACAGTTTGATGTATTTATTTGTGACATTGTAGCTCCCAACTACTTTTTATAAAGTGTTCTTAGCTATGTTTGATGAAAATCTGTCCAAGATAGCTGCTACTACAAAATGGCGGATTATATATATTTTTTCATTACTCTCAATATGGGCATCAAATGAAGGGGCTTGACGAGTTAACATAAAGGAAAAGGAAAATATTTTTTTTTAATTGAGAAGATTATACCATTGAAATGAAAATGTAAACAGTATCTGGTGCAGCACATTTTCATAGAGAGCTGCAGCACTGAATCAAATAAGTTTGATTTTGTCAAGTTTGTAACACTAACCCAATTAACTTTAGGTAAAAAATGTTTAACCTTTCCTACAAATACTAAAAATATAAACACAATAAATAAATAGTACTATACATACAATGTGAAACCCCTAAAATGAATATTACAGTTATCTGAATACCAGAGAAACCATTTTATTTATCAATCCTATTATCTAATCTGTGACAGCTTTGCAAAAGATATTACTACCATTTGGAATCACTACATTGTTGTAATGAATAAAATTGTTGGCATACTGGTATCTTTTGAATTAAGTCTTACATAGATCACATGAATGTCTAGAATATATTTCGAGAGCTGGCACCAATTTTTGGGTTGGTATTTGAAACAAGCTGAAAAGTTGTTACATACTTATCCTATTAATATATCCCACCACAGAGGTGCAGACCTGGATGGTGAAGAAGTTTGGGAATCCCTAAAAGTCATAAATAATATACAAAAAAATCGTCAGGCTTATTATTTTATTATTTATACATTAAAGTACAACACAAAAATTGCATATTGCCTCAAACACATTTATGGAACCAAAAAATTAAAATAAATGTATGGATTTATTTTGCCCCACTATTCACCAGTCAGATCGCCAGCGGGCCTAAAATGGTCACTTTTAACCCTTTATAAGGCAGAGGAAACTAAAGGTGATAAAAATGAATACCAAACAAAAACTGAAAAATAATACCTATATGATGAAAATAATATTTTTTTTTTTGGAAAATCAATGGGAAATTTTTGGAAAATGTGGTGGCAATATAGTTGCCACGGCCCGTCAATAAAACGCCATTTTCAATAATACTCTCTTTATTTTATAAAAAAGAGAAGCAAAGTAAATGCAGATCCATCTGGTAGTTCTCCGTTTTGGTATATTTTATATTTAGATCTGCTGACTATGAAATATATCAAAACAAGGAACCACACAAAGTGGCACTTTACATGTAGAGCATTGTATTTTCGATCTCTTGTTCCGTGTTTTTGTGCTACACACACGACAACGTCGCCATGAGTCCAATTGCTCATGTCGATGTTTGCCCACGTTTATAAGCGTATCTCATCTGTCACACCACCATTTTTTGTCGATTGGTGGAGAGTTTTGGGCGTTTCATGGAATATTGTGGCTGGCTCTCCAGGCTTCTCTTTCTCGACGAATAATTGTTGATGAGACCACGGACCAGACACAACCTAAAATGCAGTTGTGAAAGTGGATTGTGTACCCTTTTGTTTTTAGAGTAGAGTAAAAATGAATTTGTGATGGCCAAGTCTACACAAAATAGAAAATTCAGACCACCACCTCTTGCTTCTCCTCCCAACTTCGTAAGTGCTCCGCAGCTGATCAAATCGGTCTACTCCGCCCATGCGCTCTGTATACTGTAGTATGGTTAGTGGACATTGAATAGCCTTTTTAGAACCATCTTTCTGAGTTCGGTCACAGAATGTTTTATTTATTTTTGGATGAAAGGCAGTGGTGAGAAGTGTAACAAGTTTTGTGTCTTGCCACATTACAAATGCAACATTATTTTGGTGCGCCATCTAAAATCGCCTCTTACCAAAGATATTTTTTGATTTCTTGGAAAATTCTTTTTTTTCTGATTTTCAATAGGAGTGGTAGGTCTGATCTATTGCTGACTGTAGATGTGGCGTATATACCATTATTGAATAGATATTGCAAGATTTCATAGGATGCGATGAAAAGTTATCGAAAGTCACATGTCCACGGAACCCTTCATCTACTAGCTTCTGTGTAAGAGATTTGACAACATTGGCTCCTAATCCAAATTCTGTTGATTGGTCATCTCGTTTCCCTGTGTAAACATCGAACTCAAAAACATAGCCAGTTTCGCTGTCTGCTCTAGTCCACACTTTATACCCTCTTTTTACGGGTTTTAGTGGCATGTATTGTCATCAAAATGTCATTGTCTTTGTCTGGGTAGACGAAATACCAAATATACGTCTTACGATCCGGGACTCTCCATAAGTGGCCAAGGAGTTGCCACAATTGCAGAGGCAGTGCCTTTCAAATTTCTTGGTAGAAAGATAGATCACAAAGGACGTACACCATCATTAGAGGTGGTTGTTGAAAACTTCATGAACAACCTCAATAAGGTAGACCAGCAGCCTATCAGCAATATCAAAAAGCATGGATATATGACAACTACCTCACATCACGTCTCACTTGGCCTTTCCTAGTATATGACATCGGTAAAACTCTCCTGGCAAAGCTAGATGCCAATGTCATAAAGATATTGAAGTCATGGTTCGGATTGGCACATCCGGCTGATCCTCTACTCTTTTAGGGATCAAAATAGTTTTGGGCTGAAACTAAAGAAACCGTCTGAACTTTACAAACACCTAAGAGTTACAAAAACGCATGTTTTGGGAAAGTCGCAAGACGACTTAATTACATCTCTCCCAAAAGACAAAACTGCTTCAGACCTGGAATCTAGACTTCAATTCCATAAACAATTTATGGCAGGTGCACAAGTAAATACTGCTGGGTTGGGTGCGAGAAGGAAAAGGAAGACCGAGACATGGTAAAACCTTTCTACAACAAGACGAAAATAACGGTTACAAAGTGCACGCTATGAATTTAGAAATGCAAAGTGAGTGGTTAACCATAGGTGAGTTCTGTATCCCATTAGCTCTAAAGTGGCGCACCTTGATCTATGACTGGTCTCCTGCCTTATTAAAATTTTATCTAAATGCATTCCAAATGACCCTCCTGACCAGAGTAACTTGGTAAGGTGGGGAAAAGCCTCTGAAAAATGTTGCTATACTTGTGGAGAGGCGATATGTACAGCAAAGGCACATATTGGTGGGATGCAAGGTGCTCCTTGATGGGGTCATTACTCACGGCGTCATGACAGAGTACTTGAAATCATACGTGAAGCCATGAGCCTTTCAGTAGCTAGAGCCCAAAAGGGATTGACGACAAACAAAAGACAAATTAACTTTGTAAAAGCAGGCTCAACTTCAAACTCCAGGAACAAGCCTTACTCAATCCTGGGTACAGCACCTGATTGGACTATTTTAATGGACACGTATGAAAAGCACTACAAAATCCCAGAGGAGGTGGGTGTTTCGTCATCCAGACCTGACATTTTCCTTTTTCTAGAGCTACGAAACGCATAGTCCTTGTAGAACTTACCGTACCGTGGGAAACTAATATACCTAAAGACCACGCGATGAAACAAAATAAGTATTACGACCTCCTAAACGAATTAACAAAAACGGCTATGTAGTTAGTTTATACGCTGTAGAAGTGGGAGCGAGAGGTATACCAGCAAAATCTCTCTATAACCTACTGAAAGACCTTGGCTTATCCAGAAGTGCAGTAAGTTCTATACTAGAACGAGTATCTAAAGCTGCACTAGTAGGCTCATATCAGATTTGGCTGGGCAGGGAGAGAAAAACGAGTGGTGAAGGTGAGTGTTGATGTACGTCAGAAAGGGGCCCCTTAAACCTACGCCCGAGTCACAAGTCTCGGGAACTACTCGAGTTTTTTCTCTCTCTGCCACACGATGGACCCGGCACCCGCACGGTGAATCCATGGAATGCTAAGAAGATCGTCTCGTCTCTTAGTGACGATCTACCTTTGAATTGTATCATTGACTCATCTATAGATTGGGATGTTGTGGTTTTCGCAGCACTTTGACAAGCTTTATTGAGCATCTCAAGAAGCGGGCGAACTTTGTAAAATTTATCATAACCAGGTGTTCCTCTCGGCGGCGCCTTCGAATTGTCGTTCAAATGTATGTTTTCTGATACCTTCTTGAATCGTTTACATGTCATAACTGATGCTATCTCAGTCACACGAAAAAATGGATCACTTGACCAATATAAATCTATAGTTGGCAGTGGGTGGAGTCCCATCAAAATAATAATGCCTAGAAAAGCCTTTATTTCAGCATCATCAACATGTGTCCAACCACGGCTACGTTTTTGCTCAGCGTAAATATTAGTTTATTGTACAATGAGATCTATTAGGTTGTGGTCAAAAATATGCGTAAAATAAGCAACAGGTCTGGTTCTACTAGGCATAAATTGTTTGCTTTCTAAGTGTACGCTGTCAAAGTATTCTATATCGGGATTCTGTGGGTAAAGAACCTTCTTCCATTCATCTTCTTCAGTATCTGACTCATCTGTATCAGACAATATAGCTGTAGTTGGTACTGAAGATGTTGGTGTTGGAGTTACGACACTGGGACGACAAAGGAGAGAAACTGCTGGAGAGGAAGATTCGCTGACACGAAGGCGGCGCCTATCAAATGAAGACCGGATGTTGATGGTTGAACTTCAGCAGAGCTTGTTGAAGGCTCTTCAGTAATTATACTATTTGATGAAGATGAGTCTACAAGCTCCTGACGCGGCGCCTCCTCAACTCCGGAACAAGAAAGGACAGTATCCATATCAAAATCATTCAATATATTTCTGATATCTATGTCGGTAAAATTCTCTGGTTCAGGTTCACATTCATCGTCAGAAACCTCAGGATCGTCCGGAAGACCAAATAAACGCTCTAATTCATCCTCAATTGCTTCATCGTTCAAAAATCGCGGCATTTTTATCTACAAAAGAAAAAAACAAGAACTCGAAAACCAAGCCAAGCACCACACACATAAGGCAGTGGCAATTATATTGCCACCTAAAGAAATTGCATTTTATTACAAGCAGTCAACCCAAACTTGAAAAATACAGACTTATGTTATCGTTGTTGTCCCAATGCGTTGAAATAATAAATAAAACTTACCGTAACAGAAGCACAATTTCGAGATGGAACTAGCTTTGTAAAAATCTCTGAGAAACCGCCAACTTTCTAACTTACATCAACTTCAAATGACAGTTATGACGTTTGACAATGTAAAAAACAAGTTTGACACTGAAATATATTTCACAGTATTCCATACAGATAAAATAAATCGAATAAAATTCAAAATGTCACCAAATAATCGACTAAATACATGGTGGCAACATAGTTGCCACTACCTTAAAAAGGGTTAAGCAATTCCTCTAAAGGCAATTCCTATAAGGAATTGTAGCGATTCCTCTAAATTTTCGTAAAATGGATGATGACATTTGGCAATTCCGCTTTTTAGCAATTCGTATTAGGAATCGGATTAGGTGAAAATATTGCCAGGTGACAATAAAAACCCTTAATTATTTCACCTAACTTTTATATCACTTAAAATGATGTAGGTTTTTAATATTTTATGTGGACCAACAAAGTTTTAGTTAATTAATTGCAACAGTGAAAATTATAACACTATATTCGTAATAAAATTAGTAAAACAAAATAATTATATGATGTTATTTTTCTGCTGGCAAGCCGTCAGATGGATTTCTGTCAAACTTGATATTCAAAATAAACAAACATTGGAACGTTGACTTTATGCATGTAGTTTTCAGTTTTATTTTGTTGTTAAATTGTAGTGTAAATATATATAGTGAGTTCGTAAGTGTTATTTAGATATGTGTAAGTTAAATTTAGTCTTTTCGCCGTATTACCTGACCGGCCACATTCGCATCTGCGATTGTAAAAAGTAAGTCTACAAAATCAATGTTTTGGTTCAAATAATAAGAACCAGCTATGGAAATCATGGTTAATCATATTTTCCTTATTTTACAGAGATGGAAAGACGCTCACAAAGAGTGTCAGGGGAGGCAGTTCGAGCTGCTCCTTGACTTTTTGGAGCGTAATCCAAATTTAGCAGTTCGACCTCTTGGCCATTGGAGGAAGCTAGACAAATCTTAGCTGAAGTGGAGATGAAGAGGGCTGCTGCAGATACTACTACTGAAACAGCATTCAATTTAATAGCTCAGAATCTTGGTCGGCTAGCAGAAAAAATTGGGCACCTTGTTGAGGCAGTGGAAACAAGAAATTAAAACCATAAAAAAAGGTACAAAATATTTTAATAAGATATAATGTGCGTTTCTCTAGTTCTTTCTTGCCTCACACTTGTAAAACATTTTCCTCCGGGGATTTTTCTGAGCAGCTACAACATTGGGTTCCTCAAAGGGGCAGTTAATAGATTCCTAATAGGTCGGCAACACATTTGTGATGCCTCTAGTATTACAAAAGTCTGTTTGCGACGGTGACCTTTTTCCATCAGACATCCCGTTTGCTTGTGTGCACCCTCTGGCATTTGAAAAAATTGCTATTTATGATCGCCTTGCTGCCCAAAGCCTATTAATCAGCATCATTCTAGTAGGTTCTAAGCCGATATTCCTTTGTGCAGGTTGCTCAACATTTCTCTGCACAATCTGAAATATTAATGCTATTATCATGATCTACATGTCATATCTAATATCACACAGAATATAATATTATGTTAGAAGTACAAATTCAGAATTAATTACTACCTGCATGTTAGCTTCTTGTTGTCTATCTTGTGACAACAGCTGTGGCTCGGGCAGTCTGGCAGCATTTGCAATATTATGCAGCACCACACACCCGTTTGTTATTAGACCAGCCTTGGAAGGGTGGTAAAGAAAGCTTTCTATCCAGTAACGAACAACGCCAGCGACATTTTAGTACTCCAACACAGCGTTCTACTATATTTCACACCTGACAGTGCAGGTCGGTATAAAACCTTGCTGGCGAATTGTCTGCTGTGTCTAGAACGGGCATCATAACAGTGCTTCTGAGAGGATATCCCGAATCTCCTGTAAAAACAGTCCTTTTAATACCAATAATTTATATAAAATGCTACATCATGGTATAAATACATTTAACCAACCTAATAACCACCCTGTTTCATTATCTCTTTGCAGATTGTCAAGATGGACCCTTCAATGGATGCTGGTTCCAAATGAATGTATCATGGTTTGACCCTCCGAAGCTAGCATATATGAGATGATCTTCTTAGCATTCCATGGATTCACCGTGCGGGTGCCGGGTCCATTGTGTGGCAGAGAGAAAAAAAACTCAGTAGTTCCCGAGACTTGTGACTCGGGCGTAGGTTTAAGGGGCCCCTTTCTGACTATATTATTATTATTTACGTATTTATTTCTTTTCTTAAGCCTAAGTTTTTACAATATTGATATTATTATTATTAACTAGCTTTTACCCGCGACTTCGTCCGCGCCACATATTTATTAAAGTAATTGAGGCAGTACCTACTCGTATGTCTACTACCATACAAATTCACGTTTCGTAATCAAAATCGGTCTAAGTCAAAGTTTTATATTTAATAAATGTACAATTAACACGACAAATTACAAAAAACTATGATCTCAAAAAAATAATCAAAAACAGACTTTAATTTAAAATCATATTGGGACGGTCCACCAAATTTTATTAGAGTCTATTAGTAGATATTAGTAGATATATCGTCTGATTACATGAACGCAAATTTTAGTTTGTTGTTCATATTTCAAAAACCGCCGCACTGATTTCGATAAAATTTATATGACCACCTCTGAACTATAATCTACCAACCAAAAAATAACCATCTAAATTGATTCACAATTGGAAATACAACTGGATTGATAACCTCCTCCTTTTTGAAGTCGGTTAAAATAGCATACAAAGAGTGCAAGGATCCTTCCATGCACACTTTTACTCCTCATTTCCACTCTTTTCAACTCTTTTTCTGTGATAAAAAGTCGCCGTTGTCCTTTCCTAAGTCTAGTCTATCTGTGCACCAAATTGTAACAAACTCTTTAAGTGGCTTAGGCGTTAGACGGTAACGGACAGAGAGAGTTACTTTCATATATATAATTTCATATTAGAAGTGAAAACAGGTGTTACTGATCATTTTATAGGAGGCAGTTGTAAAAGATTACCGAAAAGTAATACGTTTACTCCTCCAAAAAACTCATTTTCACAGTTATTAATTTGCCTTAATCGAGCGTCCATCATGCATAACATTTGATAAGACACCATGGAAATCTCGTCGACTATCAAAAATTCTGTCTGATAGTCTGATACGCCATTTAGTGGCTGCGCCCATCTTAAGTATTGAGGTTGTATAGTGCACTGTATTCTTCTTGTCAAGCCCTTTTATTTGATATCCATGTTGATGGGGTTCATAAAACCTAAGTTATCCGCCATTGTGTAGAGGCCGCCATCTTGGATTTTAATTTTATATAATACATTGTATTCTACTGGTTGAGCACTTTCATTTGATACCCATATTGATGGGATTGATAAAACCTTCGTTATCCGCCATTGTGTAGCGGCCGCCATCTTGGATTTCAATTTTTTATAGTATATTGTATTCTGCTTGTTGAACCCTTTCATTTGATACCCATGTTGATGGGATTGATAAAACCTACGTTATCCGCCATTGTGTAGCGGCCGCCATCTTGGTTTCAATTTTTATAGTATATTGTATTCTGCTTGTTGAACCCTTTCATTTGATACCCATATTGATGGGATTAATAAAACATAAATTATCCGCCATTTTGTAGCGGCGGCCATCTTGAATTTATAATGATAATGAATAAACATAATTGTATTGTCACCAAAATCCAAAGTGTATACAAAATTTCAGATTAATCGGTTGACAGGAAGAGGGTGAAATTTGAATTACTAAATTTGACCCAAGAATAAATAATAAAAAGAAAACCCCAATTCCACCCCCGTAGGTACAGTTCGAAACTATAAAACTGCTAAAACATACATTTTATGGTTTCGTGTTAAATATCTAGACGTAAAGTTTCATAGTTCTTCAACAATGACGAAGTTTTCCATATAAACTTTCATCCCTTATTTTAACCCTTTCAACCCTTTTTTCGGAACAAAAAGTAGCCTATGTCCTTTCTCGGGATCTATTTTATCTATGTATCAAATTTCATCAAAATCTGTTGGTTGGTTTAGGCGGTAAAGACGGACAGATAAACATACAGACAGACAGACAGACAGACAGAGTTACTTTCGCATTTATAATATTAGTATGGATATTAATATGGAGTTAAATGAAAATGTAGACTTATTAGCCCATGTGAAATTTTAGACTCTAAACTATATGTGTTTCGTATGTCAACCCATATCGTTGTGCCGTTTTGACGCGATAGTTAATATTTGTTTCCTTAGGGCCCATGTTTCTTTTCAGGTTGATAGGTAATAAATACATAAATGTGGTATTTCAGACATGAGTTATTTCTGTTTCAATTTTCTACCAAATTTGCTTAGTCTTTCCTACGTCACAGTAACCTATAAGTAACCGATTTGCTATTTCTGAGTTCAAACTACGTATGTTTCGAATTCCATCCAAATATGTTCAGCCGTTCCAACGTTGTCCTGTAAATATTATGAATGTCACTGTTTGGATGTTTGTTACGTAATACATAGAGTACTTATACATAGGCAATGTTTAGCCTATGTGTTCTTCCAGACTGTAATCTAATTCTATTTCAAATTTCAACCCGATCACTTGATACGTTCCGCCATGATTAAAGCGGCAATAGAAATACATCATCGGCGAAAATTTCAACTGTCTAGCTATCACCGTTCTTGAGATACAGCCTGGTGACAGACAGACGGACGGACGGACGGACAGATAGCGAAGTCTCAGTAATAGGGTCCCGTTTTTACCCTTTGTGTACGGAACCCTAACAACGGTCTGCTTCGGTCACCGAAGCTTGTTGAACACTACCTTTAAATTTTAAACAGTATTTGGATTGAAATAATACTTTTTCTAATAAGTTACGGCTGGTCTAGTAAGTTACAGCTGACCTAGTCGGGAGAACGGCGACTGTCGATCCGGAGACCCAGGGTTCAAAACCACGCGCATCACTATCTTTTCAGAGCCATGTTCGTAATGCCGGTAATTAAAACGGTGAAGGAAAACACCGTGAAGAAATCGAAATCTACCTATAATCTAAGTTCTAAGTCATATGTCATCCACCAACCGACACTGGGCCAGCGTGGTGGATTATAGCCTTGTCTCTCTCCTTGCGAAAGAAGGCCCCGACGCCCAGCAGTGGGAACATTTAATAGGTTGTTTATGCTGCTACTTATTATGCTGATATGTTTTTCCAAAATACAAAAATCTACTTCAATGACAGGTAATTTAGTTCTGTTATTCGACTACATTTTATAAGAAGGTATAACTATGTCGTACAGATAAATCTAAGCTGATTTTAGTTTTTAAACGACTTCAAAAAAGGAGGTTTCTCAATTCGACCGTATATATGTTTTTTGTTGATATTTGAAAGACTACCTCCCTGTTTTCGATATCTAAGATCACCTCTGAAGTATTTTCTACCAAACAAAAAAGGAATTATCAAAATCAACTAACAATTAGCGGAGTTATCGCGTAAAATAAAACCAAATAAAAAACATGCAACCCTATTGAGAACATCCTCCTTGTTTGAAGTCGATTATAACCGAATGATGTTTGTTTTTCCACACAAAAATATATTTTTGACAATTATTTTGTCATCCAAGACGACGCGACGCGATCACGTGGGCACTTTCTAGAATCTAGATATTCTGTGGATCGTCTGTGATACACAGAATACTTAGAAGTTAGTATGTACCGAACGCGCCGCGCGTGTCTTTATTATTTAATGTTTGAGTAATTTCCGAACCAACAGACCGATATTGTTCAAATTTTGACGGGACAATATAAAAATGTGTTCTTTCTAACAAAAAATTAATGAAATTAAACAACGCAAACATTAGTTACAACCAAATACACATTCTGACTTTCACCCCCTCCCGCAAGAAAACCGATCAGAATTTGGGGGTCAAAAGTAGCTTACAGCAATGTCCTTAGTATAAACTAAAATCATGCCAAGTTTCAGCTGAATTGAACCAGTAGTTTCGGCGTGATGCGTGATCCCTATACAGAAAGACAGACAGACAGACAGACAGACAGACAGACAGACAGACATGAAAGAAAAAAAATGCAGTTTCGCCATCAGTATCGACTATGGAGTGCCCCAAAAAAAAAATTTTCAAAATATCTTCAATGTACAGAATTCGACCCGTTACAGTTTTATTATAAGTATAGATAATATAGGTTGGTTATATGAGTAAAGTGAATTTCTTTTGTTCCAAAGACTGATGATTTACAAATCTGTGATTATAAAGTTAAATTATCTCTTCTTTGTTACTAGAAAGAGATCTTACTTGTATGTTGTATTTTGGGGTCTTTTAAATTTAATTTATATTCTGTTACATTTCATAGTTTTGTTGTTTATAAAAGAAGTAAATCTATAATAATTGATATTAGAGGTTGGTTGTATGAGTAAAGTGAATTTCTTGTGTTCTGAAAGACTGATGATTTACAAATCTGTGATTATAAAGTTAAGGTCCTTTGTATGTTGTCTTTTGAGGCTTTTTAAATGTGATTTATATTGTATATTCATATAGTTTTTGTTATTTATAAAAGTAGTTAAATCAATAATAATAGACGTTGTGTTTTGGGGCTTTTTAAATGTAATTTATATTATGTTAAATTTCAAGTAGTTTACTTTCTTTATGCACGTAGTCAGGTTGAAATAATAAATGTTGTGTTGTTTTTTTATATTTTGACTGCAATTAAAGAATTTATGTCTAGCTAAAAATCTGTTTTTTATCCTTTCTATATTAATTGCTTATTGCTAATTTAAATATCGCTCTTCGTGTTCTGAAGGCCTCACAATAGCAATATGGGTGCCATCTATGCATCCCAACACACCTGGCATGCCAAACTTCTGGTAAAATCTGAAATGAGAAGTTCATATGAGACATATCATTGCATTGTATCTATTTTTGTATAAATTGCTGCTGTTTCAATTTGAAGGAGTTTTAGGAATACTTGCACACATTGTACCTAGTATATACCTACTCAGGTATTCAAGTGTAAGGCAAATAAAAGTTATTCTACCCATATTTAATATCATCCCGTTCTTGTCGTGTCTGGGGAAAAGTAATATATTTCCTGCGAAAATGGTCATTGTTGAGGGCTTGTGTCACAGCTCTGATGCAATTAGATACACTGACTTGGTGCATCTTATGGTGTGTGCTTGCCCATATAAATCGTTGGTAAGACCCAGAGGCACAGAAGCTTAGAGTGCTTAAGACCTATAAATAAAATGTAAATAAGTATATTAAGTAGAACAAGAATGTTTAGGAATGTGTTAATGTTCTAAATATTAATGTTTCTTATAAAGTTTAAAATAGTACATAAGGAAGGCAATATCAACCCTTATGCATATTATATTAATACATACTATAGGCTAGGCCTTCCTAGCTTATGCCTATGGTAAATACAAATTGGAATGTATGTAGGTAAATCAATTTACATTTCTAAGTCTTTATGTAGGTACAAGTGTGTCTATATGATATTAAAATACTGCCTTACCTTGGCGGTACTGCTTACTTAAACCTCCTCGACTACTGGGTAAGTAGGGCTCCAACTCCACAATAAGGTCGCGCCACAATCTCTTATCGAGTCTATAAAGCCCTACAAACTCCGACTCCGGCATATCGAAAGCCAAATCTTCATTTCGCAATAGTACACTACGGCGATTATAATTTATATTTTCCAAGATACGTGCGTGTTCCAAAAAAATTTAGTAGAGGCCAAGATCAGCCATTTTAATAGGTAATAACAACGCTAATAACAAAAAACAATAACAACGCTAATATCAACAACGATTACACACCGAAAACAGAAAAAATGAACTGCAAAAAGATGATCTCTAGTATCTTCTGACAATTCATCTAAGGAATTCAAAGCAATTCTCTTTTGTGTTCCATTTTACGGAAATCCATACAAAACTGTCAAATTCAATCCAATTCCTATTATGATTCGCTATAGGAATTGCCAGTTTGTTACCATTTTACGGATTGTCAAATGAATCGTAATAGGATCCTATGACGATTCGTCTAAAGCGGCCGTTTTAGGCCCGCAGGTCTGTGTTGGGGTATAAAGAACAATGTACAGTCCGCGAGGTATAAGCTGAGCTTTGCATTTGTGTGAGTGTACATGGATAGTGTAGGTGTGACAACCGGCCTTAGGCGCGGCGCCATTTTCGCCCGGTAAAAACCGGTTTTAACTGATTTTGGGTAACCGGCCTGAGGCGCGGCGCCATTCTGTCTCGCCGCGCTCCTGCCTCTTGTACAGACTGCAGCGTGACGTGTTTATTATTTTTTGTTTTGTTTGATATAAGTGTTAGTAAAATGGATGCCAACACAAATAAGCGCAAAATACGGAAACCATTAAATAGCCAAGTAAAAGAAATTTTGTGTAATTTAAATAGCTATTTTAAAGACATGAACGATAAAGACATGTCAAGTGTGACTACATCAGCCCAATTGGTATCGACATCGACAGGAATTCCACTGTCAACTGTTAAAAGAGTCTTATTGGAAGGTAAACGTGTTTTGAAAGATGGAACCAAATTCAAATCTCCGAAAAAGACCAGATGCAGGAAAAATATAATAATCATTGATGATTTTGATAAAACAGTAATCCGTAGAACAATTCATAATTTTCACATTACTGACAAAGAGGTGCCAACAATGAAAAGAATTCATGAAAAATTAAAGGCTGACATTAACTATCCAGGATCAATATGGTCATTGCGAAAAGAAGTATCTCTTTTAGGATTCAAATGGTCAAGGACAGAGAATAACAGAAATTTTTTAATGGAAAAGCATGAGATCCGTCACCTACTACGTATAACTTAATTACATAAAATTTCCGAATACCGTATTCAGGGCAGGCCTATCGTTTATACCGATGAAACATATATTGACACCACTCACACTTCATCAAACTCATATTCAGATGGCAGCACTTCTGGTTTGAAGAAACCTATTTCTAAAGGAAATCGATTGATAATCGTTCATGCCGGCGGCGAGGACGGTTTCATACCAAATGCGCTGCTGATGTTTAAAGCTAATCAAAAAAGTGGTGATTATCATAACAATATGAATACAGAAAACTATACAAAATGGTTACAAACGCAATTAATTCCCAATTTGAAGCCCAATAGCGTTATTGTAGTTGACAACGCATCTTACCACAATTCGTTAAAAAATCCCGCTCCCAACTCAAATAGTCGCAAACAAGATATGATTGACTGGCTCAAGTTACGCAATATCGATCACTCAATATCCATGCCTAAACCACAACTTTATCAATTGATACTGCATAATAAACAACGATTTATTGAATATAAAATTGACACCTTATTTAAGAGAACATGGTCACAGCGTCCTTCGTCTACCACCCTATCACCCAGATTTCAATCCTATTGAAAATATATGGGCAATGATAAAAGGATACGTCGCGAAAAAAAACGTGTCAATGAATATGGATACAATAATGAGGTTAGCAAATGAAAAATTGAAAGTATCACTGTACAGGAATGGAAAATGTTTGTGACCATGCAATAAAAGAAGAAAAAAAGTTTCATGGATACGACGCCGTTATTGACAATATAACGGAAAGATTCATTATTAAAACAAACGACACATCAGACGAGAGTGAAAATGATAACGAGAGTGATAAAGAAAGTGACTATGGTGCAATGTCTGGTGTAGAAGATGTGTAGTTATTTTGTCTTTCAAATTGAATTTTTAGTAATAATCACACAATAATATGTACTCATCAGTCAAATACACAGCTGGACTTTATTTTATCAATTTAGTTTTATTTTATTTTAATATCTGACTCTAGACTGTACTTTTGGTGATCACTCACACTAATGCAAAGCTCAGCTTATACCTCGCGGACTGTAACAAGTTATCAGCTTGCTTAATATACCTACCCAAAATTTGCTGCCAGCTCTTGGAATAATGTAATTCACCTTTATGTCTAACTTGCAATTAATTATAGTTAATTTAAAATTGTTATTTTAATATATTTTTTTAATTTAATAATTTCAAGACAAAAGTAATAATACTGTTTTAAACAATGGTAAATCTTTTGCCTTTGATAACATTGACCTGTTAGTACCTATATATGATAAAACTGTCACTTTGATGTATCACATCTAGCTATCAGCGTCGCAAAACTTATCACTGTTTTGCAAACTTAACTAATTATGGAGTTCTGGTTCAAGTTCAAGAGATGTTGAGAAATTAAATACTTTAATGATGGTACCTTACGAAATTTATTATTAAAATGGAGGTGCTTTCAAATTGTACCAGTAGCAGATATACAAAATAAATAAGTACAAAATCGATCTTCTATTGAAATCACAGAGTTGAAAGCTCAGTTTTTCAAACACAATAATAATTAACAAAATCATCAAACAACAGAGCTTACATTCATACTATCTACACATTTAAAAGCTGGGAGATAGAAAGCTGTGCTATTGCTTTCCATTTTGTAAAACATGCTCAACATGTAAGCATCTCTATACAAAGAAAGACATTCTAGTAATAATGCTCATAAACATTTTTTCAAATAAACATAAATAGTGTTATATTAATTCCTTTAGTACTTTATCCTAGTAAACACTTTGGATCACTGTTTGAGTGTTGCAGCTTAGCGTGGCTCAGTCTGATCACTCCTCTTTTCAGCTACGTTGATTAGCATTTACTTTAGTGAATTTCTCTATGTCATCTAGCGATCTTTTTGCTTTTGATGATATATCATCCATTGATCTCCGAGCAGTACTGGTGATATCATCAAGTGATTTCTTTGTTTGACTCAGTAATTCATCTGTGCTCTTGCATGCAGTGTTTGCTAATTCTTTTATTTCAGAATCAAATTTTCCTATGACCCACTCGATGGCTTGGCGCCCTTTGCCAGCATTCATGGATATACTTTTGGTTAAGAGATCCTCCATATAACTGCTGAGTGGTACTCCCTGTAATTAAATGTTAGGCATATTAATTTAAAACAGTTGAAAGTTTCTCTATGTCTCTACTCCCTTTCACTGAACATATTTTATTGGCATTTTACATGTTTCATAATCAAACAAACCTGTTTTATCAAAATTTTGGTATCACCTACCTGGAAGGTTTACAGTGTTAGAAGCATAAGCCTTGCTAAGCTAAAAATCTTTGCAATATTATATGTACAATGATAATTTAGAAAGGCTTCATCTTGAGCAAATTTGTTTGGAGGATATGTTAGTAAATAAAAAAGGAGCTTTCTATAAAGATACAATTTTGAAAATTAAAGTAGGAGTTAAATCAAATTGGTGACCAAAGCTATATAAATATTTTTGGACATTTCACAGACAACACTATCTAACCCGAAGTCAAGCAGTAAGTACTATGGGATAGCTGATATAACATTTAATAATTGTTATTTATTCAAAGCGTATTCTAAGTATGCATTCATTGGGGATGGGCCGAAATTCGTTTTACATTCGGTTTACCCGAACTTCGGCAGCTTGAACCGAACTTCATCATTCGGCCGAATTTCGGTTAAAATGCCGAACATTCTGCTACTTCTCACTAAATATACTTGCACTATCATAATAGAAATTATTGAAAAAACATAATATCTGTAGTAACAGTGAAATAAAATAAGTCTGATATACCTACTCATAGTCATTTATTTGAATTAGAAAAAGTAATCATATGTGACAAACAAAAAACTTAAATTGGTTTTTTTAACTACCAACTTTTTAAAAACAAAAATCACGTAAAATCAATTAATTTTTTTATAATGTTATTTGCATAATGTAAACTATAATATGTGACAAGCTGGTGACATCTTTACAAATGACTAGCTGGCTAACGGCACCTCGGGGAAGCGCGGAGTGCGGGCGGGGCACATCTAGCAATATTTGTAGCAAGTGCGTAAACAAGTCACAACACGAAAAAGCGCGGCGAAATTAAACCGAAGTTTGGCCGAACTTCGGCCGAATTTTTCATTTTTACCGAATGTTCGGCCGAAGTTCGTATTCGGTTCAAACCACATTCGGCCCATCCCTAGCACTCATACATAAAAGTACCCAGACACAACAAATATTTGTATTCAGCATACTACTATTTATACTGAGTGGGAATCAAACCCATAACCTACGGCTTTACAGGCAGACTTCTAACTAAACCATTAGGCCAGTGAAGTTGTCATTTTGACAACATAATTATGGTGCCTACTGAAGATTCTTAGCTATTCATCATCAAGTAGGTACATAATTATAAACTTCTCTTGTATCAATAACCAATTATAAGAGAAGTATAAAATAAAAAGAACTTTAAAATTTAAAAAGTCATACTGACACATACCTGTACTGTGACCACGGCTTCCTGTTTTAAGAGAGTTTTCGAGGTGTCTGTAGGATGGGGTGTATACCATACTGTTTCATCTACAGCAATATATCGGCAGAAGGTCAAGTTCCTTGTTTTCAATGTCATTTGACGTTGGTTAGGGTTCACTTCAGACTTTTCACTGGCATAGCAGATTTTAGCTGTTCCAATAAGCTGAAATGTTAAAACTCCATTAATGCAATGTAATAATAAGTACTTTACTAGTTACTATGTTTCTTGGTAAAGTGTTATGAGATTTTTTTTTTTTTTTCAATAAAACAGTTAAGAGTTTACTTCTGGAATGAATTACAGAGAGCTTGACAATATTTTTTTAGCATTTATGGTAGTTATATTATATTCATTACATAAATAGTAAACCTGCATGGATATTTTTCACAGCCAAAATAAGTAAAATTGTATAACATTTTATGTGCAACAATCAGACTAAAAAGTATTAATTGTTAAATAACAGACAGACAAGTTCTAATATTTTATTTTTAGTGAACTGGCCTTGGTGGAAGGCCAACTAACAAGTTCAGAAATGTAGACTTCGTTTCATTTAGCCTGTGCCAATTTCATAAGTATAGCAGATATCATTAATGAGGTGGTAGGTAATATAAAATTGTATTCCTACTTTCCTACTAATATTATAAATTTGAAAGTATGTATGTTTGTTACTCTTTCAAGCAAAAATTACAGAAGGGAACTGAATGAAATTGGGTACATAGAAGAATGGTCTGAAAAAAAAACACATAGGCTACTTTTTACACAGGAAAATAACAGGATCAGGAACGGTATGAGTGAAACCGTGGGATGCTAATAGTGGTACACAATATTCTATTTAACTGCACCCACAAAAAACATAAATGACTACTTTGTAAATCACATTGCAACATCTTTTAATGTCTAAATAATATGCAAGTGTGCACAACTGCCTTTATATTTTACATTCAGCTGATTGAGACAGATGAAGGAAAAATTGTTTAACTAATGACATTATGTTTCTACATGAAAATGTTTCATTTGAATACAGTTCATAACTCATAATACAAACCAAAACAATAATATTATAATACAAACAACAGAACATATTTATTTAGTACTAAAATGTTTCAAAGACTAATTGCATTTAAGTTATAAAGCAAAGCTGAACTAAGTATTTATTTTCAATTTAAGTTGGCTGATGATCTGAATACCATTTCCATTCTAAAATTTTAGACACAGGGGAAAGTTTGGTCACGTTTCCGCGGCCACGTGAGACAGATGAAACTGATAAGTACGTATCAACTATCAATAGCAAACACTATCAATGACCTTTGTCATTGAAAAGTGAAAGACAATAACATCACGATTTCCCCATTCCATTCAAATGCATTTTTAATACCGAGCAAAGGTCGAAGCTAATTAGAGGCTACTTACTGCTTGTGCCCACCGTGGAAAAAACCATTTGGAACTGACGAGTCTGTGTGTTACCAAGACTCCATCAACAACTTTCCTTTCTACAACATCTGTACCGATAACTGCAGGATTCATAGGATTCGGATATTTACGCCATGCAGCTTGCGCCACTGTTTCCCAAGGATGACTATAAAGGGAAATAATTCGTTATGACTAAAACTAGAATTTTGTGGTTCTACAAGTTGCGTCATAATGATTTACACTACACTTACTTGAAAGTGTGTTCTGACGTCCAAATCTTCATGTTTGAATCTAATTTCTACGATTTATTAAATTAATTTACGAGATAATTCTTATCTCATTTAAAATCCGAATTATTTTATCATTTCAATTACACACACAAGACACGAGCACGCCCTCTCCTCACTCTCTACGACTGACAAATGACAGATTTGAAGTTTTTGAGATTTGTTCGTTTGATCAGTGTTTCCACTTTAATCATTTCCTTTCCCCTCGCCTCAATTAAGATTTCCCTTTTTTCCCATCAAAAAAATATTCTGATATTGTTTTGGCACCCACCCCCCTCAGGAGAGATTCAAATTTTAAAATTGCAACTAATCTCAATAATATTTAAGCTTTCGTGCCTCATCGAAAACCATATTATCAGAAACATCGCCTTATTGAAAAAAAATTGGAACTGAAATCTGTATGGAATACGAAAATTTTCCTCAATATGACGAAGTTTTTGTATTTGTTTGATTTTAGGCATGATTTCCCCTTTACATCTCTTTCCCCTTTTTGTTCCCCTCTGGACCCTAATGAGAGGAAGTTCCCGTCATTGTGGAAACACTGTATTTGATTGATTTGACGCATTAAAATGCGGCGTTTTCCGACGAGATAAAAAAATGGTTCGAAAAAACGACGATAAAAGGCGCTTGTAGATTTTAGATCAGATGCGATGTTAATGTCAAAAGCCACTGAGCCACATAGTGAGAACTACTGGGACTGGACTGACTGAACCTAGCTCGCATACCTGTGTCGAACTAGTTCGCTCCTATCTTTCGTACGGTCGGTCTTTTTCAAATATTTTAGCAGACAATATTAAAATTTTTAACCCCCGACAAAAAAAAGGGGTGTTATAAGTTCGACGTCGATGTCTGTCTGTCTGTCTGTCTGTCGGTCTGTCTGTCTGTCTGTCTGTCTGTCTGTCTGTCTGTGTGTGTGTCTGTCTGTGGCACCGTAGAGCTCAAACGGATGGGCCGATTTCGATGCGGTTTTTTTTATTTGAAAGTTAATATCCGTGCGGGTGTTCTTAGCTATGTTTGGTTAATATCGATTCAAAATGGCCGCCTCCACAAAATGGCGGACAAAATATTTCTTTACAACCTACCTCAATATGGGTATCAAATGAAAGGGCTTGACTAGTAGAGTACTAAACGCTATAACAAATTTCAAATCCAAGATGGCCGCCACCACAAAATGGCGAATTATATAATATTTTTCACTACTACCTCAATATGGGTATCAAATGAAAGGGCTTGATTAGTAGAATACTTTGCACTATGACAAATTTCAAATCCAAGATGGCCGCTATCACAAAATGGCGAATTACATTTCCTTTTCACAATTCCCTTAATATGGGTATCAAATGAAAGGGCTTGACTAGTAGAATGTTCTACAGATAGCAAATCTAAGGTAGTCGGGGGTTAATCAAAATTTTTAATTTTGTTCTTGTTAATTCATACTGCGCTCCAATATTTAACTATTTCATGTTATGTAAAATACTAAAATTTCACGTGAATTGAGAAAAGTTCCGGCTGGTCTCGTCGGGAGAATGGCAACTGCCGATTGGGATCCTATCGTTTCAAAAATATATGCGAAATACCGCTAACTTAAAACGCTTAAGGAAAACTTCGTGAGGAAACCGACATGTACCTAGAATTTTTCGAGGTCATGACTGTGTCATCCACCAATCCACACTGCACCACCGTGATGGATTATGGTCTTGACTCTCTCTTTGCAAAAGAAGGCCCTGAGTCCCAGCAGTGGGAACAATTAGTGGGCTGCTTATGCTTTTGCTACCTAATGATCGTAGATGTCTACGATTGTTGTTATTTGCTATTGTTATTTGTTATTATTGTTGGTTGCTATTGTTTAATAACATCTGTAAAATCGGAAACGCTTTGTGTACATGCATTAAATTAAAGAAAACTATAAATTATATCGGCATGTGACGATGCACAGCATCTATAGTGAGATTGCGCTGTTTTTCTTTCTGGCAACACACAGGAAATACGTCATTATTCTGGTAACTCTAGTCTATGAAAATGGCAAGATACAACCTGATTTCCGGTTCTGGTCACCCGAGCTTGAGCTAAGGCGATCTACCCTCATAGCGTCGTATTCTTTCGTTGAAGCAACAACTCAAGCCGAAACTCTCACCGATTTTGAGAAAATTTCGGTAATTTGAATATTTTAATCCGATAAGGTCAGTTATTTGTCTAGTGAGTCGCGCTGGTGCTATATTAAAATGAAAATAACTGATCAAGTGCAAGGAGTGATTGCAAATCTAGTGATCGCGACGGGTACCTAGTGGTACCGATAAGAAATGGATTACCTTCGCCCGCCTTGGAAGTGGGCCTCGAGGTTGAGCGAGTGTCACACACTCCCAAACAACAGACTTCGTCCGAGGACGAGACTGGGCCGTGCAGCTAGCGGCAGGGTTCAGCGTAAAATGAACCACCGCCGCGATGTCACAAGCGGCTGGCTTCACCAGACTACCATGTATGAGCAGAGGTAAAGAAGAGGAAGCAGGTAAGTGAGATGCACAGTGGTTTTAGTAAATTTCTTGATGAAATACGAGTGATTCCGGAGTTTTGCAATTAAGTAATGAACAGATGGTGTCTGCTATCTTTTCTGAACGCAGCACGTTACAGCAACTTTTTTACCACAAAATCTGAAATCGTTTATGCTATTGAACAGACCAGACAACTGCATCAACGGGGACATTCTTTCGAAACTCGATCTAGGTTTTATTTAAAACATCAGTCAAAGAAACATCGAATTTAACGACCGTTTTTGTCAACTTTTATAGGCAAGAGATTGTCTGGATACTAAGTAAAAGACGTTGGCTCCTGCTAACTGTACAATGTTTTTCTAACACTATTTACCCTTACTTCAAAATTTCACAAAACTAGTGAGGGAGTCGTACATGTCGTTTGTGGAAATAGAGCTGAATGCACTAAAAACCCGTCGGGAGCGAATCCTGATGGAAATCACCAACAAAAGCTTCGGGTAGGTTTGCGTAAAATCTCCCTGAGTCACTCGGAATCTTTTCATTTTACAATTTCAGCAATATTTCTGTGTTCTGTGTTAAGTGTCTTTCTGTTTTGACTGTGTTCACAACTGATAAACTTCACATCAATTTTTTTTCAAAAATTGTGAGTAGGTAGTGCACACTGTTTGCGGAAACTGTCGGGAGCATATCGGGATAGAAATTACGACAAAAACTCTTTGTAAAGATCTGCGTAAAATTCCTCCGATCCCGTTCTTTATGCATCTCGTCAATGACAGACTTATTTGAAAACAGGTAATATCGACGAGTGGATATGGCTGTAATTTTGCCGAAAGGAGGTCCGGTCAGGGCCAAAGACCTAAATTTACTGCTTCTCGTAACACATGTGAACAGTTTTTCTACTTCAGTTTTCAGTTTTTCTAGGTTTTCGACACAGCGCGCCCCATAGATGCTAAGCGTGATTTGTAACTACCCTGCAAGGACCCTGCAAAGGACAAAACCCGTCAGGAAAAGGGGAATGACCGCAAATGAATAGCACATCCTTACATGGAATCTTCAAGGAGGCTGTCTCTGAGCGTATCGGAAACAGTGGCAGACGCTTCCGGGCCCGTAGGCCCTTTGGCAGGTGTTTACCATTAACCCCCAAGCCCGTGCTTGTTTAACCCCACATAATGTTCAAGGAGGCTGTCACTCGAGCATATCAGTGACAGTGGCAGACGCTTCGGGCTCCGTAGGCCCCTCAGCAAGCGTCTACCATTTACCTCCGAGCCTGTGCTTGTTCAACAAATTTTGCCACTGGATTACTCTTACTCATGGCAGAGGCCCACCGCAAGTTGCTCCAGCTCATACACAAGCACCAGGTTCTGCAAATGACCAGCTTTCCATTCGGACTGTCATATGCACCAAATAATTTCGCCGCTCTCTCGAACTGGACGGCGCTGTTTCTTCGGAACAGAGGTATGCGGGTATTGTATGGAGTGAGTCTATAAACTACGAAAAGTCGGTCCTGCGACCATCTCAATCCCTGGATACCGAATACCTCGGTCTGATTTGGGACGCGTGCCAAACCGCTCCCTGTCAACAAGGTACTACACTACAAAAACTACAGACTATCGTACAAAGACCGAATTTAGTGCTCCAAAGGGACACATCATCTCTGAAAGAAAGGCCAGATTCTGCCGAGCTTTTAAAACTTCACAACCTTCGAAACACCCTGAGGTTGGCTGCACTGTCATCACATGCTGCGATTGGCGAGATTTCCTAAGCACCAATCTGCTCTACAGCGAGTGCAAATTCCACTAGCAGTGAGAACGGAAGATATAGTGGTGAATTATTGTAGCCGAACAATTGTTTACAACAGATTCTGTATCAATCTCGAATCCAGCACTTTTTGACAACCGAGACCGCAGACAATGGTTGAAGAGCTCAAATGAAAGACTCTGATATACGGCAGGTGAGACCATACTCCACTGGCGTTGCAAAGAGAAAGAAATGTACATAGCGGCAATATCCCTCTTCATACACGAATAGAATGTAAGGTAAGGTAAGGATGTCATGTAATTTTACAGACTCGCAACCGAACGATTCGCTCTACAAGACCTAACCTACCAACTGATGCATCTTCTGCAGAGATTGTATGTAACTCTTAGCCACCTGGAGTGTAACCTACTCGTATCAGGTAGACTAAACTAAGTTGTCGACGAGTGTATTAGAATGACAATTACGAGTACTAAGGCCAGCTCTAGTTTCATCGTCTCGAAGTTCAATGTACACCAACCAAGATTGTGAGGGATCGTGTCAACATCACTCGGGCAAAACAGTATTTCACAATGCGCGGGTTTTTCCGCAACCGTATCGGCTCTTCATTTTCGAGAATACTTTTGAACTCTCCGAGAAATACGCGCCCAAGCGCGGCCGCAGCCTCAAATTTCAGGGGGCCCAATAATAGTATAAGATGTGGAGTACAAAAGATTTCATTAGTAGCGCCACACAGCTTTGCCTGTGTGATCGCCGTTCCAGTTGTTTTTCCGCGGTAAAAGGTGGCCTGTGTATTATTCGTTATTTTGTTTGTGATTTTGCAATTTAAAGCTTTTGATGGGGTCCGTAACCCCTGTAACCCCTCTATTCGGACCGTACCTGCACGCACCGCCGCTGGGTTCTCCCAGACTAATCGGGCCGAACCTTTATTGGTCTGCCCTATTTTAGGTCCTAGTAGACGTGGATACGGACTTGCCTCTTCCACATATACTTATAGTACGGAATGTGGCGATGGACTAACATAGAGTTGAGGTCTGGCGTGGAAAGCAATCTACTTAAGAGCGAATTACTTAGCTAAGATCGAATAAGCGAGACTCTACTCGTAAAACTTATAAACCAGCTTGGGATCATTGTACACAGTAGTGTGCAGCCAATAATTTCAATTATAGCCTCGCAGATCTAAACTCGCTGGGAAGGTATCTAGCACATTTGCTTAGCCAGTCACAACACTCTGGTCTTGGTGCTCATATGCTAATCATGTTTGATGAGGAAAGTTTTGAAACCTATTTTCTTAATAGCTAGAGGATATATATATACTCTTAGCTACCCTAGCTAGCTTGACAGAAGCCTTATGCTACACAACGTTAGTTTGGGACCCAAATGAGATGTTTACGTAGGGAAACAATGATCTATCGCTTATCATTCTGTTTGAAGTATCACATGCCTAGTTGTATACTCTTGTCAGCATTAGGCACCAGGTCATACACGCGTGAGACCTTATTTGTTATTTGTGCATGACGTTACTCTTTCTAGAATATCTTCAGAACATCTTGTAGGTGAGGCCGTAACATTACACATACATAATCAGGTTGGGAAACTTTTGGAACATCCCAATAAAGATGTTTGTCCTGTTTTGGAATAAGAAAATTTGTCGAATTGCGTCTACGCACAGCTGATGGCAATAATTCCCTTTTTTGTGTTAATTTACTAGTAAACGGATAATGCCAATTTATTAAGACGCCAATATGAAGGCTTCGCTTGAAAATTTTAGTTCAAAGGTAGCGTTTCCTATTTCATTTGAGTGAATACCTAATCATTTGATTTCAGAAATGTCTGGTTTCTACTATATACATGATTTTCAATTATTCATAGCTATAATGCAAAGTTTATTTACTGTTTGTAAAATGATTTATCATAATTATCCAACTAACTTATTTTTTACTCTTTTCTACACATAGCGTCGTCGTGGTCACCAGGAGCTAATAAACACATCTCTCACTATAGATGCTGTGCATCGTCACATGCCGATATAATAGTCAAGTTTTACATTAAATATAACTTGTATTATTGAGCAGAGACGATGCACAGCATCCCTTTCAGGCCTCCTGGCGAGTGAGAGACTTCTATGAGGGTAGATCGCCTTAGCTCAAGCTCGGGTGACCAGAACCGGAAATCAGGTTGTATCTTGCCATTTTCATAGACTAGAGTTACCAGAATAGTGACGTATTTCCTGTGTGTTGCTAGAAAGAAAAACAGCGCAATCTCACTATAGATGCTGTGCATCGTCTCTGCTCAATAATACAAGTTTTATTTAATGTAAAACTTGACTATTGTCTGATTTAAAAATTTCACCTATACTCAATGTACGGATATTGTCAAAACGTTAAGTTATATTAGACGTAACATAAGCGCCATCTCTCATATCTTTGCTTTTATCTCTTCAAAATGTCTAGACAATCTGTATCTAGAAAAAAAAATACGTGGTAGAAGTGATACTTTAGAAATGCTTAACTTTTTTTTTACTGACACTTTTTCGTTTCATTGATTTTCAAATCACAACGATGCTAAAGAAATGTTCACTACAAAATACGAAGTCTTATAAAATCGTTGAATACGTAACATACAATTCGGGTAAGAGTGAACTAAATGAGTCAGTTGACCATGCGGCATTACTGAACAATAGTGGATCGCCGAAAAATAACGGTCACGGAACAAGATAATCGATGAGCTAATTCGCATAGTTCACCAAAACTTAAGGAGCGGTTCTTTATACTCGTCGTTTGGTAACTAATGTCCCAACACTATTATTTTTTTATTATTGTTGGCTCAGATTAAAAACCTCTGTTGGCCATAGATACTAGTCCTTCAGCCACAGATAAATATTTTCGTATCAGTGTTGCCATTTATACTTTTGAATCTTCCTTTTATGCTTAGTTTGTCTCTGCATCGAAAGTTTTAAGATTTTTATTGAAAATCGAATGTGATCAGTAACAATTTTTTATTGCATTATCAATTTAATTGTCTATTTTTATTCCCAATCTTTTAACACTAAAAAAGAAGAAAATTGTTTTATGAATTTTTTTCTTCGAGTATTTTTTTTTTAAATAAATGGTGACGAGACGATCCGGACATGTACCTGGTGGTAAGCAACATGCCTGACACATAACAGCACAGTGACACGCAGCTATTGGAACATGAAGAGTCCAAATCATTACCTAGCACTGCACTGCGCTCGTCACCCAGAGATCTAAGTATTTAGGGTTTATAGAAGGTAAACAAATCAAACATATCAGCTGAGCTGAGAATAAAATTATAATTTATCTAAAATAAGTGATGGAAACCACCAAAATTTTTAGTTATCACAAATAATTTAGATTAACACTTTTTCCCTGAACATTGGGAGGGGCTTCACAGTAATTACACTTTTGAAAGTCTATGGTAGAGACAAATCTTTTTTGAGTCTACACTATCGCTATCTAGTGCGTACGTTAGAACTATTTTTGTCTCGTCGGAAAACGGCTCATTGAGGGGATAAAGGTTAACGGATAAGATAAAATACTAGGTCTGAAATTTAATAAGTGACGCACTACTTGTGGGAGCGAAATGCTCTAACCATCCTCATCTATTGCTTGAGAAAATAAACATAATTTAAAAACCCGACTGCATAGCATGTGAACAAAACTACATACTTACATACTATAAAACTGACAAGAATAAAACAAGCACTTATATTTCTGGTGGTCTAGAATTCTATAATATGCTATTGAATTAATACTATTGCAGATAATTAAATATATTCTAGTAATCGAACATAACAACTGAATAGTCGGGATTCATTGAACAACAGGATTGGCTCTAGAATAATAATGGATCCCGACTGTTCAGTTGTTATGTTCCTTTACTAGAATATATTTAATTATCTGCAATAGTATTAATTCAATAGTATATTATAGAATTCTAGACCACCAGAAATATAAGTGCGTGTTTTATTCTTTTCAGTTTTACATATGTACTCGTAGTTTGGTTCACATTTTATGCAGTCGGGTTTTTTGAGTTTTTAAATTGTTTCTTTTATTTTCTAATTTTTAGTAATGAACTATGTTATGACTGTTACTATAATCAACAAAATATGCATCTTTTGGTTTTTGACCAAATATCTTCGTTTCTACCAACGAAGTATTACAAATTAATAATAGGTCATTGGTTTCTACTGATAATATGATATGTAGGTATTCCTGTTCCTCCAAGTAGGAAAACCGGTAGTCCAATATACCTACTAGATACTTTTGTATACTATATGTCCATCCACATTCACACGTACAGCTAATTTTTAAGCTATTGCATAGCTTTTATAGCGGGGCTGGGGACCGAATTTTAGCGATCGTGCATCTCTTTCATATGTTCACAAGAAAGAGGGATGGAAGACCGTAACGCCGTCCTCCCCACTCGGTAATTCGACTTTGAATCTTATTTGTATTGGCTTTACAGACTAAATGCTCTTAGCTGTCGAAGACTAACTAGATTGTATACTTCTCTGCATTTTTTTTATGGTAAACAAATGTCACTCTTCCAAATAAAAGCAATTCTGAAAAATTGTTAACATGCCTATTGCTTACGTTGATAAAAATGCATGCAACATGCAATAGCTTTACCGCGGCAGTCCCCGAGTGCCACACTTCTTTTATTAAACAAAGAGTGTCGAGACAAGCAGGATATGTGCCTGGTGGTAAGCATACCTGCCACATAACACCACAGTGACACGCAGCTATTGGAACATGAAGAGTCCAAATCATTACCTAGCACAGCACTGCGCTCGTCACCCAGAGATCTAAGATGTTATACCTCTAAGCCCTGTATTTTATCTGGAAACATTGCCATTCAAAACTGGAACACAGTAATGTTTGCACATTACTGCTTGGTGGCAGAATAACTGGCAAAGGTTTGGTACTCCCCAGGTAGACTCTGTCAAGAGTGGTAGGACCACTACAATTAGACGTTTCCTGCTATCTATAAAGCCACTAATGTGAGAATGGTTGTTACGCAACTTTAAATCGATACACATCCTAAACGGTCAGCCAAATCAAAAAACGTTGAAAGAAAACTAAAACTTATTTTTAAATACCTATTCAACGATACCCATCTTGACATAGTTTGTTGAATTTAATTTATTTAATTTGGACAATATGGCGTGCGGTAGCAGCCATATTGAATTTACACTAATGTCATGTCTTTAGTGTCACTCGCGTGACTAAGAGGAATTGACTGACGTGTGAATCATAAAAATTGTTCCAGTCGTTTGGTCTGTGTAGTGCTTCAAAGAATCATACATACATATATAGACTGATAAACACATTACCGCTCCTTTGCGTCGCGCAGTCGGGTAAAAAGAGAAAAAGATACTGATGTTATGTCCTTAGACGTGGTCGGTTTTAATGTAACTTTCTAATCTGAGTCTGACAGAAGCTAGCCAAACAAAAGTCTTCCAACCTTCGCTCTTTCCTTTTTGTCGCATGATTTTTGTACGGCATTGCGAAATGAATTAGAACTAGAACCGCTGATAAGACAGCGGCTGCAGTCCAAATTTTTCAAAATATGGCATAGCCTATAACAAAATACGAAAAAAATGTGATTTGACTAGTCATATTTTTTACAAATTTAACCATGAAGTATCCAAGTATAATAATAATGGACAGTTTTTGAAGGGAAAACTTCTTTTGGCGCGCCATACAGATTTTTCGTGGGCTGTGAATTGAGCTCAAGCGTCACCCTCGTAAATAAAGGAATTTTCGGATGAACTCGGGATCATGGTAAGCAGCATGCTCATCTAGTCTAGATTGCCATGCTTAGACTTATTTAGACGACAATGCTTTGAAATCTGTTTCCAGACTAGCTGCCCCCTCGGGTATAACCCGCGTGGTTACCAAAGTGAGCTATCAAATTCTGAGTTAAAAGTTTTCACTTCTGTCGGAAGTCCCTATAACTGCCAATTTTTTTCACTGACCATTTACTAATCCATACTAATATTAAAATGCGAAAGTAACTCTGTCTGTCTGTTACGATTTATCATTTATTCTAAACCAGTAAACCGATTTTGATGAAATTTGCTAAGAATGTAATAAAAACGGGGGAATATATTTCTCTTTCCGACCTTTAGTTGCGTGTTGCGTGTGCCATTCTTCGAATAGCCAGTAAATGTATTAACCATTTCAGTAGTATACGTATTATTCAAACCAATAATGAAAACCAGGATAAACCATCTTTCATACCTGCGACAGTAAACATACAAATGTGAAAAATTAACTTCAAGCTGATTTATCTTACTGACTAGCTTTTACCCACGACTTCGTCCGCGCAAAGTAACTAAAACAAACAATACCCATACAAATTTAAATTTAATAAAAAAAAGCTCATGTTAAAACATTCTTATACAACAATGAGGCGTTGCATCGTTCAAGATGCAAAAAGATCTGTCAAAGACAGTTCCCAATTTCACCATTGGTGGCGCCAATGTTTTATTTTGTTAGCGAAATTTCACAAAAACAAACAGTGGTGCCACACTTGGCAAAATTGAAAGAACTATTTTTGACAAGTAAATTTGCACCTGGAAAACGCCCCATTTCGTTTCGTTTTCGTTCTAAAACAAGTTTTCTTCTTTTTTAGTGTTAAAATATTTGGAATAAAAATAGTCAATTAAGTTGATAATGCAATGAAAAATCGTTACTTACTCATCACATTCAATTTTCAATAAAAATCTTTAAAACTCTCGATGCGGAGACATCAACTAAGCAAAAGTATAAGGAAGATTCAAAAATATAAATGGCAGCATTCATCATCAGCCCGTGTTCGTCCACTGCTGGTCATAGGCCTCTCCTATAATACGCCACTCAGCCCGATCCTCGGTCTTACGCTTCCAACCGCCACCAGCTGTCTTTCGTATATCGTCACTCCATCTAGTCTCCGGGCGTCCTACACTACGTTTACCGATTCGCGGTCTCCACTCCAGAACCCGTCTACCCCAACGGTTATCGGGTCTGCGATAGATGTGACCGGCCCATTGCCACTTCAGTTTGTTAATACGCTGAGCTATGTCGGTGACTTTAGTTCTCTGACGAATTACTTCATTGCGGATGCAATCCCTCAGAGAAACTCCAAGCATAGCTCTTTCCATAGCTCGCTGAGTGACTTTGAGCTTTCGTACCATTTTGACTGTCAGTGTCCACGTTTCAGCACCGTATGACAGCATAACAGGTACCTAGGACGCACTGGTTGTATACTAAACTTTTGTTTTGAGACTTTGTGGGATGGGTGACGAGAAGACTCGACGAAGTTTACCAAATGCTGCCCAGCCCAGCTGGATCCTTCTCATGGCCTCACTCTCAAAGCTACATCTACCTAGTTCGAGCGTCTGCCCTAGGTAAACGTATCTCTGATTATTATAGTAATTTCGAGAGTGGTTCCATTTACGGCAATCGGCCCCAGAGCAACGAACTCGTTGCACATGACTTTGGTTTTATCCAAATTCATCCGTAGGCCGATGCGTTGAGAAGCGTCAGCGAGGCTGTCCAGCATACACTGCAAGTCCTCCAGCGACTCTGCCATAATGACGATGTCGTTTGCAAATCGTAGGTGAGAGATCCTACTCGCCATTGATGTTTAGGCCATGTCCAACCCAATCCAGCGTTTTAAACATATCCTCTAGTGCGTTTGAGAACAATTTCGGGGATATTACGTCCCCTTGTCTCACGCCTCGCTGCAGAGGAATATGTCTTGACTGCTGGTCTTGAATTTGGACTTTCATCGTAGCGGCGTCGTACAAACACCTCATCACCTTGATGTATCGCCAATCGACTTGACATCGCTGTAAGGACTCCACAACAGCCCAGGTTTCAAGTGAGTCGAACGCCTTCTCATAGTCCACAAACGCTAAGCAAAGAGGCCGATTGTACTCCTTTGTTTTCTGTACAATCTGCCGTACCGTGTGAATGTGGTCTTTGGTGCTGTACCGACTTCAAAACCCGGCCTGTTCCGGGGGCTGAAACTCGTCGAGTCTTCGCGCGAGACGATTCGTGATAACTCTCGAAAACAACTTATATAACATGGCATGGTCGATAATTATTTAAAAGGGTTTTATCTCCCTTTTTGAAAAATAGGATGACCACATTTCTGTGCCATTCCTGTGGAGTTCTCCCGGTGAAGTGGACGTCATTAAACAGTTGTTGGAGCTCTTTTATCAGTGGGGCCCCACCTGCCTTTAGGAGCTCTGTTGTAATTCCGTCCTCGCCCGCGGCTTTTCCATTTTTAAGCTGTCCAAGAGCCATCACGATTTCGTCGGGACTTATTTCCGGCAGTTCTTCGGTATAGTGGCGAGTCAGAGTGGCCCTTTTTGTCTTCGTTTTGTGGGAGATGAGGAGCATGCGATATGCGATGCGTACAGCTGGCTGTAAAAGTCTTCCACTTCCGAGAGAACATCAGCTTTAGATGTAACGACTCTCCCCGTCAAGGTAGTTAACTTCGTCAGGTGGCTTCTACCAAATGTCTTGACGAACACCTTTGACCCCCGATTTTGTTCAATTGATTTTTAATCAAGAGCGTATTAACTAACCGGAGGTCACGTCGTACAAGCTTGGTAATTTTCTTGCTAAGAGCCCCTTGTTCTGACGAAGTTAACGTGGGTTTCCGTCGTTCCTCCATGAGATCTAAGGTCTCCCTGGAAATCTTTGACTGTCTGCCTTTGCGCCGGATTTCGCAAAACTTTGTGCCCTCATCTCGCAAGACTTCCACTACACTCTCGAGCTTCTGGTCAGCGCTATTAGTGATTTCCAAGGCAGCAAATCGGTTCTCCAGTTTTAGCTGGAATGCTTCAGACCCAACTATGGTTTGGAGAAGGTTCGGGCGGAGATACACAATTATCAATATACACAGATATAGAACGAATTCATCAGAAACAGCCTTTCCTTTTCGAGGAAGTCGATCAGCATTTGGTCCCTTTCATTTCTTCTTCCCAAACCATATGGTCCTACTACCGATTCACTGCAAGTCCGTACTCCCACTTTGGCGTTAAAATCCCCCATAACAACGTTGAAGTGGGCTTTGGAGGTGTTATGTAAGGCCTTCGCAATATCCTCCTACAAAGCCTCCACCTCTGAATCAGGGTATGCCTCCCAGGGTGCGTACGCCATGACCATTTTGAGAGTATACCTCTCGGTCAACTTCAGCACAAGGTACGCAACCCTCGGAGACACACTTGCGATTTCCAAAACGTTGTTACGGAGAGTTTTGTGGACCAGAAACCCGACACCACCTTGCGACAGCTCGTGACCTTCACGGTAGTACATAAGATGGCCTGATTCCAAGGTTACGGTGTCCTCTCCCTCTCTTCGGACTTCACATAACCCAAGAATGTGCCATCTTATGTGAGTCAGCTCTTCTTCCAGCTGCGCAAGCCTATCCTCATCGCGAATCGTTCGTCCATTATGTACAGCCAGGGTCAGTTTGAATTGGCGGCCTACCGTACCGTAGCCTACCGGGATTCTTCGCACCCCCTGCCCTGCCGTTACCATGGCCGCCGCCTTGGCCAGGAATAGCAGGGCGGCCGGGAACTAGGGGCCTATCATTTGTTTGGCTTATCATGTAAAGGTGATTGACAGATAGATCAACCCACAGCCCAAACCGTAAGTGCTAGAAACTTAAAATTTCGCACACATATTCTGCTTATAACGTAAGCACCCAATAAGGAAGGATTTTTCGAAATTCAACCCCAAGGAAGTAAATAAAATAATATTAACAAAAAAAAGAACCGACTTCAAACAGAAAACTAAAAAAATACAAAATAAATTTATTTAGCACAAAGATATATTAGAATGTGAATGAATAAATATTTTACAATTCTGAAGTCGGTGCCAAGTAAAACGATTAGAGCTGAAGCTAATATTAGTAGGTATTTTTACGTTATTTTTCTACATTGAGAACATTCGTTATATGTAAACAGTTAGGTATTATAAAATATTTATGCAATTTATTTTCATTGACTACTTAATAGCTTGTAAGCCAATGCTTAATGTAGTGCCTATATATGTAGTTACTTTGATAGTAATTCGGTAACTATTCATATGTTTTTCTGAAACCGTAATTGCCGTAAACCGTTGCTGTAACATTTACTTGGCACCGACTTCAGAATTGTAAAATATTTATTCAATAATTTCTGTTTAAGGGCGTGTGGGCCGTAATTTTGAATCTTTAAAACAACTTTAAGACCTTTAAAATAGTGTACTAAACTCTTAAAAAAATATATGTATTAGTTAAGGATCTAATCTAGTGTGATTCGCAGTTAGTGACACGATTTAATGAATTTTACTTGATAGAAAAAAATCCCAAAGTTACCCCTTTTCAAAAAGTTTTTTCAAGTTTATGACTAAACTAATGATTTTTTTTACTAAATTTTTGTACTCAACGAAAGCCACTAAAAAGTTATAGATGCATTCGCAGAGTTTGACTTGATAAAAAAGTATCAGTTATTCACTATGTTTTAATATCTACCATATATATAGCGCGCATTTCGGCAGGCCTGATTCTCCACTCCGCTAGGGCACCAAGAGGTGCCAAACACTATGTCCCCCCGGCACTAGCCCGAGCCGTGGTCGAGCCGTCTGAGGCGCCCTCGTAGCTAGCAGCCGTAACGCGTCCCAGGTATCATCCCATGCTACAGTGCTAGCATACCAGTAGGTTTTATATAGGTTAGGTTCCTTTTGGGTCCTGCGCCCTCGGCGCTAACCCGAATAGTCAGATCGGTAGTAAAGGCGACTAGCGGCCAGCTGCCATAGGTTAATTAAAAAAAAAAAAAAAAAGGCCTGATCAGTCGCGTTTCGGCGCTCACGGACGACGGGCCTGTGTTTGATTTTGCAATTTTGACAACCAATAAATTTTAAATATTACGATCATAATGCCACAGTATAACAATATGAGTAGGCATTACTAGTGAAGCACGCTATGATCTTGATTTTTGATACCGTTTTCATTGGGAATTGCAAATAGACGCTGATACTAATTAGTACGCTGTTTACTTTATGTTGTAGACCAATAGGGGAGTCTCAAAAAACTGACGTCGATAACACATCAGTAAAAAATTCAATGCGGATGCAATGTAAAATAGATAAGTGTCGGTAAAATATTCGTCCGTCAAATCAGAGATCGGGATAAGGAAATAATGAGAGGGTAGAAATCCCCTGCGTAAATCCCCTACTATAAATGCAAGTTAGGTATCATAAATAATACCTAACTTGTATTTATATGCCATTTAGGTAAATTCTTTGGTAGTAAGATACTTAGTACTTGGAAGAAAAGTCCTCACATACAGATTTTACCACTTTGGAAGAGACTCTTGCGCAAACTATTCAGTTTAGAAAAAAAATGTTAGGAACTTCAATACAATTTTTGAACACCTATCCATAGATACACGTATGGTTTTGATATAATTTTTTTATTTCTTTTCCAACTTTGTGACACCACCAAAATTTATTGTTTTTTCTTTTTTTGTATGAAAATGTTAATATTGTTCATAGAATACATTGTACTTACCAAGTTTTAATAGTATACTTCTTATAGTTTCGGGAGAAGAATGGCTGTCGTATGTGACAGCCATTTGATGGACAGACATAACGTATATTTTAAAATTTGTCTACGAATCCCTAAGAACCCAACTTCGTTCATTTAAAACTTATGTAAAATGAAATTTAGACACTCGACCAAATTTGATAAGAAGCCTTTTAGGCAGTAAAATTAATCGTAGAATTTAACTCTGTACTAAATTTCCGATTCGTATTTTTTATATAAGAATATTTCCTATATATTATTTTTATATTATATAAGAATTATTTTTATAATAGAATCATTTCCTGAGCATAAAATTACAAAATAATAACAAATCCAGGTGGAGCTTCAAGCGCCAGCTCGAAAAAACGTTTTTGGCCGATATTCCGAAAAAGTTATAAAGCCTATTATTATTGTAGAAAATAAAATTTCCCATCTTTTGTTGCCAGTAAACTTTTTTTTCGAACTTACCGATTACGATTTATTATGTCCAATTTAATGATAACAATGTAAAAAATAAGATGTGAATTCTGTTCCCAGTGGCATAAACATGTCTCTTTTTACCGGAATGGAAGAAGGGTTATGTTTTTCGCGCGTATCTTTATGTTTGTAAAACTTTTATTTCCACATATCTTCCAAACGGCTGGATGTATTTTGGTAACTAAGATATTCTAAGACTAGTCTCATTCGCCAAAGTGTCCTTAGATGGTAGGTAATATTTTTTTACGTGTAGTTTTTTGTGTAGTCGGGGTTTTTAAATTAAAGTTATTCTATCATATTGCTCGTTGCTCGAATAAACAGCACCGTTCATCATCATGATTGAAGAGTTGAACGAAGAGTTTGGTCTCCACTTTTGTAATAAGAACAACTAAGCTGTGAAACGCATTGCCAGAGTGGGTTTTTGTCGAAGGTTCGAACCTTGGGGTTACGAGGTACACTGTGTTTGTTTCTATTAGAGAAGCAAGTTCCATCGTAGACACATCATTTTCATCCACTATTATCGGCATCATAGCAACCGTATCATTAAATGGGTTATGAATCGTAAACGGTAAGTTTTACAAAAAAAGTTTACTAGCAACAAAAGATACAAAATTTAATTTTCTACAATTATTGTCAAAATATATAGTAAATATATAGGTAGTTTCCAAAATTTCGGCTCAAAACAGTTTTTTTTTCAATTGGCGTTTGAAGCTCTACCTGGATCTGTGAGCATTTTGTAATTTTATGCTCAGTAAGTGATCTTTACCTCAGAAAAAAAAAATGGTTTAGAAATTTAGTGCAAAGTTGACCAAAAAACCTTCTATTTTTACTGGCCTTTCATTACGTTTCAGCACATTTTTTTTAATTTTTGACGAACTTGTGACTTATTAGGAAACATTTTAAAAAGATGCATGAAATTGGAAAAGCCGTTCTCAACTTATAGTGTGACCAAAAAAGAAAAGGTTGAGTTTTGTATACCTACGAGTATAGATAAAGTTAATATTTCTTCGTTTATATCCGCTCGTTAATCTCTGGTCGTTTTGGGGACCACTGAATTGACGCTTAAAACGACGCGGCTACTTTGGGAACCACTAAAAAAATTTCGTGCCGGACTCGTTAAAATCGATGAAATATTCTTCGTTTTGAACGTAACCACTCAGTAAATTTTTAATCTGTCCTTAGATAAACTGGCAATGTAACAATAGAGTTGCTTTTTGTCTACGGACACTTTGTAATATTGATTAAAAAAAAATACAATTCACGGCGCAAAATTCCCGCACCAAGACGAATAGAACTGGAATGTAAATTTGGTTGTAAATATATATATTTGTTCTAAAATGTCATGTATTTTATTTTTTTCTTTTAAATATGTTTACTATAATCCTAAAAACATATTAAAAGGGCATGTAATAGCTTTAACTTTTGAATTAAAAATCCCAGATCCGCTATGTGTCTCATTTCAGGCATGTGCCGGATTTCAACCAGTTGTGTTTACAAATCGGTTCGTTGAAACAGAACGAATCTAACACTCACTAGTTCATTAGTTCAAGTACTTTTAGAAAAACAAGCACTCTTAGTATCAAAATTGCCTTCCCGAATCGTAAATCATGTTTTAATGGCGAAGGACGTCCCACTCCGCGTCACTTGAAAAAAATAACGGTCGCGCGGGAATTCGACGCTTATTACGTCAGCCGCGAGAGAAGCGAGCGGATATAGCAACAAAACTTATCTTATCATAAACAAACAAACATAAACAAATCTTGAACAAAAAATGAGTTTAAATTACATAGTCCAGTATTTTAATGTTATTTCTGCACTGTGGCACCGATTCCGCGGTCGATGACGGTCGCGAGAACAAGACACCGTTAAATGCCTACTTTGACAGAAATACCTGGCCTTATACTCTTAAATACTTAAAATTATTTTAATTGATTTAAATGAATAATTACCATAATAGCGTGCAGTAAAGAAAATAAGTACTTTAAAGAGTCCTAGAGTTGTATCGCGTAAGCGCGAGTGCACGCGTTTTTCAGACTGGTGTAATAGCGAGCTGAGAAGTTAGACTCTAAGACATGCTTAATAACGCGTAGTCTAATAAGCGTTTTAGTAATCTGTTGGTGTAGTTGATCGTTGACGGCTTGATGTCATTGTCAACATGTCAAAGATCTTATCTGTCCAAGTCGAAAACACGAAATGTTGAGTGGTTGAGTCTGTGGTCTGTGGTTGAGTACTGACTACTGACGTACTGAGTAGGTATTGTAAATATAAATAATTTCCAAAATTTTTCAACAATACAAATAGAATACAATGTTTTCAATTGATTAAATTCAAAGTTATAATACGTTTGTTTTTCTGATTGTACCTGACATCAAGAATAGTAAAAATCCTTGATAGAAAAAGAAGTATCTGATAATAAATCATTATTGTTGACAGAAATACCTGGCCTTATACTCTTAAATACTTAAAATTATTTTAATTGATTTAAATGAATAATTACCATAATAGCGTGCAGTAAAGAAAATAAGTACTTTAAAGAGTCCTAGAGTTGTATCGCGTAAGCGCGAGTGCACGCGTTTTTCAGACTGGTGTAATAGCGAGCTGAGAAGTTAGACTCTAAGACATGCTTAATAACGCGTAGTCTAATAAGCGTTTTAGTAATCTGTTGGTGTAGTTGATCGTTGACGGCTTGATGTCATTGTCAACATGTCAAAGATCTTATCTGTCCAAGTCGAAAACACGAAATGTTGAGTGGTTGAGTCTGTGGTCTGTGGTTGAGTACTGACTACTGACGTACTGAGTAGGTATTGTAAATATAAATAATTTCCCAAAATTTTTCAACAATACAAATAGAATACAATGTTTTCAATTGATTAAATTCAAAGTTATAATACGTTTGTTTTTCTGATTGTACCTGACATCAAGAATAGTAAAAATCCTTGATAGAAAAAGAAGTATCTGATAATAAATCATTATTGTTGAGTTCCGTATAAGTAGCTTTCCACCGGCTAACCTAAATGACCTTGGGCTAATATTGAAAAAAAACAAGGTAAAGTTAAGACTTAGTCTACCTGGAGGTGAATGTTAGATAGAAAACGATTTAAGAAAGTTTGATCCAAAGTACCTACAAAAAATATACTGTATTATATATTCAAAACTACCGCGCCCTTTTCAATTTTCAAAAGCTTATCTACTGTGTTTTAATCAATTTACCTATGTTTACCTTCATAGCAACTAATCAGATATCGTATCTAAGGTTAATCCCGTTCATTTGTAGGCATGTGTTGCAAAGATAAGGAAGATAATATATAGTTTACTGTGGATTACTAGAGCATATTGTACAGTTAACAAACATGACTTCTGATGCTGAAGAGAAGGCCCTCCGGTACCGGAGAGCGCAGAGTGTCACAAGAGCGGAGGAAATAACAGAACAAGAGAAAAAAAGCTCGGAGGTCACAGCCTGATAAACCGTAAGTTTTTATAACTAATTTGCCTTCTGTATTTACTATCTAACTCCTATGAACGGTCAATGTTCTATCTAAAAAGATTTTTCTTGAAACAAATAAGCCATTTTCATTAATATTTCAAAAAATAAGGATAGGTAAAATCATAATGGTGTGGGTTGCATGCTAATAAATACTTTGTAAAACAAACCTTTCCTCAACCGGCTGTTCACAGTTTACCTGCTGCCTTGTTTTTGTTATACTTAACATTACCAAGGAAAATTTTAGCAAAATATGCTGAAGGTTCAATTATTGCACTTGTAGAATGACAATAAACTTGATCTAAATCTTGACAAGAAACTCGTTGTCATTTCCCATGTAGTTCCCATTTTTGTAATTAGCCTAAGATAAAAAGCTTATATTTTATTTCAAACTATAATTATAGATAGTTTTAAGATACTGTACAAAATGTACCTACTACATTATACTATTCGCAACACCCTATGCACAGGGTCTTAAGTGTATTATAAGTATTATACTTACCTACTCATTAAGATGCGACTGTATGTTCTAAATAAATAAATAAATACATGAAAAAAATGTTTTTTTGTTTATAGATAAAAAAAAGATTTTCATAATTTCAGAAATTCAATAAAATCGCACCTGCATCCACTTATTTTGTTTTATGTAACCTCAGTTGTCCCAGTACTGGGAAAAAGTATCTGCCAATTCCCTCTGCATATTCTGTCCTTAGTATCCATCTAAGTATTAGTTGTAATTATATTAGTTGTAATTATAATAACAGGATTATGTGTAATTTCAGATGCCATCGCCCAAGAGACTCCTTGTTCACTTGGAGCTCAGAATTCACCAACTTTACAGGGTTGGTGAACTGGGGCTTCCTCATGCTCTCCATTGGAGGGGTGCGATTGTCTCTGGAAAATTATTTAAAGTAAGATCTCTTTTAAAAATTACTGTTGTTAGATCTGTGGTGTAGTAGTGTATAAAATTATTTGAAGAGATTGCCATTAGTTAAAGTAGCATATTTTTTCTAGTAACTACTGCCTGGCAGTACTAGTCTACTGCCTGGCAGTGTGCATATTTAACTGTTTTGGTTTTAAGGGCAATGTTTCTAATGAAATAATATGACAAACAGAGGTGACATACAAATTACAAATAATATGAGATATATCTGGGTTATGAGGGTGGATCAGTGCAAGACAGTCATTTGGACCAGGGTTGTTGCGAATATTCGCATCCGCATCCGCAAATGCGGAACATTCGCATTAATTCAGACATCTGTATCCGCATTCACATCCGCATCAATCAATACGGAGTTTTTACGGATGCAGATTCACATCAACAAGTAACTACATGTAAAGAAAGTGGGCGGAGCCAGAGTGGCACGTGCTTCGCGTTTGTTTGGTAATTACTAACTTCAGTTAGTTAAACGGGGCCTTTTCCGCACTTAGCCTCTCAAATTGGGCCATTGTGCGTCTTATTACTAACTTCATTCAGTAACTGTCGAATAGAAAGACGCACATTAGTAACAAGATCCTACAGGTTTGTTTGTTGTGTTTTTTCTCATTGTCAATAAATTATAGTTACAGTGAGTGTTTACTGTGTACTTCATAGTTTTTTGTGTGTTTAATGAATATTTTGATATAAATATTAGGTGAAATGTCGCCACCAATAAAAAGCAATATCTGGACTTATTTTACACTTAAAATTTAAATAATTATCCTTTTAAAATCCCAAAATCCGCATCTGCATCGCATCCGCATCCGCTTCGAATCCGCATCCGCGGATGTGAACTTCTAATAATCCGCATCCGCATCTGCATCCGCGGATGTCTAAATTTTTTGCATCCGTAACAACCCTGATTTGGACTCTTTGTACAAATGCATACTTTGTACAATGTATAGCCTTTATTTTTAGAGTATTAACAACATACATAATGTATGTCATTATATATTTTAACTAGATGTCCGCCCTGGCTTCGCCTGTGGTACGTATATAGCACTCATCGGGATTCCGTACATATCCAACGGTGAAAGAATGACTGAAATCCGTACAGTAATTCCTGAGAATATTGCTTTCAAACAAAAAACCTCTTCAGCTACCTGCTACGCCACCTGTCGGAAGTTGGTCGTACTATCTCAGATTTAGAAACAAATTTGATTAGCAAAGGTTTATATTCAAGAGGTATGTAATCTGTGATATTCAGTGACGCAATCTTAGACACATGCTGTCATGTGTCATGTCAAAGCACGAAACGTACGAAATCTCTCAAAAAAGGAATATTTTTACCCGATTTTGTAACATTCTTGATACATGCTCCGCTTCTATTAATAGTAGCGTCATGTTCTATAGCCTATAGCCTTCCTCGATAAATGGACTATCCAATAGAAAAAGAATCTTTCAATACGGACCAGTACTTCCCGACATCCTAGCGTTCAATCAAACAAACAAACTTCAGCTTTATAATATTAGTATAGATTTTATAATTTACTCCCCAGTAATAGTAGTATTTACTCTTTTGACATAGGCCTCCTCCAAGTTTTTCCATTCCACTCTGTTCCTTATTAGTACACCTGCCTTCATCATCCATGTGGGTCCTGCTGTCTTTTACATATCCAGCAATACATGCTCTGTATTTAAAAAAATACTTATGATAATAGAGGGCAACAAGGAATTTAGGTCAGGAAACGAGAAATATCTCAGACATTGACCTAGATTAATTAATTCGCCTCTATTACATTATCATACTTTATTTGTCAATGTAAATATCAAATGTTTGACGAATTTGGAGGTTTTAGTAAAATTATTTTGTGATAGATTCAAATATTGTTAAAATGCTATATAAATAAAAAGGAAAATCGGCAAATTGTATAGACACAACATATAAAACAAAGAAAAATATTTTTTTGTAAAAAACCAATATGCCAAGTAGATACAATACTAATATTGTGTAAGGAACCCTATATCTCACACTAGGTGGGATCCTATGTCGTGAAAATCCATTGCCTTTACCACCAAGGTAATGACTATGTTCACCGATAAACTCACAAAATAAGTGGAAAGAAAAGGAAAAACTTAACTATATTAATAAAATTAAAATTAGTAGAAAATAAAATATATCAACTAAATATTATGATTATTCCTTCACCCGATGAGCCGTTTTCCGACGAGACAAAAATAGTTCTAACGTACGCACTAGATGGCGATAGTGTGGATTCAAAAACATTTGTCTCTACCATAGACTCTCAAAAGTGTAATTACTATGAAGTTTGTTGTGTTTAGGGAATGTTTAGAACCCAATGTTTAGGGAAAAAGTGTAAATTTAAATTATTTGCGATAACTGAAAATTTTTGTTTGTTTACCTTCTATAAACCCCAAATACTTGAAGAAAAAATGTCATACTAAAACACTTTTTCTTCTCATTTAGTGTTAAAATATTAGGAATAACAATAGTCAATTAAGTTGATAATGCAAGAAAAAATCGTTACTGATCACATTCGATTTTCAATAAAAATCTTTAAAACTCTCGATGCAGAGACACCAACTAAGCACAAGTAAAAGGAAGATTCAAACATATAAATGGCACTGATACGAAAATATTTATTTGTGGCTGAAGGATTAAAAAGAAAGTTAATCATTTCTAAAGTATCAGTTCTACTACATATTTTTTTCTAGATACAGATTTGTTAGACATTTTGAAAGAGATGAAAACAAAGAAATTATAGATGGCGCTTATGTTACGTCTAACATTACTTAACATTTCTGTCCAGAGAGACGATCTTCTTAGCATTCCATGGATTCACCGTGCGGGTGCCGCACGGTGAATCCATGGAACAATTTATAGTTCTTGTGAATTTAATGCATGTACACAAAGCGTTTCCGATTTTGCAGAAGTTCATAAGCAATAGCAACCAACAACACAACAACAAATAGCAAATAACAACAATCGTAGATATCTAAGATCAGGTAGCAAAAGCATAAGCAGCCCACTAATTGTTCCCACTGCTGGGACTCAGGGCCTTCTTTTGCAAAGAGAGAGTCAAGACCATAATTCACCTCGCTGGCGCAGCGTGGATTGGTGGAATATACAGTCATGACCTCGAAAAATTCTAGGTACATGTCGGTTTCCTCACGAAGTTTTCCTTGACCGTTTTGAGTTAGCGGTGTTACGCACATATCTTCGAAACAATAGGATCCCAATCGGCAGTTGCCATTCTCCCGACGAGACCAGCCGGAACTTTTTTAATTCGCGTGAAATATTTGTATTTTACATAATATGAAATAGCTAAACTTTGGAGCGCAGTGCGAATTAAAAAATTGCAATATTGTCTTCTAAAATATTTGAAAAAGACCGAACGAACGAAAGATAGGAGCGAACTCCTATCGTCGTTTTTTCTAACCATTTTTTTTATCTCGTCGGAAAACGCCTCATTAATCTCCTAAATAATACCAGTGGTAACATAGTGTAGTGTATATATATATCTTAGTATTTGTTATTCGTATAAATTCAGGGTTCAGGTACCACCAAGATTATAGTAGATTTTTAGGTGGTAGTTATATAATCATACGTCATACTTTTAAATTGTAATACGTAATACAGCGGGGAAATGCCGCCAGTCTGATGGGCACTTTTGGTTTGACGTTTGGCGGTTTGACGTGTGCGGAGACTAAATTGATGACTCCAAACTTGGGTTTTTAGTATTTGGTTTTTGACATTTTTTTTTAATTGACTTGTAAATTGTAACTTTTTATGAATATTTTAATATGTAATAAGTAGTGTTTATTTATATTTTAATTATAATTCAGGTGTGCTTAGTGTAAGTAGTTAGTTAGGTTTGTAGTGTAGTGTATGTAGTTCTCATTGTATTTTAGTTTTGTTAATAAAGGCTCTGCCTCGATACAGTTAATATTTTGGTTATATTCTATTTTTAACCCCCAACCAAAAAAAGGGGTGTTACAAGTTTGACGTTGATATCTGTCTGTGTGCGTGTCTGTCTGTGGCACCGTAGAGCTCGGATAGGCCGATTTTGATGTGTTTTATTTTATTTGAAATTTACTTTCCTTGCGGATGTTCTTAGCTATGTTTGAAAAATATCGATTCAAGGCCTCCACAAAATGGTGGACAAAATATTTCTTCACAACTTACCTCAATATGGATATCAATTGAAAGGGCTTGACTAGTAGAATACAATACACTATAACAAATTTCAAATCCAAGATGGCCGCCACCACATAATGTTTGGTGAATTACATTTTATTTCACTACTACCTCAATATGGAATATGGCTATCAAATGTAACTAAACTAGTAGAATACTATGTTTTATGACAAATTTCAAATCCAAGATGGCCGCTACCACATCTTTAATCTTTAAATCTTTATTTAATTACTATAGTTTATCTTATTAAATCTTTACCTAAATCTCTATTAAATTATTTAAATCTTATATCATTGTCACCTAAATAAATTTTCTAAGCATGTCCATCTAGAAATACATTAGCATTCGGCATAGTCCCGAGTTCACCCGAAGATTTCTTTCATTTACGAGCGTGACGTTTGAGATTAATTCACAGCCCAAGAAACATCTTTAGGGTGCGCTAAAATAAGTTTTGAAGATCGGGGAGAACCCACTCAGGCAATAAATTCCACAGCCTAGATGTTATTATCACAAAGGTAGAGTCAATCTCTTTGTTTGTGTCTTTGGAACATCAACAATTAACGATGTTGTTGTCTGATAGAAAAAAGGGGAAGGTGGTATCATGCAGATTAGTTGCACACTCTCCAAAGTGTACCCGTTATAAAACCGACAAGCTAGCGATGTTCCGGACTTTGAAGTATTTTTCGCACAAGAGTTTCGTTGCCAATGACCCTCTTGGCATGTCTCTCTGTCGATTCCAGAGGCTTCAGCTTCGCTGATCCATCTCAAAGGTGCGAACAGTACTCCATACAAGAGTGAATCTGTGCTTGATATAACGTGAGCAACTGTTCAGACTTGAAGTACCTTCACACCTTGGAGAGGACACCTAGTTTTTCGGCAGCTAATTTTGCCTTCGCTAGAGGGTTTTTTAAGCTAATTTGTGTTTTCTAATTTCTCACTACCAATATTTACTTATTTCATTTTAAGTAAAAAAGTGTAAATTTTCAGTAAGTATCAATAGTTTGTTTCATGACTTTGGCATATTTAAGTTTGATGATGAGAAAGTAAAGAGAGTATAAAATATGTATCATAAGCATATATTTACAATTACATTAGGAAGGTACACAACACTCAAAAAATTAAAAAAATGCTTTAACAAGAACAAAATCAAAAATTTTGATTAAGCCCCTACTACCTCGGATCTCGGATTATCTGTATAACGTTCTACTAGACAAGCCCTTTCATTTGATACCCATGTTAAGGAAGTTGTGAAAAAAGAAATGTATTTCGCTATTGGTAGCGGCAATCTTCGATTTAAATTTGTCATAAATTCTACTAGTCGAGCCCTTTCATTTGAAACCCATATTGAGGTGGTAATGAAAAAATTAATATAAATCGGCATTTTGTGGTAGCGGCCATCTTGGATTTGAAATTTGTTATAGTGTATTCGTCTAGTCAAGCCCTTTCATTTGATACCCATATTGAGGTAAGTTGTGAAGAAATATTTTGTCCGCCATTTTGTGGAGGCGGCCATCTTGAATCGATATTAATCAAACATAGTTAAGAACATCCGCACGGATCTTGACCTTCAAATAAAAAAAACCGCGTCGAAATCGGCCTGTCCGTTTGAGCTCTACGGTGCCACAGACAGGCACATAGACAGACAGACAGACAGACAGACGCACAGACAGACAGACAGACACAAAGGCAGACAGACAGACATCGACGTCAAACTTATAACACTCCTTTTTTTGGTTGGGGGTTAAAAAAAACTTGTTTTAGGAAAGAAGCTCGTGGCTCAGTGGGCGTAACTCTGTCTGCGAAGCCGAGGGTTATGGGTTCGATTCCCACCCAGTGCAAATATTTGTATGATGAATTCAAATATTTGCACTGTGTCTGGGTGTTTCTATGTATAATAAGTATGTATTTACAACCATATAAGTATTATATCAACTATCTGGCCGCCATAGTACAAGCTTCGCTTAGTTTGGGGACAGATAGTGTTGAGTGTGAATCGTCCACCAATGTTCATTTATTTATTTATTTTTATTTTATAATGCTGTCATAATTTCAGATATGGCTTCCGTGTTAACCCAATTGAATGGATCATTGTGCTTACTGGTTACAATGTTGGTGACAAATACCAGTACCCCTCCCTAATATTGTTCATTTGTAAGTATATTATTTTTCCTTTGTTTATATTTTCTTTATGTTGACTCATCAGTCATATACATATAATGCCTTCCTGACGAATAGAGCTGTCAGATTTTTAAATCCAGTTGGTAGTTCCCTGGATTGTTAAGTTTAAACAAATACTGTAAATTTATTAAGTTTACAAAATCTACACCAACATATCTGATGATAATCGTATACCTTTAAACGAGCAATTCATGTAAATATATATATATATATATATATATATATATATTTACATCCTACAACATTTTTGGCGTCATGCACGTCGTGCATCATTACGACGTCCTCCGGTTCCTCTTGCTTATTTTAACATTTCTTAATGAATATTGCTTAGTTTTTCGATTGCCAGCTCCGTGGGATACATCGTTTTCTGATAGTTTTATTTTTCGCGATATTCCTCTTACGTTCGTGCCGCAACATTTTTGGACCCCGAACCATGGTCATTAATTATAAACGTCCTGGATATATTGATCTTGATTTACCAATGGCATCGACTATTTTGCGTCTGCATAGGATGAATGGCATTTGTGAGTGCGACGTTGCCAGCAAGTTTAGATTTACTTTCTCTTTCTTTTACTTCAATTTCGTAAGATCGATAGTTATACGGATGCCCGATATTTTTATATTCTTTATTATTATCATCTACAAACTTATTCTCACAATATTAAGGTATTGAAATTGTTATAAGGCGTCTTGTTGTGAATGATCACAGATGAATGAATTGTGTGATAAATGTATGTCACACTTCCACGTAGTGTCCATTCCATTGTCACTAGTTAGTAACAATGGATTTTGACAAAGTTTAGTAAACAATTACTTAATAAGATAAAAAAATTAAGCTCCTATTTAAGAGAGTTTTACACCAATAATCGCAGGTAGTATCTAGAATAACAAGCATAAATGTAGATGTACATGTTTGTTTAGTCATATTTTTTATTAATTTAAGACAAGTAGGTACGTAATAACCTCCTTTGTGGATCAACACATATGTAGATAAGATAAAATCGGGATTGTATCCTGCCATGGACTGAACCAGTATTATATATAGTCGTCCAATGTAATATACGGACGTCCAATATGATATACGGACGTCCAATATCTATATACGGACGCCTAATAGTTATATACGGATGTTCAATAGCCTGGCCACTTTAATTATAAAAATACGGCACTATGTGAAGCAGTTATGTTTGGCAACGAGCTACTGTATGGTAGAAATACTGCTGCCAATCGTGTTGCGCCATACTGGATTATTCCCATTTGTCTCCATACATTTATCCCCAGTAGAAACAAACGGGTGCTGAGTTTCTGAGAGCAGGTGGAGAACGGTTATTTAAAGTCCTTCAGAAGCTGTTCTACTCCGTCATAGTTGACGGTAATACGCCAGAAGCGTGGAGCTGAAGAGTGGTGGTGCTCTTGTACAAAAAAGGTGACTTCACTTTGTTGAAGAACTCATCTCACTTCTGAGCCACGTTTATAAGTAATCACGAATCGTCTCGCACGCAAGTTTGACGACTTCCAGCCACCCAAACAAGCCGGTTTCCGAAAATATTGGTAGACAATTCACCCACAACACCATCTGACCCCAAACTAAGCAAAGCTTGTACTATGACGGACAGATAGCTGATATAATACTTATAAAATACTATAGTACGAGTACCACAGACCATATCCATACACTTCGGCAGATTATACAGAAAACCGACGAGTATAATCGGCTACTATGTATAGCGTAGGTATATCGAAGTGTTGAAGTGTTTATACAACAAAGCCACCATGTCTATCCGTCTTCAGGACCAATGCACAAATCCGATCCAAATGCAAAAACGGAGACAGGAGACGTTATCTCTCCGAAACTGTTCACCTCTGCATTGGAGGATATTTTTAAGCTTTTAAACTAGAATGGATATGGTATCAACATTAATGACTTTAGCTCAATGCTCAGAGACCTCAATACTGTCTCTCAAGAGTTAGGGCTAAAAATGAACATGGGTAAGACACAAAATCATGTCAAATGCCCATGTTGCACCCATACCGGTCCATGTTTGAAACGGCAGTATCGATCCAGTTAGGCAGATCAAACTTTGACAAGGAGGTCAGCCGACGAATCCAACTCGGATGTTTCAATCAGAGAATCAATCTCGGAGTGTTTGGTATCACATCTTCTCGTCAGAAATTAATATCACAAACTCTCAAGGCGAAAGTTTACAATCAGTGTGTGTTACCATTGATGATATATGGTACTGAGGCGTGGTCGCCAACTATTGCATATTGGCATGATATGCAAACTCAAAGTTGCGCAACGGGCAATGGAGAGAGCTATGCTTGGAGTTTCACTGCGTGACAAAACCCGCAACGAGGAAATCCGCAGAAGAACGAAGGTCATCGTCATAGCTTTTAAAATTACCAAGTTGAAGTGGCAATGGGCAGGCTGCAGATGATGATGTATAGCGTATATGGGCTATGAAAAAGCCTTCGATTTCACCTGGGCAAACCTGGGCAGTGCTTCAGTTTTTCCAGCGTTGAAGTGTATAACAGCAAAGCCACAATGTCTGTCCGATTACAGGATCAGTGCACAAAACATATCCAGCTACAGAAAGGCGTGAGGCAGGGAGATGTTATATCTCCGAAACTGTTCACACCTGTACCGATTATTGTTGGCAATACAACACTCGAAGTTATTGGCGAATACGTTTACCTAGGTCAAAAGATCTAAATAGGTAGATCCAACTTCGACAAAGAGGTCCAGCGAAGGATCCAATTCGGATGAGCAGCGTCCGGGAAACTTTGGCCCATCTTTGAGTCCAAAATACCCCAATTCCTAAAGACAAAAGTATTTAAGTAGTGCTTGTTGCCCGTGATGGCTTATGGAACTGAGACGTGGTCCTTAACTGTGGGCCTCAACACAAAGCTCACAGCGAGGTTTGGAGAGAGATATGTTTAGAGTCTTTCTACGCGACAGAATCCGTAATGAGGATGTTCGCAAAACAACGAAAGTGGCCGACATAGCTCAGAATAAGAAAGCTGAAGTGGCAAAGCTGGCTGGCTGGCTACATCGCTCGCAAAACTGACAACCGATGGGGAAAAAAGTTTCTCGAGTGGCGACCACGAACCGGAAGACGCAGTGTTGGACGGACTCCCACTGTATGGACAGATGACCTCACAAAGGTCGCTGGAAACCGCTGGTTGCAGGTTGCGCAGGACCGTTTGTTGTGGAAATCTAGGGGGGAGGCCTATGTTCAGCAGTGGACGTCTTGCGGCTGATGATGATGAGAGATCACGAGGGACAAATGGGAATTACTGGCAGTATGAAGAAATATTTTAAACAACTTCTCTTGACGTCCCCGGTGGGAAAATATCTGACTAGACTTGAATTGGACATCCATATATAGCAATTGGACGTCCGTATACAGCTATTGAGCGTCCGTTTATAGCAATTGGACGTCCGTATATAGCTATTGAGCGCCCGTATATAGTAATTCGACGTCCGTATATAGCTTTTGAGCGTCCGTATATAGTAATTGAACGACCGTATATAGCTATTGAGCGTCCGTATTTAGCAATGGGACGTCCGTATATAGCTATTGAGCGTCCGTATATTTCTTCTCTTTATCGTCGACGCTTAATTTTAGCACGTATATTGAGTCTAAGGCTAAATTAGCCACCAAAAACTTGGTATTCTCCCAAAGATGCGAAGATACCATTCAGATAGACATACAGATTCAATTCTGAACAGTTGCTCACGTTAAATAAAGCACAGATACGCTCCTGTATGGAGTACTGTTCGCACCTTTGGAATGGATCGGCTAAGAATCAACTGGAGACTTTGGAATCGATTGAGAGACGTGCCGAAAGGCTCATAGGCAATGACACTCTTGTGCGTAAAAGACTCCAAAATCTTTATCATCGCCGCAAAATTGCTAGCTTATCGGTTTTATACCGGTTATACTTCGGAGAGTGTGCAATTGATCTACATGATCTAATACCACCTTGTCCTTTTTCTATCAGACTTCTCGTATCTCAAAAAAGCGACATCGTTCCATGGTTGATGTTCCGAAAACACCAACGAAGTTATTTGACTCCAAGTTTGAGACGTCTAGGTTGTGGAATGCGTTGCCTCATTGGGTTTTCCCTTATAGTTACAATATTGGTGTCTTCAAATCGAGAGTGAATCGTTTTCTTTTAGGTTAGCACGCTCCATTGTAGATTGCATCGTCACTTAACATCAGGCGAGATGGTGGTCAAGTGCAAACCTATTAAATAATAAAAATGGCAATTGGACGTCCGTATATAGCTATTGAGCGTCCGTATATGATATTATTTTATTCTCCGAAGTCCTCGATAATTCATCTTCTATCTACATCTAATACATTCCAATAACACATCATTTATTTTTTGCAACTTTTTGAAAGTTTAAAGAAAGTCGGACTTCTAATAATACGCAACGCGTACAACACCACCTACGGCGAATATTTTTTTTTTGATTTCAGTCCGTGATAAATACGAGTATTATGTGATCTATTGTTGCGAGCTGGCAACGTCGCAGCTGCGGACGTCAAATATGCGGATCCATAGTCAGGAAATCTCCGAGTTATACGGCTGTGAATATACGCGCGACAGCAGCGCCTCACCTGCGCTGAGATTTCGTCACGAACTTTTTAATATATTATTGAATCCATTTTAGAGTTTTTTTGGCTTCTATCGATATTTGTCCTACGGCTAGTTAGGACCGATAGGACGTAAATGGCAATGGCTATAAAAGTGGCGTCCAGTATGCGGACGCCATAAGCAGGTGGACGCCAGTTTAAATGCACTTTTTCCTTCAGAGGACGGCAAATTGTTTGGAGGATGTATATATATATATATATATATATATATATATATATATATATATATATATATATATATCAACCAACCAGGTACTAGGTACCATACCCATAATCGTATCAACCCATAGAGTTCCGTCAGCAGCCTTCTCTTGTATTTGAAAAGTGAAATCTTCTCTGACAAGGAGGTTTTGTCACGATGTATTTTCCATCATTCCATCACCGTTTTTAGCGGCATCACGCACACGACTTCGAAAAGACACGTGCATGGGATTAGAACTGTCGAATTCGAATTCTCCCTGCTAGACTAACCGTAGCTTTTTTATATTAAAATAAACTCACACTAACTACCAATACTATTACTAGATGCACTGTATAGACAATCTCTTTTCATTGGTTGGAGCTTTCCAAACATTGTTTAGATTCAATAGTTACAGACTTGTAATAGCACACCAAAAGCATTGTTAATGACTGATATTTGTAGATTTGAATATAGTTTTGTTTTATTTATGTTGACCACGCTGTCTCGTGCCATGTTGGTGACCAATGTGGATGTAGGTTAATAAAAAAACAAACTGAATGAAAATGCAGGTTGCTGGTGTAAAATAGTTAGTGTCCGACCGAAACTGATTTTCCGGCCGAAACCGAAACCGAATGTTCGGCCGTGGCTTCAGTTTTTTCGGCCGAAACCGAAACCGAAACTCACGTGGTCAAGTATATAATTTATTAAAATACTGAAATTTGGTGCATTTTACCTATTATTTTGCCTTAATTAGGGCATGAAATGGAAACACAATATATATCATAATAGGATAGATAAGAAATCAGTAAGAAGTCTTGTTAGTCCTTACAAGTTCTAGGCTCTAGTTTTCACTATTTTATAATAGCAATATTATAATCTCGTACTTATTTGTACGAGGTTAATTAGTAGTGTCCTCGTACCTCGTACGAAAGACTACAAATCTCGTATTTGTACGAGGAACCTCGTACGGTTGGCATCGCTGGTTGCTACAGAACTATCCGAATGGCGCACGATAATTCCCGAAAATGGCCGACAGCATCCGTCAAAGCGTTGCCACGGAAAACAAAGTTAGGCGATCGTGAACGTGCTTGAACTTGTTAAGTTTCGGTATCGGCAAAAGTTTCGGCCGACTTTGGCCGAAACCGAAACTGTGGCCGAAACTTGATTTTTGGCCGAAACTCGGCCGAAACCGAAACCGAACTTTCGGTCGGACACTAAAAATAGTATTTACGAGTATTATGTGATCGGATAGATGATGATGATGTCACAACACTTTACTATTCTCTTGTTTTTCAGTTGCAGTTGTTCCAATAGTGGCTGCTTTATTGTTAGAAAAAATGATATCAGTGGTAAGTTGCTTGGTCAAAGTTCACCTTTCTCAAAATTAGACAAAATTTTTAACACAATCTCATAAAAGGAAGAAGGAGGGTTAGCTTAATAATCTTCTAGTTTTGTATTGCTTTACTTTTATTTTATGCTTTATGTTGCATAAGCTAAATGCAGCAACCCACTAAATGTTCCCACTGCTGGAACTTGGAGTCTTCTCATGTTAACAAGAGAGTCAAGACCATAATCCACCAACCTGGCCCAGTTGGGTTGTTGGATAACGCATGACCTCGAAAAATTCTAGAAACATGATGGTTTTCTCTTGATGTTTTCCTTCACCGTTATTTTCAGTTAGCGGGGTTATAGACATGACTTCGAAAAGACAGTGGTATGAGTGGGATTCAAACCAGGGGCTCCGGGACTAGACCAGACGTAACTTAAGCTTATGTTCACTGCTTTCTTTACTTAGATTTATAGTTGATTGAATTAACATGAGATGGGTTATGCATAAATAGATTAGTTTGTTTGATTTTGTTTTTATATGTTTAGTGTTTGTGTTTAGTTGCTTATTTCTGTTTTAGAACATTATTCCAGAGCGCGCTGGTCTCACATTGCAAATAGCCAACATTTTGTTTGTAATCATATTACCTGTTATTTCGTTACATTTCAAAGGAGGCGACTTCAGTTCTGGTAACTTTTTTTTCAATACTTTGATGACTTTGTAACATTTCTCAATAATTCTGTAAATTAGTAGCATATTTTCGTGCCATGCCAGAAAAAGTATTTTTTGTTCATTCTAAATAATTATTAACTTACAATAATGTTACCGAACATATCATTAAGATTAATTTAGTGTAAAAAATTACCACAAGCCATAGTCAACTTGCTCTTGTCATTGAATTAATGTAAATATCATAAAAAATCAACTTATTTGTTTTGTTAACACTGCACTTTTTCATCTATGTTCTATTTCTAGTTTTCTTTGAGTGAGTACAATGAAGAGTATAAAAATATTGTAACTGATTGAAATAATATTCTCTTTTTCAGTGGGGATGACTTTCATCTGTATGGTATATTTGGTAGTGTTCCTCAAACTGTGGAGTTATGTCCAAACGAACTATTGGTGCCGTACAAGCAAGAAAACTAAAATGGCAAAGAACACTTTGAGAAGACAAAGTTTATCTGCACCAAATTGGAGTGAGTGTTGAGACTTATGATCAATCTTATGATACTGATACTTATGATAATGAGACATGTTTAAGAGTGTCTACAAAGTAACCAAAATATTATGTAATGGCAAAAACTGTCGGGATAAGGCATTCGTATTTAGTTCTTTGGTTGATTGTTGAGAATATTAAGTTAGTAAGTGTAAAAGTAATAATATTTGTCACTCCACATATGTGCAAAAATACATCACAAAATAACAATAATTGGCAGTCGTATAAAGTGCCGATAGAAGAAAACTTATAGCTTAGAACACTTATAGCTCAGAATTTGATAGCTTGCTTTGGAAACTACGCGAGTGAAACCGGTGGGCGTGGCCATGAGCATGGCCATCTAGAAATATTGACGCATTTCTTGTTGGCCAATGGCCATGGTCCCGAGTTTACCCGACGACTTCTATCATTCCCGAGCGTGACGCTAGAATTAAATTCACAGCCCACGAAAATCTGTTTGTGGTGCGCCAAAAGAAGTTTCCACTGCCAAAAACTCATGTCTGCCATGCTGATAGCATTCGCGCTCACACAATGCTAGCCGTTCCGAGATATTCGTGTCCGTCAGCGATATCTATGTGTCCTCGTTGTGCGACCGCGCGTTGTGTGTAGCTTGCATTCTGTACACTGATTATTGTGTGACGACTACTAAGATATTTCTCATTTTGAAAACGACGTGTTGTAATTGTTAGTTAGGCACCATGTTTGAATTTATGCCATATATTGCTGTAGGTGTAAGCAATGTAATTTTATTTTAAGGTGTGATGTTAGTTAAATGTTATTTTAAATGTACAAATTGTTCGTTTTCAATGTATCATTACGTTTACAGATGAACTTATGAACGCCGAACACGAGCGTAAGTGTACTAACAAACTAGGTATAACTGTTTGCACTTGACTCTCGCTACCGCTTACACTGTAGATACGTCTTTTTCTGTTTCTCCTTCTGTCTTCTCACTCACAAATTTATTGAGATCATTTCAGTAAATGCTGGAATATGTTCTTTTTCGTGTTTTTACTTATATGTGATTAATATAACTTATTTATATTATACCTGCGTATCTCTATGACTCTTTGCGTCTTTTTAACCCCCGACTAAAAAAAGGGGTGTTATAAGTTTGACGTCGATGTCTGTCTGTCTGTCTGTCTGTCTGTCTGTCTGTCTGTCTGTCTGTCTGTCTGTCTGTCTGTGTGTGTGTGTGTCTATCTGTGGCACCGTAGAGCTCAAACGGATGGGCCGATTTCGATGCGGTTTTTTTTATTTGAAGGTTAATACCCGTGCGGGTGTTCTTAGCTATGTTTGGTTAATATCGATTCAAGATGGCCGCTGCCACAAAATGGCGGGCAAAATATTTCTTCACAACCTACCTCAATATGGGTATCAAATGAAAGGGCTTGACTAGTAGAATACTATACACTATAAAAAAATCAAATCCAAGATGGCCGCCACCACAAAATGGCGAATTATATTATTTTTTTCACTACTGCGTCGATATGGGTATCAAACGAAAGGGCTTGACTAGTAGAATACTTTGCACTATGACAAATTTCAAATCAAAGATGGCCGCTACCACAAAATGGCGAAACACATTTCTTTTTTCACAACTCCCTTAATATGGGTATCAAATGAAAGGGCTTGACTAGTAGAATGTTGTACAGATAACAAATCCGAAGTAGTCGGGGGTTAATCAAAATTTTTAATTTTGTTCTTGTTGTGGTGTGTGCTTGGTTTCGACGCCAAATTCACGTTAATAGCTTTGCCGCCTAATATTACCACTGTTATGGATAATATTGCTGTATTGAAGCGTGATGTTTCTTTGCTTGATGGCATGGTGATGGTTGCACTGGAAATTTTCTTAGCACAACTATACTATAATTCTTGTACTTCTTCAAAACATTTTCGAAAAATCTGATTATAACTGTATTAATTAACTCGTCCACCACAGAGAACGACGAAGATAAGAATGGCGAAATTGCGTCGGCGCATCTCGTAAAGTACCCGGACAACTTGACGCTAAGAGATCTCGCGTATTTTTTTGCTGGCTCCGACTCTTTGCTACGAGCTGAACTTTCCACGTACTGGCCGGTGAGTTGATAAGCGACACCGGTATATTGATTTTACAAATACTAGTGTAGCGGCTATATTTTGCTTTCTTTATACGTGCAGCTAAACAATGAAATTATCGTCCGAAACGTAATCTCTGATAGATACGATCTGGATATCTTCAAATCGAGAGTGAATCGACAAAAAGAGAACGCTAGAGTGAAGCTGTTCGGCGCTTCGCCACACATGTTTATTGCTCAATGACGCCGTAATAAATGAAATTTGTAGGTATAGTCGGATATTGCACATGACTACTTTATATCTGAAAAAAAAAATGCAAACGAATTAAATATATACCTACTAATATTACAAAGAAGAGGTTTTTATTTGAACGCGCTAATCTCAGCAATTACTGGACCGATTCCAAAAATTATTTTCACCGATGGATATATACGTGATCCCTGAGGCCTGAGTGACAGGCTATATTAGTATTTTGTAACATGGGCGAAGCCGGGGTAGATCTCTAGTATAATATAATATTGAAAATTTAAAACAGCGTGGCACTAATGCCGCACTACGGGTGCGGTATTAGTGCCTAATCTTAAAACCGCTATTATAGGTGGAGCGACATGGCCCTTTTATTTTATTCTACTCGTAAATGGAACCAAAAACAGTTTTCACTGATAAAACACACGAAGAGAAAAAAAAAACGAAAGTTGTAACAACCACCACACACCGGGAGCGATAAACAAGTATCTACGTAGTACAGTAGGTACAAATTAAGCTTTGATTTAAACAAAAAAATATAAAAAGATTAATAAATATAAAAAGAAGAGGTTTACATCAATTAGATTAATTAATTTTCAGCAATATCTTAACTTAATTGTATAAATGTACCTTTCAAATAGGTCCTTATGTCGACGTCTTTTCAGCATCCGCAAGAGGTTCGTGGTCCGTCGTCTGCTGGAGCTGATATTCGGCATTAATCTGATATTCGCGCTGCTGCAGCAGTGGATGGTGCCCTCCATCACCAACTCGTTGGAGACCTTCTCTAGCATGGACCTCGTGAGGATCACCGAGAGGCTTCTCAAACTGGCGGTACGTTCATAACTCACCCATCTATGGGTAGTACATGGAAATCACAAAGAGCGGACCTATTTTCTTAGGTGTGATAGAAATAGATTACAGGTTAGACAAGAGTCCTACACCATTTGACTGTGTGATAATAACATCACGCGAAAATTTTTAATACGAGTACCCATTTTCATTCAAGATTATAATTTTAGGATTAATGCCTTGACTCTCCCATTGCGAGAGAAGGCCTCGAGTCCTTAGCAGACGGAACATTTTTGTATATACTTATTACAACGGGTACTACGCGGTTTCACTGTTATTTTCCCGGAACAAAAAGTAGCTGTTCTACTAGTCTATAATCTAACTTCATGTATTCAAAATTTATACCCGATCCGTTCAAACGTTAGACGTGCTTAAGCAACAAACATCAAAATATCCAAATATCCAAACGTCGAAACATTTGAATGTTTTAGTAGGGTTGTAACGGAGGCCTTCTTAGCGGAGGCGGAGGCGGATGCGGAGGCGACGGGTTTCACCTCCGCGGATGCGGAGGCAGATGTGAAAGTGAATGTAGAAAAAATTGTAGTTTATGGTTTACTAAAACTATCAATAGTACAAAATATTTATTTTAAATCAAATACGTATGTATGTATATTCTAGGACTCATATTACACTTAAATTAACATATAAAAATACATTTCCTTCTAGTAATGAGGCGTTTTCCAGACGCAAAAAGACTTGTCAAATATTGCCAAGTGTGTGGCACCATTGTTGGTTTTTGTGAAATTTCTCTAACAAAATAAAACATTAGCGCCACCTACGGTGAAATTGGGAACTGTCTTCTTGCTGTCTTCCGAACAGTTCTTTTAGCATCTTGAAAACGCCCCATGAAAATTAAGGAGAGGCAAATTTCGGCAGGTTGATTCCTGTCGCATATCATTCATTTGACAAATGACGTTTGCACGCCCCCCACCCGCGTTCCCGCCGCGCACACTTTGATTCTTGTTCGCTTGCCGGACGCATCCGGATGGCTGAGTCGTCACGAGCTTGCGTATGATTAGTAAATAAACCTCAGTTATGACTCCGCAAAAGTTACACGGATGCGGAGGCGGAGGCGGAGGTACAATTGCTTGCGGAACTTCCGCAGTAACGGAGGCAGAGGCGAAGTTCCGTTACAACCCTAGTTTTTAGGAACTACACTTTTACTAATGTATACAGCAAACCAGTTTACTTTCTTTTTATATATAATAGGTAGTAGGGGAGCCCAAGAGGGGATTTCGGGATTTACTCCAGCGCGGCAGATTAATATACAGTTGTATACAAACCTTGTACCCGGTAAAGTAACTCAACCAAATATGAGCATCATATATAAAATATAAGGCAGATTAGCAAAAAAAATTTTTTTGATCATCAGTTATTCTCGAGCACGTCAGATTAAGATAGGGTAAGTTAATTACATGCTAAGAAGTATATATTCCACTAATCTGACAATTCGCGAGTGACACAAAGAAAGGGGAGGGCTACAAAGTTATTAAAAAACATTTCTACATTCTCGAGCGTGGTTATTTTATTTTAAAGGAAATAATTCAAGGATAACGAAAAATATAATATCCAAGGATTCCACAAGCCGAAGTAACAAAAATTCATCACTAATTAGCTCATAAACCGGATTTTTTATATTTGAAATTCTATAGCCGCGCCCAAAGGAAAAGGTACCATCATTCAACATTTTTTTCTTCTTATTACCTAAGCTTTGCAATCCAATAGGTCTCTTCCAATAGGTTATTTATTTATTTATTTATTTCTATCGGCGACACTGTGAAGCGCAAAAAGATTAAAATATATCTCTGGTTAATGTTTTAGATGCCGAACCATTTGATCTGGCTGTGTTTCTTCTACCTGGTGTTCCACTCGTATCTGAACCTGATGGGGGAGATCCTGCAGTTCTCTGACCGCAAGTTCTACGGCGACTGGTGGAATTCAACCAACCTGAAGGTAAGCAAGTCTTAAGTATTTTTGAAGTGAAAGAAAACTTCATTTGACGCACCACATACAGATTTTCCGTCGGCTGTAAGTTGAGTTCAAGCGTCACGTTTGTAAATGAAAGAAATCTTCGGGTAAAGTCCGATAATCTAGATGGCCATGGTCATGGCCACGCCCTCCAGTTTCCAAAGTGAGCTATCAAACGCTGAGTGTTCACTTCTATCGGCAGCCCCTACTGACTGCCAATTTTTTGATGACTCTGGCATGACGTGTCAGTTGGGTGCACCATGGTACAGTAGGTATATTTCCATTGCAACATTGTACACAGCCGCCAAGATAGCGTTGCGCAAGTGTCAAATAAGTACGAGGGTGCGTGTAGGCGCATGTAGCGGTCGCAAGCAACAGTACTTTTAAGTTAGAATCTGAGCATGGAAAGTTGTTATCGGTTACCGTTGTGACTATTCATCTAATATCATTGTTTACCAATTATTCTACTGCCAAGCAGTAATGTTTGCACATTACTGTGTTCCAGTTTGAAGGAACATTCTTTAAAGTTACTTAAACCCTGTATGTTTCGATTGCAGGTGTTCTGGAGTAGCTGGAATACGCCGGTCCACGTGTGGGCGCTGCGCCACCTCTACTTCCCCGTCACCAACATGGGCTACAGTAAAGCAGTCGCCAGTATTCTGGTGTTCTTCGTGTCGGCCTTCTTCCATGAGTACTTGGTTAGTATTACTTGACGATTTTGTTTATGGGACTACGAAGGCGTCAAGGATAGGAAAGTAATGCGATCGTGGCGGAGGCTCTCATCCGGGCGGAGGCGACATAGAAAATAGCCAAATCAGGCTAAAGCGCACATTAATTACGTTAAAAAATGTTTTTAAAGTGTTATAAATGAAGATGTTAGAGTGCGCTCGTGACACGGTGTCAGACATCGTCCCAAGAGAGTTTCTGACAGCTGAACACCGTGTTTTTAATCATACATCTGAGAAAGACGCTAAAAATAAATATTGCCTGGAATAGATTGCTTTCAGCGATAAGGCCACCTGTTGGAGCAATTTTTTTATTGATTTTCTTTCTATTTTCCATTCCATTTATTTTGGTGTGAATAATAAAGACTATCATCCATCCATCATGCTCAAGCGATACGAGCTAGTTTTTCAAGCTAGGATAGCAAGCTAGTACTACTAGCTGCGTATAGACTACGCTACGCAACGCCAGTTTCTTCTAAACGAAGTTAAAAATACTAGCTTACTAACACTAGCTTACTAAACTTTGTTATATCCTAGCTTGAAAAACTAGCCTCGTGTCGCTCGGCCGTCATAGACAAATGGCATTGATAGAGTAACTAATTTCAGGTGAGCGTTCCTCTTCAAATGTTCCGTATCTGGGCGTTCCTCGGCATGATGGCGCAACCTCCCCTCTCCGTGATATCCCGCGTGGTGGAGGTGCGTTTCGGTCCTCGGTGGGGCAACATCATCGTGTGGAGCTCGCTTGTCATCGGCCAGCCGCTTTGCATCATGATGTATTACCACGACTACGCGCTGTTACATTTCAAGTCGGAGGTGGCCGCGTAAACGGTACCACTATTCTAATACAGACGGTATCTCGAACTGCAGTTTTATCTCTTGTATGTGTAACAAACATATTTGCGAATACACGCTGTTTATTTGATTCGACCGAGGTTGCCGGGAAGACCGTTTGTTATTTTCTCGTTTAGGCAAAATATATCTTTAACTCGTACCAAATAAGTACTGTACTAACAGACCGCTCGCATGTCATATGTTTAAAATTGCAAGTGGTATTAGTATTTTATCGAAATACACTATTGTACAGGTGAAATAAATATTAATAGTAATCCATTCGAGTCTGTATAGGTAAATGGACATAATCGTGTAATCAGTCACTTTCAGCTCAGTGCACCTTATCTTAAAAACAATGTTGTTATATACAGATGCACATGATTTTTCTATGTATAGTGGCGGGTACTATTGATAAATACAACACGATTCTTCCGGGTTTATACACCTGTTTATTTAATATTTATTGTATATTTATATAATTTTTTGTACACAGCAATATAAAGAAATATTTGTGAAAACTAAGATTAAGTATGTGGGACCAAAGTCGGCCAAATCATTGAGCAGAGAAGAGAAGAGTTGAGAAGAGTAAATAAGAAAATATTTGAAAAGCAGAACAGTCCAGAGAGAAAGCAATGTTGATTGAATCGTTAAAATAGTGTTTGCATTAAATAATCGCACTCTTGCATTGTCACTGAATGTCGTATGTTTGGACATAAAACATAAAATCTAATAAGAAGCTATTTTTCTGTATATAAATAACAATATATATACATATATGTATGTAAATATATGAAATACAATTATAAAATCTTATGAATAGGGGAAAAAGGTAAAAATTAGGCTATTTGATATTCTAATTCTCGATTTTTAATAGTGATAAGATAAACCAAAAGAATGTATGAATGCTACTAATTGGTATAAGCATGAATATTGATTAGGGATAGTTTTATTTCTTTATAATATATTTTTTATGATTTATACAAATTTAACATTAAAAATAGTTAATAATAGAAAGTTTTTAACCAATAGAATTTAAATGAATGTATACTATTAATTGTTATAAGAATGTAGAATATTGATTATACATTTTTTATTGGTGTATATTTTTTATCGTATTATTGAAATGAAAAAAATAGTAATAGAAAAGATATAAAAATCATTTAGATCACAGTTAAGTTGTGTTATTGTTTTCAATATGATTTAGCATTTTGTGATGTACACACGTGTTTTAAACATATTTATTTATTTGAGCAGACCACTTTTGATAATACAAAGTTTTACAGATTATTAAAAAAAAACATTGATTTGCATATGCATGACTTATTATCATAAAGACTGAATATAATAAATTATACATATATAATACTGGGGAAATAACAAGCATATGTGATAAAAATGCCATGCCCATTATAATAAATACAGACAGACAGACAGACAGAAACTCTTTATTATACACACCAGAACACATACAATAAAAAACAATAGCAAATTGAAAAAACTTATAACTAGTGCCATAAATGGCGGCCTTATCGCTTATAGCGATTTCTTCCAGGCAACCATTAATAGTCAAAAATAAGAGAACGAAATACAAATTGTGGATATGGTGCGAAAGTAACAGCAAAAAGAAATACAATACTAATGTCGTCATTTATGCTAGCAAAAATAAATAAATAAATAAAAAAATACTACATAACAATATCATACATATATATATATATGACATAAATATTCGTGATAAATAAACATATACATACATAAAGCAAAAATAACATACATAAAAAGGTAAAAATAATCAAGCAATACAAATAACCAAAATACAGCGATCCACAGAAATTAGTAAAAAGAGAGAACGAATGAAACATTTTCATAGAAAAAATTAACAGACCATTAAAGAAAGATAGTGTTTCTTGATCTGAGCCTTGAAGGAATCCACGCTCTGCGCCCGCCGGATACCCACCGGAAGTGCATTCCAGAGAGCAACGGCCGTCACGCAGAACGAAGATCCATAGAAGGAGCTGGAGTGAGACGGAGTGGACAAAAGAAGATTATTAGACGACCTAAGGTTACTAGAGTGAGTATCACATAGAAAAATGAAACGGGAGCTAAGATAAGGGGGGTAAACCGGATTAAATAGTAGATTATACAAAAGAGCGAGTATATGTGTATCCCGGCGAAGTCTGATAGGGAGCCACTCGAGCTGTTTACGAAATTGAGAGATGTGGTCATACTTTCGAAGACCAAAATAAATCGTATACAAAAATTTTGAAGGCGCTCGAGCCTCTGAAATTGTTCCTGGGTTAAGTTAAGATAACAGGCATCAGCATAATCTAAAATAGGCAATAGGAGAGACTGTGCTAACGCAACTTTAGTGGCCGTGGGTAAAAAGTTTCTTATTCGTCTTAAAGACGCAGCAGAGGCAAACAACTTACGCTTGACTGATTGCAATTGAGGATCCCAAGATAGACAATTGTCAAAGATCACCCGAGATTTTTGACTTGCTCACTGTAAGGGATTGTAACACCTCAAACACAAGCTGGGGCAGAGTAGCCCAGTCTATCTTCGAAATTAACCTACTACTTCCAACAATGATGGCTTGGGTCTTAGAGGGTTGACAGTAAGGCCAAAAGATCGACCCCAGGCTTCGATATGACGCAAATCATCATTTACAGTCCCTACAGCCACACTTAAACGGGCTAGTGACGCCTGCGAGTATATCTGGAAATCGTCTGCATAGAGGTGGTAGGGAGAAGTAACATGGAGAGTTATTGAGTTAATAAATATTGCGAAAAGAAGAGGAGAAAGAACGCCACCTTGAGGGACACCGGAACTAGTATCGCACCATGAAGATAACACCTCACCCATGCGTACACGTTGCCGGCGCCCAAGCAGATAACTGCGAAACCAGTCAACTGCCGTTGGAGATATATTAATAGAGCGGAGAACAGCAAGTAGGACATCAAAATCGATCGTATTAAATGCATTGCTAAAGTCAAGCAAAGTAAGGACAGTAAGTTTGTTGTCGTCCATCCCCATCCTGATATCATCAGTAATTTTACTAGTGCAGTGACGGTGCTGTGACCAGAACGGAAGCCGGACTGTAAAGGAGTAAGGAGGTTATTACGGTTAAGGAACGAGTTGAGCTGGGAGTGGATGAGACGTTCAAGCACTTTGGAAAGAAATGGGAGTATGGAGATAGGACGATATTCGGAAAAGGCTTTAGGGTTAGGTTTTTTTGGAATCGGGACAATGTTTGCTTCTTTCCAGCATGATGGCACCGTACTCTGCTCAACAGAACTGTTCAAGAGATAGCACAAGACAGGTAAAATTTCGTTCAGAATGGGAACAATCATGTTACGACCGATATTGTCACTACCAGTAGCATTAGATGTAATAGACAAAATGCTCTTCTTAACATCACAACTGGCAAATTGACTAATGACAAAAGGAGTGTGCTTGGGTGTAGGAAGAGAAGAGAGATAATTTAAAGTAGCTGCTTTGTCAGTCTGACTTATGTTGGATGACGAAGAAAAATGAATATTAAGTGGGTTGACATCTACACCACTATGATTAGAATCCTGCCGAGATTTCCCAACACCCAAGGAACGGAGAAATTTCCAAACCTTAGCTGGATCTCCGTTTTCGACAGCGCTGTGGATATGGCGACGTTGAGCATCCCTACACACTCTATTGCAACGATTTCGTAAGATCTGATACGCCTCCTTGTTTACATCGGTAGGACGAGAAGTAATTTAGCCTTGGCTGACGCTTTTAGTTTTAACATTTTTTTAATATCATCAGTTAACCAAGGAGCAGGCAAGTGCTTCATTCTCACTGGACGTATAGGAGCATGGATGTTATACAATTGTGTTATTTTTTCATTGAACAAAGAGATCTTGTCATCCATGGAGTCCGCTTCAAGTACCCCTGACCAATCGAGATCAATTGCATCACCACGGAGTTTATCCAAGTTAATGGACCTAAAGCTGCGCTGCAGAAGAATTTTAGGTTTGTTTCTTGGTGGTCTAGTTTTATATGATAGATAGATAACATCGTGATACGACATGTCGTGCGCAGCATGCGAGCATTGCCCATGCTTAGCAACGTGGCATAATGACGACACAAACATGAGGTCAAGTAGAGAAGGAGTGCAATCCGGGAAATGATGAGTAGCTGTTGAAGGCAGAGTATGCAAGCCGCTTGAACGAATAATCGCTTGCAATTTTGCACAACGCGCGTCCGCCTTCAACAAGCAGGTATTAAAATCACCCATTATTATTGAATGAGAATAAGAGGGAAGAAGGTCTTCAAGAAGCGTTTCAAAAGAGGAGAAGTAGTTGACATTCTTATCATGACTATAATAGACTCCGAGAAAAAGTTTCGTATGGGAAAGTGTGACTTCAAGGAATAGGTGTTCACCAGCGTCAGCAGGAGGGGGCTGTGTAGAGGTGCTGATCACTGAGTAGGAGATATTGGATCGTAAGTAAATAGCGACTCCACCACCGGGCCTGCTGGTCCGATCATTTCGGATTAGATTGAATCCAGGAAGGAATAGGAAATAGTTGGAAGGCAAGGTTTCAACCAGCTCTCGGAGACTAAAATAGCATGAACATTTTTGTCAACAAAGGATGCCAATAACTCTGGGTAATGAGCCGGGATACTTTGAGTAAATACTATGTATTCTAAATTGTCTCAAACATGTTTTATAATAAAGTTTTAGTATACTCTATATATACTCCTAATGTAAGAATGCATTTTTTTTGTATTTTGGTGGTTTGGAGCTAGATTTATAATAGGAAGTTAAGTGTTATTTAAGTAACATTAAAATAGTCATTTTGTAATAATCATTATAAACACAAATACATAAATCTGTATTACTATCATCCATCCATCAATGTTTGTAGGTAACATAGTATGGTACATAATATTTTGAATTATAGTTGATTTAATACAAAATAGCCTCCTCGAAAGCCGTACAATTCGTCTGACAATGCAATTTGATTTTTTGTAATACAAAAAGTAGTCATTGGCATTTAAAATTGAGACGATCTTCTTAGCATTCCATGGATTCACCGTGCGGGTGCCGGGTCCATCGTGTGGCAGAGAGAGAAAAACTCAGTAGTTCCCGAGACTTGTGACTCGGGCGTAGGTTTAAGGGGCCCTTTCTGACGTACATCAACACTCACCTTCACCACTCGTTTTCTCTCCCTGCCCAGCCAAATCTGATATGAGCCTACTAGTGCAGCTTTAGATACACGTTCTAGTATAGAACTTACAGCACTTCTGGATAAGCCAAGGTCTTTCAGTAGGTTATAGAGAGATTTTGCTGGTATACCTCTCGCTCCCACTTCTACAGCGTATAAACTAACTACATAGCCGTTTTTTGTTAATTCGTTTAGGAGGTCGTAATACTTATTTTGTTTCATCGCGTGGTCTTTAGGTATATTAGTTTCCCACGGTACGGTAAGTTCTACAAGGACTATGCGTTTCGTAGCTCTAGAAAAAGGAAAATGTCCGGTCTGGATGACGAAACACCCACATCCTCTGGGATTTTGTAGTGCTTTTCATATGTGTCCATTAAAATAGTCCAATCAGGTGCTGTACCCAGGATTGAGTAAGGCTTGTTCCTGGAGTTTGAAGTTGAGCCTTCTTTACAAAGTTAATTTGTCTGTTGTTTGTCGTCAATCCTTTTGGGCTCTAGCTACCGAAAGGCTCATGGCTTCACGTATGATTTCAAGTACTCTGTCATGACGCCGTGAGTAATGACCCCCATTAAGGAGCACCTTGCATCCCACCAATATGTGCCTTGCTGTACATATCGCCTCTCCACAAGTATAGCAACATTTTTCAGAGGCTTTTCCCCACCTTACCAAGTTACTCTGGTCAGGAGGGTCATTTGGAATGCATTTAGATAAAATTTTAATAAGGCAGGGGACCAGTCATAGATCAAGGTGCGCCATTTTAGAGCTAATGGGATACAGAACTCACCTATGGTTAACCACTCACTTTGCATTTCTAAATTCATAGCGTGCACTTTGTAACCGTCATTTTCGTCTTGTTGTAGAAAGGTTTTACCATGTCTCGGTCTTCCTTTTTTTTCTCGCACCCAACCCAGCAGTATTTACTTGTGCACCTGCCATAAATTGTTTATGGAATTGAAGTCTAGATTCCAGGTCTGAAGCAGTTTTGTCTTTTGGGAGAGATGTAATTAATTCGTCTTGCGACTTTCCCAAAACATGCGTTTTTGTAACTCTTAGGTGTTTGTAAAGTTCAGACGGTTTCTTTAGTTTCAGCCCAAAACTATTGTGATCCCTAAAAAAGAGTAGAGGGATCAGCCGGATGTGCCAATCCGAACCATGACTTCAATATCTTTATGACATTGGCATCTAGCTTTGCCAGGAGAGTTTTACCATAGAAATGAAGAAAGAAAGAATGTCTATATATTTTCCGTAATATAATACAATTCTTAATTAATTAATAATAAGAATGTCAATATATGTATTGTAATCTAATTCAAATAATTATTATTAATCAATTAATATGAAACTAATTAATGTTATAAGTTGTATGGCTTCGTAACAATTCTTTAACAATTATCCATTTACAATACCCATCGAATTAGTATTGTAGCTTTTTAAATACTCGTAGTCTCATCAAATTACGTTAAAATACTGCATTATTAATTTACTGTTATATTAAGTAAGACGCAATAACGCTACAAATTGCTTACATGCATTTTTGCAGTGTCGAATGAATTTGCAAGACCAAATTACGCGCGATCAGCAATTCCGATAATTTATAAATTGGAATAATTACAGAGAATTGTGGATATTATGTTAGTCAAAACAGTATACAGGGTGTTCGGATAAATTAAGAAATACTTCGAGTGAGAATACAGTACGTATTCGTATTACATACACAAAAGTAACATCTCATTTGAGTCGTTTATTGATCGGTTAAACTATTTAAAAAAAATGTCATTACTAACACAGGAGATCAAGCGATTTACCATTTTATTTCAACATATAGATTTGCTAAAGTTACTTTTGTCCGCTTATTTAATTGTGACAAACTTAGCATTTTATTAATTTCTTTAATTTACTTCATTCGTCGTATTATCGCATCTATCGAACACCCAGTAAGAAATGGCAATTTCGTAACCGAGTTTACCATGTCAAACATACTGATGTAAGGTAATGACATAAGGTATGAAGTGATACTATACTTTACATAGGGATATGTCTCAATGTATACGATTATAAATAGTAACATTCAAGCTTTTGAGAAAAAGTCAATAAATTTACAAACAATATTTCCCCTTCAATTTATTATCTATTTATTATAATTTATTATTATATAAAGTAGGTATTAGCCACTTGCTAATAAGCTTTAACAAAAAAAGCTTATTTTTATGAATTTTATGTAAATGGTATTATGAAAAAACTACGCAAAAATATTGCGAAAAGTAAAGAAAATTTAATATTGCTATTTAAATGAATAGTTAGTACTACTACTGAATTTATGAAATTCGCAAATTTTTTGATAAGCAATAAGTTTAATATATTTTTTATATTATTTGTAATATACATGTTTTTCTATTTTAATACTGTTATTTTATTTTTCGTCAACCTTAGACAGCATTATTTAAACTGAAATTTTGTTCTGTATTTACTAAAAACAATTTATAACCAACCTCTAACCCTTTATAATAAATAGACTAGAAGCGTCCCGTGGTTTCGCATGCGTGGTTGTCGATGTCTTTATCCCAGACGAGCAGGACATGTGCCTGATGGTAGTCAACATGCTTACCCTTAACAGCACAGTGACACGCAGCTATTGGAATATGAAGAATCCAAATAATTACTGAGCACCGCACTGACAATAAGGCGTTTTAAGACTAGCCCAGTAATTTATCTAAAATTATAGTACGCTATTAGGATACCCTCACCTGCATCCCTCGATGCCGTGCACTTGAGACTGCAGGTACAAAGCAGAACAGGGCTTTCATGGGGTCGTCATTTTATGTACTGTATGTTTGTTTGTTCGCAGTAGGTAGTAATATTCTAACTGCAAGCATTGAACACACTTGGAGTTGTCTGTACTGCCGGTAGTTGTAGTGAGTAGTTAGAATTCTAGGGTAGTGATCCGACACAGAACTGCGGTTGTCGGCATAGTCAAGAGAATTGGGAATCTGAAGTGGCAATGGCCCAGCCGTACTGCAAGAACCGAAAATCGTTGGGGTAGACGGGTTCTTGAGTGGAGACCGCACCTAGGCAGGCGCAGTGTGGGATACCCAGTAGCCAAGTGGGACGAGGATCTCGTAAACTGGCGGGGTAACAATTGATGGCAGGAGCTGCCGAACAAACTCAGCAGTGTCGTAAATTGCTAGAGGCCTACCTACTCGTGTGTCGTCGTGTTCTAATGATTTTCGTTGTCTAAATACGCGCATAAAGCGACGTTGACAAATGAAACCTAACTAGATCGATTTATCACCCCCGAAACCGAAAACAAAATTTCATGAAAATCGTTCGAGCCATTTCCGAGATTCAGATTCTATATATTTACATACATATATACTACCTCTTCAAGAATTGCTCGTTTAAAGGTATACGATAAGATGTATGCTCGTCATATAGTACTTATGCCATATCTATTCTTTGCCCAAAGACTCGTCTATCTCTCGAACAACGACGACGAAGCGCCAACTATGAAAATGGGTCAATCAGAACTATGTGAAACCAATGCACAGTACTTGTGATTAAAATATTCTGTTTATGGAACTTTCTTCTTTTTCATTTGGTTAAATTTGTCCGTACCCATAATAAGATTTTTTATTGTATAATCATGTTGTCTCGTACACGTATCAAGGATGCCACATCACTGCTTTTATCTGTAACCTTGTCCTATCAAACAAAAGGTTATCTGGAAGAGATCGCTATTAGCGATAAGATCGCCTTTTGTGCCCAAAATGTTTTGATGTTATGTTTAATCATTGTTCTTGTAATATTTTTGTGGTATAATAAAGTGTTATTGTATTGTATTGTATTGTATTGTATTGTATTGTATTGTACCTTTACCTAAATCAAGGTGACCGTGATAGCACCAATAGACCAACACCCTTATCACGTACGTGGACATACTTATAGGGGCTAATCTTGAGTGATGCACGTAACCTCTGACACCGCGGCATGTGCAGGGTCGACGAACTGTTATCAGATCGCCTTGATCAACACGAGTCGGCGAACGATTCTGTAAACAGGGAAAACAGTTTTCCGATTGAGAGCAAGTCGAGTTGAGAAAGTGAACTCTTATTTTCCTTAACTTATACATTATGAATCTGATGATATTTATTTGCTTTTTCTTGTTGAGCTCTCTGTTTGGGGAAGTAACACGTCTATAATCTAAAAATAATTATCAAATGCGTGGTTTTAGATGCCGTTTCAACGTTATGTCATACTCGTACATTAATAAAAAATTAACAGATAGGTGTAGGTACTCAAGTATAAATTTGATTAAATCCGTGTTTAAAAATGTCTGAGCGCTCGAGCTCTCAGGAGGCAGGAAACTGCTTAAAACGATTTTTTGTTTCAAAAGTAGATACACATTAGATACACACATTTTCTTTTCACATATTTCATCATCATCATCAGCCGCAAGACGTCCACTGCTGAACATAGGCCTCCCCCCTAGATTTCCACAACGAACGGTCCTGCGCAACCTGCAACCAGCGGTTTCCAGCGACCTTTGTAAGGTCATCTGTACATCTAGTGGGAGGCCGTCCAACACTGCGTCTTCCGGTTCGTGGTCGCCACTCGAGAACCTTTCTTCCCCATCGGTTGTCAGTTCTGCGAGCGATGTGGCCTGCCCATTGCCACTTCAGCTTGCTTACTCTTTGAGCTATGTCGGCCACTTTCGTTCTTTTGCGAATATCCTCATTACGGATTCTGTCGCGCAAAGAGACTCCGAGCATAGCTCTCTCCATAGCTCGCTGTGTGACTTTGAGCTTCGTTATGAGGCCCACAGTTAAGGACCACGTCTCAGTTCCATAAGACATCACTGGCAACACGCACTGGTTAAAGACTTTCGTCTTTAGGCATTGTGGCATCACATACTTATGAATTATAAAGTTGGAAATATCAGTGCTTTGACTATTCAATAAGTAGACAGAATAGATATTACTCTAAGGGAGCACCCCTTGCTTCCCAATGTTCGTCCTGCGAGGCCCCGTGACCTGGCCGTGGAGTCAAGAGCGCGGATCAATTGATGGAGAGGCCCCGATAGTACCGCGGACGTGTCCCGCTGCCAGCTGTCTACTCGTCTTATCGATGTTTTTATTGTCTGGGACAATCGCGGGGGAGAGTTTTTTATTGCGAAAATTATTAATTCCGTGCTATGCAGTGGTAGTACGCCGGCACCCGGATACCAAAACGAGACATGACATGTACCTTTCCATTATATCAAAGATGCTTTTTCAGAATATACTCGTAAAAATATGTACGGTCGAACAGAGAAACCTCCTTTTTCGAAGTCGGTTAAAAATAACGCGAATTGTGTAATAATTTTCCAATAAAATAAAACAGGCGACACCTACATACGGGCTATTGAAAACTATCTTTGATAAGTCTATTTGTATTAAACTTGCTTCATCAAAAAGAAATCAAAAATTTGTTAGGTATAGTGTGCTACTTACCTACTACGTTATTACCTGTAACTTGCTCCAGACATAATACATTGCTTCAATTTCTTCGTTGAGTCGTGAACAAACTCTGTTCGTTTCTTAATCTACTTTTTATAAGGTTTTCATTACTACATAACGAAGTACTAAATTTCGGAAAGTTTCAATAGAATGCACATGCAGATGTACAAGTTTGTCATCACCTTTGTCGTTTAGAGTGGACAGAAACCTCGCCAGGAAACTGACATGTTCCAAGAAAGTCATCTTTCGAGGATGCCGGCAGCATGGTGGGTTATGGTCTTGATTATCTGTTTGTGCGGGATGGACCAAAGTCACAGTAATAACAATATACGTAGAGTTTGCTGCTCGTGCTCGTGTAAATGTACGGCTAGATTTTGAAACATTTTTGTTAAAATTGAACATTTTTTGACGTTAGCCGCTTTTTTACCTTGCACATACGTAGATATATTTTGAATAGGTACAGGTGAACCAATTTTTTAAATTAATCTAGGATCTAGGGTGACTATATTATTCTTTCAAACCACTAAAATTATAGTACCTACGAGGGCATGCCATCAAAACCGTACGATAAAGACGTGCAAGATACTCTATAACCCTCATTTTACCGGTCAACTGCTAGCTTTCCAAATATCATTCCGTCGAATCTTTGAATATCCTACACTAAAATGACTAAATAACGAGAATTCGCACAATCACCATGAAAAGCTCAACAGCGTACAGTATTTGACTTGTGTTAATTGATGTACGCAGTTCAGGCGGGCAATTAACAAAGCTACTACTAGTATACCTACATGTCGAGGTCGGTAATCATATAATGTCTGAAGGAGGGTGGCACAGTGGCAGAGTACCCCGATGTAGCTATTGTCGAGCGGTACATTAGTTACCTACCTATCTATAATATTAAGTATAGCCGGCAAGCCGGCCCATCTCTGATCCACTAGATTTCCAAATCTCGCCGTAAAAAGAAGACTTACAAATTTGATACTATGTGTATCTGAAGCTAAAGAAGACAGATCTTTGATCACAAATAGGCTTTTAATTGTAGCGCTAGGACTCATTCTTTCATGTTGGAGACAGGAGACCACATGCGGAAGAACCGCGCCGCTACCTATTCTACTGTCAACCAGTAATGTGCAAACATTACTGTGTTCGGGAAACGCAATATTTGCAGAAAAATTACAGGGCTATAAGATAATTTATCTCATACGTATGTACCTCTGGGTGATGAGCGCAGTGCAGTGTAAAGGTAGCGGTTCGCGGGGAGACCGCGACAGGAGACCGCGACAGGCACTTTACTCTATGGAATTGTATGGGCGCCAGTTCGCGCCGAGACCGCGACAGTCTCAGCGCTCAGTCAGACCGTCTCAGCGCGAACTTGTACCTTTAGGCAGTGATTTGAAAGCTTCTCGTCCGAATAAATGCGTGATACTATGCTGTTATGAGAAGGTGTGTTGCTTACCATAGACTAGTATTGTCATTATTTCTAATAAATAAAAAAATGTGATAGGTATATAGAGGTAAGGCATGCAGCTCATTTTTATATAGGACTGGTGGAGCTCGAAATGAAGACACAGTGTGATGGTTGCCGTTGCGTTGCCGTTGGTAAGTATATGCAATATTATTTGCTGATTATATTAATTACTATTAAAGGTTATTTACGTACCCAAAACATTAAACCATTAGCTATATTAAAGACACACATACTTGAGTTTTACAGGGAGATAATTTGAATAAATATTGGTGGATTGATTTCTCAGACAACGCCATCTAGCCCTAAACTGAGCATAGCTTTGAACAATGGAAGCCAGGTAGCTGATAATACAAATAATTTTACTTAAATGAGAATACGTTTGTATGAAAATAAGACCAGACCATGGGCACCTGCGCTTTCCTGTTCATAAGAGCGAGTTGTGATACTGTCTGATCGGATTGTTCATCTCGCGCTAACAATGTTGACCGTGGACAAACAGCGGCGGCTGCGTCAGGGCACGGGTCGCCGCATTCGCGCCGCATCGCTGCCGCAACCCTATCGCAAACGTAGCCTACCGTGTTTATATACGAAAAATCGTAAATATGCTTAACTCATGAAAAAATGTTAATATCTGAAATAACTGTACCGGACGCTTATTTTAATCCTCAGAAAAGTTTTAATCATTCTTTTGTGCTTTTATGTCAAAGCTGGGTTAGCGCTTGACGCTAACATGTCACTTGATGTATAACGATGATACGGTCTAAGATTGAGCGCACAGCTTCTATATCTACAGATACAGCTTCTCTTTATTGTCTACAATACAAAAATAACACTAATATCATATAATAATATCTAACTAAAAATAGTAATATCTAGGTAGATACATACTTACTTTTAGAGATAGTGATACAAATGGAGACCCTATTGCTAAGAGCGATATCTGCCAGTGAGGTTACTAAGATATCAACACTTTTCCTCACGATGGTAGGTGACAGTATTACGATGCACACTGACAAAGACGTACAGTTAGTTATTATTAATAAATTCACCAGGTGAATCGAATTTGATTATTACTAAGGTATAGGAGATATTTATAGACTTATGTAAGGTAATTATTATTATTACCAAAAAAGGTAAGATTATCAAAAATTACTCCTTAATTTTACTTTATGATACTTACTAGCGATCCGCTCCTGCTTCGCCCTTGGTACATAACAATACATAGCTTATAGCACTCAGAGATTAAGTACTTACATATGTCTTACGAGCTTTGCTTAGTTTGGGGTCGATGGTGTTGTGTGTGAATTGTACACCAATATTTATATGTAACTTCCAATAGTCGTGGAATAATTTTCTGACAAATGTTACTAGAGGTAATAGATATAATATATTTGAATGTTTGTTGTCACATCGTAAAAACGGTTTGGATCAAATTCAAATTTCGATCACAGACAAATTGTTAAAAAAAAACGGTGAAAGAATTTCTGAAACCGGTCCAGTAGTTCCTGAGATTAGTACGTATCATACAAGAAACCTATTGAGCTTTGTAATATTAGTATAGATTTTTGATTTTTTTATTCTTTGCTTAGTAATTTGATCGACAAGACTGTATTATTTGTATTTTTGCTTGGCTTATACGTGTAGGAGCAGACAAATTCGCAAACTCAATCTAATCAAATAAATACTAACTATTTTCTAGACCTTTTAGGATTTAGAGGTAGGTGCATGCGCGGCCGAGGGGGAGTCACAGGGGACATGACCCCCAAAATCGTATAAAAATATCTAATGGTACATAGACTATTTTTTCACAAGGGAAAACAACTAGAACGGGAACTACGCGTTTAAAATCTTGGGGGGCTACTAGTAAAGTATTTTTTGCTCGATTTATTGTATTTATACTTGTGACCCCCCCCCCAAAACCTAAGGCTGCGTACTGGTGACCCCCTCCAAAATTCGAGGCTGGGACCGCGCCTGGGTAGGTGCGAAAATTTCAAATCGTAGAGTACGCGTATGAGAAAAATAATAAAAGAGACAGATAAACGATTAAAGTTCAACATGTAAAGGTTAACTAGAATTAACTTTAACTTGACCTTTTGAATTATGGCAGCCCTTGTAACAATTTTCAATTATTCCACAAACAAGCGCATCTTAGTTATTAACAGCTAACAATCGCCGCGGAAGGGTTAGGCCGAGCCTCCCCTGAATCTGTAGGCATAATTTAATACGAAGGAATGATTATTATACGAACAACCCCACGGCTGTCGACCGTGAAATCACTTTGTTCTGTGGCCACCTCGTGTTCCGAATGTTGTGATTTATTGGATCATTAAAAAGGTTAATTAAATGACGATACTTTTACGTTTTTATGAGCCGAACGCATAGATTTACTGACCGAACGTATAAAATTAACCTACGAAAAGTGTTTTTTTTTTTGGATAATTAAAAAATACAGATGTTTTTTTATTTAGATTAATAATAATATAACTTTGTACTCAGTAGTAATCATGTATTTTTTCGGTAGCACGTTTATTTTCATTTCGAGTTATACTTACGAGTGTATCACGAGCGTGCAAGGTCGATTCAACAGTTGCTACGGAGTTCGTAGCAGGTGCGAAAAAAAGCTACGAAAGCAAAAGCTGAGTATATTTTTCAAATTGATTTTCTCAAACGAACTGATATCTTATACATATTGTAGCAGTAGATACTTTACGTATATCTATTGCTGTAATTATGTACTTAAAAATAGTATGGTGGATACCAATCTACTAGGCATAATGTAATCATCACTTCTCTTCATGTAATAGGGTATAACATGACTAGCTATGTTTGTTGTTTCGTAATGTGTGTCATGTTGTGATTATATTGTGTTGTGATATGATTACTCAAATATTAGCGAGCTTATGGCAGTGAACATAAGAGCTAGAGTGGCGGCTTTCGAACAGCGGCGTGCGCGGGCGGGGCGGGAGCGGAGCGCGGGCGGCACGAGCGCAGGCGAGGGCGGAGTCGCGGGCCGCCCCGGCAGTCCGATCCCGGCCGGCGTGCCCCGCGCACGGCCCCATGGTGGAGCACGCGCTCGCGGACTGCTCCCAGGCGAGCGCCATGCAGACCCTGCCTCCGCAGCCGCACCACGACGACGAGGACCACCTCGCCGACGAGTACGTGCAGAACTTCGAGCTCGACCACCTGGAGGACCACCACCTGGTGAAGCGCGAGCCACCGCTGCGCGCCGCATGGCACGACCTGGCGGAGGCGCCGCCGGCGTGCGCGCGCGCCTGCCGGCCCTGGCCCGACGCGGGTCCGTACCCGCAGCCGCACGTGGCCATCGCCGTGGACCCCAGCACGCCACCCGAGACGCCGCCCGCGCCTGTCGGCCGCTCGCCGTGCCGCGCCGCGCTCGTCGACGACGTGCTGTGGCTGCCGCACATGCGGGAGCCGCTGGACATGCGCACCGTGCCCTGCGGCAACTTTGAGGAGTGGGACCGCCGCGACTGGCGCGAGCACGAGCACCACATGCAACAGGCGGCGCTGCGCCCCGCCAGCTCGTGCTCGGCGCTGTCGCCGCGCGCGCACCACTCCTACCAGCCGTCCTCGTGCGGCGACGACCTCATCAGCGACGACCTACTCATGACGCTGAGCGTCCGCGAGCTGAACAAGCGGCTGCACGGTTTCCCGCGCGAGGACGTGACGCGGCTTAAGCAGAAGCGGCGCACGCTCAAGAACCGGGGGTACGCGCAGAACTGCCGCAGCAAGAGGTTGCAGCAGAGGCAGGAGCTGGAGCTGACGAACCGCTCGCTGCAGGACGAGCTGCACGTGCTGCAGCTGCAGGTGGCGCGCGTGACGCACGAGCGCGACGTGCTGAAGCAGCGGCTGGCGCTGGTGGGGCGCGAGCACGCCGTGCCGCACCACGCGCCGCCCACGCCGCACTCCTCGCCGGAATTCTTCTCGGAGCTGTGACGGCAGGGTGCGGCGCCGCGGCCCGCTAACTCCTGCGCCTGGCAGCGCTACTGAGTGCACCCGCCGCCGCCGCCGCTGACGCCGCGACGACCCCTCGCGCTTTTGTTAAGTTTGAAGATATCATCGGTTCCAGTTTTATAGTTTTTACGATGGTGGAACAATTTGGCCATGGATTCCGTTAGGAACGGCTCTGTAAGCACCGTGTTAAATGTATGGTTGTGTCGTAAGATATGGTTAGCTCCGTTAATTCTATGTATTATTATAGTAAAGTTTATTAAGTAAAGTGAACGACTCAAAACAACATTAATCGAGTATTTTGTAAATAAATAGTTATATTGTCGATAGGAAAATTTGTGTTTTCCTAATAAAATATATTGTACTTAAGTAATATAAAAAATCTTTTTATTCGCAGTGACTAAGGAAAGAACCTACTAGGATTAGTACTTTAATATCTCCGTTCCCCAGTTGAAAAGTTAGTAACTGCAAAAATAACTCAAAATTTGATTACATTGTTTTAAACTATTTCTATTTATTACATTCGGTTTTCTCTCTCTTGACGACCCGGCGCGATGACCGTTCCACAGCCAATCGTCAGATTCTTAACATGTATCGTTTAAATTGCAATTAAGTGCATCATGTTTTCTTAATTTTGAGTTAAAATTGCAAAGGTAAAAAAGTTACATCATAGCAAATGGGTTAGGTAGACACGGTAAAAGTTAAAATTCGAGATTAAGTTTTTTCATAGATCACCAAGCATCTACATAACTTGTGCCACACATAATATACATATATGTTAAGACTCATGACGATTACATAGTACAAAATTAGAATTTGTAATGGTAATCACATAATATGAAAACAAAAGAAAATTAAATATGTCTGAAGAAGAAACACGTAGATCATTTTTTTCTTTGTAATATTTATGGAGGTACTACGGGTTACGGTTAGGTTAAAGCTTTTTTTTAAACTTTCGTAATTTGAACTTGTAATTGGTATGAAAATATACCACGGAACTTAATTGCGAACTAAATGTTTTGAATAGCTTTATCCTTTTCTTTAGTTTCCTTTATTTTTCGTGTTTTGTCATCTGTGGCGTTATATTGATAAGATTTTAAGATTTTTAAGTAACCACTGGACAGTACCACATCTTTGCTAGATACTACCGCCAATCAAATTAAAACTGTGTTTCGGTTCGCATGGCAATATTTCTAGAGAAATTACAGGGGAAAAAGCTAAATAAACTAATTTTTGGGCGATGAAAGAAGCCTAGAAAAATAACAATACAGTAATTTCAACTCTTCATGTTTTAATAGCTGCATGCTGCATGGCACTGCGGTATTATGGCAGGTGAGTTGCCATGAGGCATATGACTTTAACGAATGTGTGTGTGAAGACGATTATTCAGAAAACCGTTTGTCTGTTTCATGACTACGAGCTGTTTTATCATTTAATAGGTACTCTTTTGCTTTAACATTGTGTTCCAGCTTTAATTAAAATCTATATGACGTCATCAAATCACAGTAAGAGGTTTTTAAGCTTCGTATTTGTATTCATCGAAATGGTCTCCTTAATTGTTATCGGCATCATATTATCTACTGGTAGGTATCTGCCCTCGATTTAAAATAAAAAAAGTGTTAATCAAGGAACTCTACATTTTTCGGGATAAAAAGAATCTATTGTGTTATTCCAGATTTCAATACAAGTACTTAGATAGATAATTAGAAGTTTCAGATTCATCAATAGTATTAGAAGGATTTTAATAAATAGTTACACGAAGGACAGTAAGCCGAAAGTTTTGCATTTTAGGTACTCATTTACTATCGAGTCAACCTTGAAAATACCGAAAAATGACTGTAATATAATTTATTTTTCAAGTCAATGTTTTTTTGCATTCCGTTCATCTTAGCATTCTTAGCTCATCATCATTTCATTGTCGCTTTACATCAGACGAGATGTAGGAAATAAATGTGGCAAATACTGTTTAACTGTAACGGTTAACACTATGGGGTTTCTAGAGTGTAATATTATACGTCAGATTTTTATTTTCGGTGAAGTTTCTTAGGCTAAATTTCCATTTACCTATTGATTGTTCTATTCGTCGTACACGTATCAAATATTATAGATAATTCTATTAAGTACGTGTAACATTATAACAGTATTGTGCTTTCAGCTGTGGTGGCGGTACTTATCTTCTAAAACGAGGGTTTAATACAAGTACTTTCTCTGAGTCTTATACGACTATTTTCCGATACATTGTAAAATTGTTTGTCGAAAAACTCGTCTTTATAATATGTAGTAGAATGATAAAAGACCTTCTGAGTAAGTATTTTCATATTGGGGCTCGTAATCTCTCTCAAGTCAACGCAATAATATACTACGCTTCGCTTTTCAAGGGTTCTTACTGCTGAGACTCGGTACTTCTCACAAGGAGAGTATAAGGAGCCCACTAAATATTCCCATTGCTGGGAATGAGGACCTTCTCTCGCAAGGACATCTCTCGCATAGTCAAGGCAATAAGATTATGACCCAGTGCAGGTTGGTGGATGACACATGACCTCGAAAGATTCTAGGTACATGTCGGTTTCCTCACGATGTTTACTTTCAACGTTTTATTTAGCGGCTTTACACACATGACTTTGAAAAGACAGTGTGCGCGTGGGATTTGAACCCGAGGAACCCGGATCGGCAGTCTCCGTTCTCTCCACTAGACCAGCCGTAACTTGGAGGAGAGCGTATAAGTGCGTTCCACCACACTGACCAAGGGCGAGTTGGCGAATAGTAAATATATTTTGGAAAGTAAGCCTGGTTTATTCCTGAGATTCCTAGAAAATTTGCTGGTCTTGCATACGTGTTCTGACCTGCAGAACCTGCAAACGCATATCACGTCCAAAGTGGAACATTTCGTGCGCCTAGTTTTTTATGCTTAGTATGTATTTTCTAGAACATTGATTCTGCTCTACCAGCCTACTACTACGTTAAAATTTGTAAGAAAATTGAATTCAGAATACATACACATTTATTTTTAAAGATAGATACACTGTTTTATATTTGTTGCCCTAAAATAAAACTAAATCATAAAGTTCAAAGCTACTCTCAAAATTGGCGACATTAACACTTGAAGACATCTTCCAAGGAATTATCTACCGCCGCTTAGTCGTTGGTTGGAACTTGGAACATTCAGCACTCATATTTCCTTTGGAGATCCACATTTTTTTACCAGATTGATGCTTGCTGCCATCACTGTCTTCAGCCGAAGCGGAGGTTGTACCATCTGAGGTGTAGTTAGTTGAATAAGTAAATATAGTGCATGTTTTTTTTAGATTTGCATATAGTTGGTATATTTTACGTATGCGTATATAGGTATAGTAATAGGCTTACGTTTACAGAGCCCTGCGCTCTCTGCTTTAGCCTAAAGTTCGGTGGGCCATAGAAGATAATCAGCATTAATATTGGTCTATTACCTGTATAACCTATCTACTCTGTATAGTGTAAAGATATAATATCGTCGATCCATCCTTTTTACGCGGAGATATGAATTTACGTATACTTTGAGGGAGACGGTTGGGTTAAATCGGATTCGACACCACAAGCGGTGCCTAAAGCCTAAAACTAGTTTCTAAAAACTCCATGGGGTCCCAAGGTCCCATTTCCTCATGGATTACCGGCACATGGCTTATTTTACTTTGTTGGATCACCTTTCCGTTAGAAACCACATCTAATTTAGCCTGCTGCTAATTTTATTTTCATATAAGAAGAAATGTTAGATATTGTACCTACTTCTCCTTGTATTTGTATGTTTGTGGAGATCCTACTGCGTAGATACCTTTTTGATTGCTGTATCGACCTCGTTTTTGCAAATGTTGAGCAATCGTCAACAGTGGCATTGCTCAATCGCAAATGGAAAGATCGAGTCATTGGACTCGATTGAAGCCAGGCATGATGTTTATATATCCTTCACTTTATACACGGTTTTACCTACCTGTTGTTATGAGATTCGAAGGCAAGTAAGACCAATAGTAATTTTATACGCATAACATTGCTAATAACTTAAAAAATTCAAAATTACATTCATCCAGATTTTTTGACTTCTTAAAATGATGGATGCTATGATTAATCTGTCTATAGCATCAGAGGTTCCAAACGAATGGACCGATATTGATGCGTACAATGAATAAATAGAGTTTTTATCTAGAATAGATATCCTAAACTAACCATATCATTTTAGCCACTTATGGACTCCAAGATGTTATAATATCCAATAAGTAATAAGACAAGGGCCATTTGTTATCAATATATTGCTTCTAGTCTAAAGTGCATAGTTCACACTAAGTGAATAAATCTGTTCTTAGATGTAAACAGGAAACACTGCAACAATGTTGCAGTTCACATGCAGTACTGTAGGTACGACATCTAATCGGCGTGGTTATTAGATAACACATTCTTTGTACTGTAGCTAAGCCACTTGCGCCACTTTGCACTTTGTAAACTGACCCTTCGTAAGCACCGAAAAACAGATTGGTATGATTGTAGATGTTGTTACTATCGTCATATGCACAGATTACTGTTTCTGTAATCTTTGGTGATATGTTATAATGTTACCTATATCAGTATATGTTGTCATATGTTGATCTAAGTGCGACTTCATTTGCGTAAAATTTAGAACACGACATTTTTTATGGTATAGATCAAGCAAGCAGGACATGTGCTTGATGGTAAGCAACATGCCTGTCCATAGCAATGTCTCGATTGAGATATATAGACTCCAAATTCCCTAAGAATATGCCCACAGTACGTGGTTGTCAGATAATTTAATTATAAAAAAATATTATATATAATGTCACACTGCGTGCTTATAAATTATATGCTTATTTATTTTAAATAAAAAACTAATTGGTTATGAAAAATCATCATCTCAATCTGATGCAGAAAGAGTCTGAGTTCCAAATTTCTCCCAGATATACCCAGAATAACTGACCGTTCAGTTATTCTGGGTATATCTAGAGTCTTTTTCTTCATATCTCAATAGCTACGTGATACTGCTATAGACAGGCATGTTGCTAACCATCAAGCACATGTCCTGTTTGTTGCACAAGCAAAAAACATTTGAATTTTGCTCATTTATAATAGTAGTAAAATATCGTATAATTAAATTAGTTGTAAAGTGATTTATGAGAAACATAAAGATTAGGTAATCTAGTATAATATTATGTAGGACTTACAATGTGAACCTGTGGTATAACAGTCATTTATTCCGTATTTTGAGAGGCCAGAGTATTTGTAGTTACAATTTTTTTTGTGTTGTATGGTTATTACGTTTGTCTATTATGGACAAGGCGAAATAAAATATAGGTACTAAATAACTAAACCTTATTTACTTATGTAAACTAACAACTCAGGAAGTGAATCAAATAACAGCTTTAACGGATTAAATAAGTACATTATATTTAGCATAATACATCGGTATTTAAACTTATGAACCAACTATATATATGACTAGTACTTCCCGAGGTCCTAGCGTTCAAACAAACAAACTCTTCAGCTTGATAATATTAGTATAGATTTTTCATATCTTTCTGTATCCTGTATCCTACATCTTTTCTTAGTAGATGTCTCAGCTCTCAGCTATCCTTGTTCAAACAATGTGACATTTTCCATTTCGGCCAGTCATCCATAAAATATCTGCTTTTTATCATGAAGTTTTGTAGATTAAACTTAACAACCTATTTATCCAAGTAGGTTCAATAAAATTAAGAAGTTGGATAACTTCTTCACTTAAAAGTAATTAAGTACCTAGTAGCGTATCTAAACAAGTTGTCGCATTGTTTGCAAATCAGTGAATGAACATCTAAAAATTATCCACAAAACTTTACTTAGCACCTTTTTAACCGATTTCAATAAAGGATATGGTCCTCAATTCGATTAACCAATCTTTATTTGAAAGTCACAAGCTTTTGGTTTATCGTCAATAATGCGTTTTTATGCGAAATTAAATTTTCAGCTCACTGACTAAGTTTTTTAAACTAATCTGCAATCTCGGATTTTATATTATCTTATTTAAATTCTTAGATATCATGTATTGTTACATAACGGTTACGCCATTATTGTAGTTTATTTGTAACACTCACCGGAGCACTGGATATATTACAACTTAAGTTCACTAAGAAATAACTAATAATAGACTTGCAACGGTATATTTTAGATGGACGCAAAGTCTTCAGCGATAGCCTAGAGCTTTATACATTCTAACATCTTTTCGTCATTGATTAGGACTCTTCTGTAAAAAGCTACGGGGATGTAAAATGGGATACATTTACATGTTTTTAACATTTGTTCCCAAGTTCTCATTCACTTTCAAGAGTGTTTCCAAAATGAAATGGAACCTTTTTGTTCTCGGCGCTTTGTATGTCGTTCCGTGCGTAGCCACGTAGACTCGTAGACCGTAGCGCGAGTTACGGGAGAGCGGTGCGACGGAAGCGCGGGGCGTGCCCTTCTAAGCCACGCCCGGCTAGAGCGAGACGAAATCCGCACCGCCTACAGAGCCCACAGCATCACCAAATTATGCTTTGCCTCTTTCAGGCAAGATACTTCCACTATGCTTTTGGCACAAAGCCTGTTTTTGCTTGTAGAATTTTTTTTACAGGAGCGAACTAACTTTGGTAGCTCATAGTAAAACATTCAGGGTACATCCACCTCCATCCTCTAGGACGCTTATTGCGAGCTATAGCTGTACATAACTCGACGTTGTCATGCAAATGGAGGCCTGTTAATGAAGTCGAGGAGAATTATAGCCATTGTTACTGCGGCCCGGTTCTATAATGGCCCATTTTGTGTGCGTATATCATAGTAATGTATGGGACAATTATTTCTGCTGTGCCTTTGGACTGCATTTCTGACCATCACTTTATGATAGTTCTATGTAAATACCAACTAGTTCTACATTAGTTATGGGTGGTTTTTCTTTGGGGCATTGTCTGGTTATACACAAGCTCGTAAAATTCGTGTTTTACACACACAACATGTTTGTACAGTATTCATACATTTCCAAAGTATTATTTATAACATCGATTTATCAGCATATATATGACAGATTATCTATAAGGTTAACTTGGGTATATGGCACAATATTGAAATCTATATTACGAGATGTAGTACTCGTTGAGTAAGGTAAGTGAGTAAATATATGGAAAAGTTTAAGGTACGCATATCCGTAAGTTTAGTTAGTAAGATTAAATTAGTAGAGTCCTACGATAGGCAGTAGATGCCACTTGACACTAACTGCCATAGGTAATACAAAAAATATTGCCACTTGACACTAACTGCCATAGGTAATACAAAAAATATATATGTCTGTCATAGGCGGTTATTTTGATTCACAAAACCGGGAACTATTAAATTTGAGGAAAAGTAATTTAAGGTTGACGGGTAAACCAGGGGAGCAGGTCAGGTTTGTCATTCTGTACTATATGTTCCGGGCCCATAGTATTTTTGTTTTAATTTTGCCTGCCCTTTTGCCATCGGGCTTCTCGTGACTCGGAAAACTACATGATTCCGTGGGTGTGGTCTGAGTGGGTATTCTCTAAAGGATCCGAGTATAGTCCAGTCGAATGTGAATTAGTTTCTTCCATCGTAGTCCGCATCGTCGCTTGATATTAGGCGCATTGGCAACTAAGTGCAAACCTATTATTGAAAAAAGCCACAATTCAACTGCCTTTGCCAGAATCGACGCAGACGGTCAAGAGTTATGTTGGGGTTAAGAAATACACATTGCTTTTTTTAGGACATTCGTGTTTTGAGGATTTACGAATCTGTGGTAGAATGGCGTGTTGGATTATGAATTTATATGTAGGTATCTGCAAATTGAGAATTCTGAGAGCAGGCTTTGAGTCTTAGCATTAGTAACACACAGTGCGATGTTTTTGTAAGGGCAGATCACCTTACAATGGCTTTTTCTAGATTTTGTTCTAATTTTCCAGCAGTACCTATGTGTACATACCTATGTACATATGTGGGTCCATACTTTGCTAATGGAGGATTTTTTAATATCAAATTTAGTAGCTCCACAGACTCCGGGGTCCGTGACCTTTGTCTTTTGGGTTTTTTTAATATAAATCTTGGATTAGGAAGAATGGAAATAGGGGGTTAGTAGGCATAATATTTAATATTCAAGCCAATTCCAGTGCTGTTTATTCAGATTTTTCTATTTTCGGTAATCGGATGTAAAATCGTAGTGGCACGTATTTCCCGTGTTGTGTTGATGAATGTAAACCCCTGACGCGGCGGCGCGCCGGGACTGATGAGGCAGCGCCGGCACCGCTGTGGCGACGCGGCACATTTTTCTAGTGGCAAGGTCGGTTGCTCTCGTGACGTCACTGAACTTTCCATTTTCTCAAGTCTGAGGTTTCGAAGGTTTGAAATTCAGAAGTTTTGGGACTTTATCGAATTAGCTGTTGAAGCGAGATTTTTGTGAAGCGAACAAGGAACAGTCAGTTTTGGGAACTAAATTGTATTCATGATGATGATAACAATGCTTTCTATATGGATTTTGATTAGGGGAACCACTTTGTATTTTATGTTAAATGGTGAGTCCTAATATTTTTTTTTTTAATAAATGGTGACGAGACTATCGGGACATGTGCCTGATGGTAAGCAACATGCCTGACACATAACAGCACAGCGACACGCAGCTATTGGAACATGAAGAGTCCAAATCATTACCTAGCACTGCACTGCACTCGTCACCCAGAGATCTAAGATCTTATATCTCTAAGCCCTGTAATTTCCCTGGAAATATGATAAATAAATACTTTTTGGCGGACATTTCTCACACAACGCCATCTAGCCCCAAACTAAGCAAAGTAAAGCCAGATAGCTGATGTAATACTATTAAATGGATACTTATTATACATAAAAACACTCAAACAGAACAAATATTATTCTCCACCACACAAATATTTGCCCTGGGTGGGAATCGAACCCATGGCACACGTCTTCGCAGGGAGACTTACAACCAATTAAGTATCTACGCTAGTCAAATAAACTTAAATGAATTGAACAAAAGGGGTAGTTTCAGTATGAAAATTTGTTACCTACACAATCATTTTCAAACCGTTTGCGCCCACATCTGAGCATAAGCCTCTTGTGTGCGCCACTTGTCTCGGTCCTGTAACACTCTTATTCGTGCATGACACGGAAGTTCGAATCTCATCGAGACCTCTAGCTGGCAGGCTCCCGACGGTTATCTTGTCACCGATCTGTATTCATTACATAGATAATTTAACAAACTTTGAGAACCAAAGGTTGTAGGCTAGAAACATCGAGTAAGTATCTTTTTTCTAAAGATGTACACATACTCGTAGTTTTGATTTACTAAGAGACAATTTAAGTTGCTTTACAGTTTTTTATACGGCTAAGACACAGCCAAAGAAAACAACAAAGTTATATGTCAGCGATTTCCAAAGACGTTGAATTTTTGCGTTGTATAGTGTAAAAAGTAGAATAAAATTGGCTTCAGTATCCGTATAAATGTGACCCATTACAAAGGGACACCTACATGTGCACAATTGCACATAGATCAGGCTTCCACCGAAGAGCTTTGCTGCCTGCGATCGGCCACGCCATTGGATTACACCATCTACTTAGTCTGTGGATTACACCGGCACCGTGAGAACGCTAGGAGGCTGAAAAGAAATGAATAAGAAGAAGGTTTGCATGTAAAAAAAAATAAAGGAAGAAGGTTTGCATGTAGGTAACGCACTGCGTAGAGGCTCTTAAGACTTCGGATTCTATCTATCTGTCCATCCGATCTATTTCGGGCTGTTTCTTCTAAAACGTTGAAATATTAAATAAGTCATAAATTTACTTTCACATTGTGATTCAGCTAAACACAGATTTATTTAATATAACTTTAATAAGATACTGTAGCTATCTGTAATGAGTGTTTTTCTGGTAGCATCTAGACGTAGATAGACTTTCAAAGTGCGATTAGCGTTGTAGCTTGTAGCCTTTGAAAGCAAACCTGAATTGACACTTTGGACAAGGGCTGCTATGATGAGCTAGAAAGCTACGAGCGTAGCTAAAAAAGCTTGAGGACATTATGTAACAGGCAGGGTCCATATTAGAGAGACCAACGATTGTGCTTTGAGCCACGTAAATAAAACCAAAGTAAGGAATATTATAAACGGAGTTGCTGTTGTCAATTATTCTACTCGTAAAATGTCGGTCAGCAGACCTACTCGTGGGCTTTTTATATTCCACTTACTGAAAACAATGGGGGCGTAATAATCCACTGTTTCGCATGTGTGAACTAAGTCTATAACAATATCTTCCAACAAATGTGCTGAAAACATTACTGTAGGTCTTCGGGTATATAAGATATACGCCTAAAATGCAATTATCGCACAATAAATAATAATCATTGAATTTTTCTTTGATATTCGTTTTATAAGTTGGTGTAGTAATTGTTGTCAATGCCGTGTACAACATTTAGATGAACAAATTTATACTGTTAAGTTTATCATAAGTAGTTTATTTAAGTTTTGATTTGGTTATTGTTATCGTACCAATAAAATAAAGATGAAGAAAATAAGTATTTACGGCTGGTCTGGTCGGAAGAACGGCAACTGTCGATCCGGAGCCCTGTTTAGAATCGCGCATCATTCACCGTCTTTTCGATGTCATGCGCATAATGCAGCTAACTTAAAAAAAACCGCGAAGGAAAAGAGGTAACGTAGTGAGGAAATCGACAAGTTCCTAGAATCTTTCAAGGTCATCTACCGACGCGCACTGGTCCAGCGTGGTGGACTCCAGCCTTGACTCTCTTATTGCGAGAGAAGGCCCCGAGTCCCTGTGGGATCTGTGGAGCTGTGGGATCATTTAGTGGGCTGCTTACGCTTATACTATTAAAATTATAAGATTTTTATGAATTTTACAAAAGTTTAGCACCAAATAACCAAGGCAAGGCCAACTAAACGCTCTGCCCCAACGAGACAGTGATGTTATAGAAAAAGTTGGTACTTAAATTAAAATTTTGGATTTCTGTTAATTTTTCAAAAATCGCATGATCGGTTTTGATTCAGTTTAAATGACCACCTGATAAACATACCATTGGAAAAAATCACATCTTTTTTTGTTTGTTTCATGAGACACCAGGTAGGAACGAAGTTCCTTTGGATAATATAGAAGCGACACAATTTGAAAAAAAATGCTTAATTTTATTATTTATGGTACAACTTGTAACACTGGTCGTTGGTGGTTGACGTTGGTGACACTTCTTGTCACAGGCAGTTTATATGAGTTACTTACGTTACAAACACGTAGTATATTACATTCTCTTTGGTTACAATTTTTTCTTACGGTTTTAGTCTCACTCACAGTCAGTCTTCGGGTTTTTCAGTTCGGTGTCTCAGGCCGCGCAGCAAAATCCCTATTTTCTCCAAGCCTACCTACCTACTTATAAGTAAGGGACTTCGTTCCAATGATATTCCTAGCTGGTTCAGGCACCTTCGTCATCGTGAACACCGTGAAAGCCTAATGGCGCAAACGGCCACTTTCACAATCGTGATCATAGATTCGAATCCCGCCTGCACCAATGAGTATTTTTCCACGTGCATACCAGTATGTTTAAGAAAGTTTGTAGTTACCACTGGGTTTAACGGTACAGAAAATTGATTAGAGAAAACATGTTGCAAGAATGACGTCTTTAGAAACCATTTCTCATCAGCACGCTTGGCCAGCATGATTTTTTTGAAAGCCTAAAAAGAGGCTGAAGACCTGAGTCCCAGCAGAAAGAACATGTGAGCTGAGGGTGTGAGTAAATTGATCTAAGCCCATCATAGGACCTACAACGCATGTAGTAACACGTGTATAATTTTCTTTGCCAAGAAGGTCGTTTCATTCGATTATATTGAAGTCAAAGATGCCTATCTAGTAAAAAGTCAGCGAATAAAGTGTGTCATTTGCTTAGGTGTCTCTTTATTTCGTTATTTATAACGATCAGCACAATCGAATCATAATTTAGAAATACTACTAGTCCGCCACAGCTTTACTCAGTTTTGCATGAGAATAAATAGTTATTTGTTATAAAAGAGTGCAAAGTTGCTTTTTAACCGCGTGCTCAATTTTGATGAGCGGGCAAGCGAAGGCTATTATTCTAAAATTGAATCACTCGCTGCGCTCAAAATTTCGCGCTTGCGCGCTTCAAAAATTAGAATCCTGAGTGTAGCAAGAGAATCAAAAGAGCACAAGGTGAAAAATCTTTGAACTCGAGTGCAACACGGAACTTTGCATCCCACCTCAGCGCAGAAATGACTAAATGCTTTGCGCATTAATAACAGTTTCAGTCAATTCTGTTGGCGTCAAATAAATTTTTTCGTCTCTAATATCACTTATTTTAGGGGTTTCACTTGTTTTCAATTTTCTTATTTTTGACCTAAGGTTTGAACTTAAGGTTTGTCGAGTTTGAGTTGACTTAGCCATGGGTTTAATAATTACAAAATGACGTGAAAATATGGAGGACGGACCGATTGGGGTAAGGAATGTCATCTGTGTGCATGAAAAAGTATCTACACAAATGTATTAAATTATGGTAGCGTCACATTAGCATCAGGGTAAATTTTAAAGGAAATAAATAAATACAGAATTTACAAAAAAATATATATTGTACTGGCTAACGAAAGTTGATACTGACAAAGCGCAGCAAATTAAAAACATATCAGCATGGCATCCCTAAACTGAAAATCTCGCCAAAAATAAACACAAGTCAGCTACTACGAAACATTAAAAACAGGCCATTTTGTTGCGTCAGATATAGGGATACCATACACTGATTCTGATTCTACCAAATCCATCGGATTATCGCCGAAAATTAATTTCTTAAAAATGAAATTGCACAAGCTTTTCTCTTTTAAATAGTGTAATTAATGAATCTATTTATTAGGCCAAGTTAAGGCTTAGTGTTGCTCTTGAAATAATCGCCAACACGTATACGTCGTACTTATTTTTTTGATGAATACAATTTCAGATCACATACGAATTTTTAAAACTTATTTCATATAATGTTTAAATCAGACTGTTTTGAAAATGCCTTTTTAGAATCAAGTGCCCCTAAGTACTTTCTGTTTAAAATATCCCAATAGGGAATATGCATGCATTTTTTTAATATTTTTAATTCACTTTTTACATTAATATAACACAACTAGCGGCCCGCCCCGGCTTCGCCCGTGGTACATATATATAACCTATAGCATTTAAGGATTACGAAAGAACGGTGAATGATTTTTTTAAATCGGTCCAGCAGTTCCCGAGATTAGCGTGTTCAAACTATAAATATGCTATAGGCTACTTTTGATCCCCAAATTATCGTGCTGTTTACTGGGTCAGAAGTGACACCTGTAGACAACTGGCGGGGATAACTAATTAAATGACGATTGGTCAGTTAACGACCGGGGATGAAAAATGATTAAATTACTAAAATGGCTATTAAAAAATAAGGGGTGATCGTAGAAGGGTGAAAATTAAGGATTGTATGTATTTTGTATGTTGTATCATAAAAAATAGAAATTAAAAATTTTGTCTAAAAAATAAAAAAATAATTTAGGGGTGGACTACCCCTAACATTTAGGGGGATGAAAATAGATGTTGACCGATTCTCATAGATACCGGATAAGCACAAAAAATTTCATCCAAATCGGTCAAGCCGTTTCGGAGGAGTATGGCAACGAAAACTGTGACACGAGAATTTTATATATTAGATAAAAAATATAAATACTCTTGTAAATGTACAAATTGATTTTTAAAATAATATTTTAAATATCGATATAATTTGTCCAGTATAAACGCCGCCATCTTTCCCGCGCCTGCATGACGTCACAGTTGTGCTAGCTAATCAAACGATGGAGAACACGACTTTTCTCTCTAACATTACTAGCTCAGTATGAATATCGACACCGTTAAAGCAGAAAACATGCCATGTGCCACATTTCATTTCCACAGATAATGATGCGTTTCTCAAACTTGAATTTCCCGCGCCTATTTTGCACTTCTTAAATAATATTTTTTATAATTAATAACTAACTAAATAATAAAATAATTGTTTTGGCATAATGGCGGGACATTAAGGATTTTACGAAAAAAAAATCAAGCTAATTTAAACTACATGCTTCCCTATTCGTAGGGTAAATACCCGATGGTAGGAGTACTGAAGTGTCATGTAAAAAGTTGTCATGTAAAAAGTTTGCAAAATAATCCAGTATCTACTTTCGTAGGCCAGACTCTATATGTTTTCTCAAAATAGTAATTATTTGATGTTATATTATATTTCCCACATTATTTTGTAATACTCAAGCAGGTAGCTGAAATTTACTCTCAGTAACTATTTTAGTCCACAATAATATTAAATTATTTAACTCGGCATACTTCAATTCGTTTACAATTGATTCATTCAATAGCATTTTTAAATGTTTGATTGATATTTGAGATAACATTCCTTACCTCTGTTTATTATCTATTCTATGCCTCTATCCTCCATATGAATTTTCCAACTTCTTTGCCTCCATACGTGAAAAGAAAATTGCGCGCAACGGATATTAAAAAAAGTACACCAAGGAGGTTACGAGTCTGAGATTTTAATAAAAAAAAGATCAATTCAGCACCTAAGAGAGTAGAAGTAAATTGAATTCAAAAACTTATTAGTGCCTACACACGATGTTTTTAATTCAAATGTACTTTACTCTCTAGAGGGTGGTGGTCTCTTTATTGGGTGAAAACGAATTTTGAGCTATGATATCGAAGAGCAAAACTCGTTCCGAGGTGGTGAAATAAATATTGTTGGACATTTTTTTTCACGTATGCGTTCACTAAGCTTGGATGCTTCAGCCTATGTGCTATTTCAAATTATAATCTAACTGTGTTCCATATTTCAACCCGACCGCTTCAGACGTTCCGACGTGATCTAACTACAAACATCCAAACTTTCGCATCTATAATATTAGTAGGATTTCCTCCCATTATTGAGGGTTTCAAGAAAGCTTTGAAATAACGCTGTAATTTTTTTGTCTTATGGTATTAATTATTCATTTTTACCACGGGAAAATAACGCGCACGGACAAAACGGCGGATGCTGCTAGTACAAAAAATAAAATTGGTGGACATTATTCACACAAAACTTTGCCAGTCATTGTTACGCCAAACAGGGATGTCAAAAATTTCCGGTTATATATTTTCTGGTTTGAAATGTAATGTTTTCAGCGGAATGCAATCAATTACAGCAGTAAATTACAAATTATCGTACATTTCTGAGTGACGAGCGCAGTACAGTGCTAGGCCGTGATTTAGACTCTTCATGTTTAATTAGGTGTCTGATAGTGTGCTGCTGAGTAGGCGTGTTGCTTGTCTCATCTCAATTTTATAAAAAATTACAACATTAACTAGGGTCCAAAACTGAGCACTGAATTTACCATGGGAGCCAGATAGATGATATCATACTTGAATCATTACATTTAAGTATAATAGAGGTATGTACATAGATGAAAGAAGTGGGTTCAAATTACACACCAGTTTATTTTACTTAGTTTTCCAAGAATTACATTGTTTAGTTGGTCAATAGTTAGTCCGGTGTCAAGTTTGTGTCAGTATAGCAGAATTTGATAAAGGTAGCATAAAATACGAGTAATTATATTAGATATTTGATATCCACTACCTACTATGTGTGTTCATTTTGTTAATGAATTGCTTACTACTGAAAAACTTTGTAGTCACGGAAGATCCTGACAGCGCCGTAACTAAGGGCGCACTTCGCTACACTTGTACTGACAAGTGGTATTCAAGCACTAAATAATTTTAGTTGCACTCAAATACGACGCAAGACTCAAAGCTCATGTTATGGCGTAATACGGTGACTTTTGAAAAAAAAAAAAATATCCAGTAACTATAAAAGTTTATGACAGTGCGCATAATTTATTCGGACTATGTCTATTTCCATCAACATATCAGTGAAGCTTCTTTGGCCAATAATGTGTTTGTTTGTGAATTTGTTTCACTGTCCGTCGTTGACGCAAAAACTAGGTACTGAGTGAGCCGTTTTGGATGAAATCTGGAAAAGTGATGGTTGAGAAGCTGAAAAGTTTCATAAATAAATAAATTAATATTCATAAATTATGTGTGGTAATTTTGACGATTTTTCGATCACCCTTGGTGAGATTTCATGACATCTTGTTTTCATCCAGTTTTCTCACTGAATATTCAACTGTATTTTCTTGCGTAATTCACCTGGGCAAAATTCTATTGTGTTACCTCAAGTTCCTCAGTTTGCAGTCAGTGATAGGTAGTTCATATTGTATACTAGGCCCTTGACCACAAAAGTGGCTGGTCATTGATTGGTCAAGGGCCTAATGATCACTCATTACTCTCTTTCTCGTGAGAGATGGAGAGAGAGAGAAAGAAAAATAGCAGACAACGCCGCCGAAGGACTCAGTTATACACACTAGGGATGTTATGGATATGATACTTCGAAATATGGGAACAAAATTGTATCGGTTTCGGATACGTTTACGGATATGTAATTATTTCGGATTGTGCGTTAGTTTCGGTTACGGATATTAGATTGAAGCACAACTCACGATGCATTTTATGCCAGACGCGCGCGGCTGCCGCGCGACTCCCACGCGGTTGCTGCCCGCCTGTCATCCGCCACGTTCGTGGGCGATAGTATCTCACCCATGGCCACGAAACCGCGAAATTTCGCGGACTCGTGAGTTTTGAAATAAAACCCGCAACCGCGGCGGGGGTGGGTGAAAATCGTTCCATGAGCCTAAATAAGGCACACCTAATAAAAAAAACATGCTACACTCCTTCTCTATATAAACTAGTAAACCATACACGAAAAAATTTCATACTCCTTCGTCTGCGCAATTTCCGTAAAAACAAGTGCACAGTTTTTGCTTCACGTACTTAACAATATAATATATAGAAATCTTTATACATAAAAATGTTATGTTGGTTTGTGTATGCTTCAAAAACTCAAAAAGTTCTGCACCGATCGAGCTGAAATTTTATAATGATATATAATCCGCATCAAGGATTGTTTTTATCTAATTTTTGCATCACAATATGCCACAGCAAAGCGTGGCAGGGTACAGCTAGTTTAACATATAGAACATATTTCTCAACTGTCAAAACCTTTTCTTTTTTTAAGACTGTAGCCTAATGGCTAAAACCCAGTAAACCATAAAGCGTGCTCACAGCGCTTTGGCTACAAACAAAGAAACGTGCGAGCGGTAGGCCGACTCGGAGCTCCGTTGTTCCGCTGCTCCGTACTAGAGTATCGACCGCTGGATTCTGCTGAGCCAGCATCAAGTCAGCGCTCCCGCACCCCCGCTTCCCTCGCAAACAGGTGTTTCATACTTTGCTCTGGAATATTCTACACGAATATCGGGAATACAGGATATCGTGACTAAAATTAGACTGGCAGTGTCTTTGAAAAAATCGTTGAGAATTATGAATTTTGGAAGAAAGAAAGAAGAAGTTTTGGTGTAATTGTTCTATGTATGACATAACTGCTTAATTTTGTATAAGTTTTCGTGATTGATGTCTGAAATTATTATTTTCTTCAATTATTTAGATATTGCTTGTACTTGCAACATCAACTAGATTGCGACTAATTTTATTTGATTTTTTTATGGTTTTACGTGCGCAGTTCTATTTCCTAAGGTAAAAAGTAGGCTATTTGCTATTCCAGATCATAATCTATGTTCCAAATTTCAAGTCGTTCCCGACGTCCCGACATCGTCGCAACAATCATCCAAATTTTCTATTATAATAATATTAGTAGTTTTCTATTATGCCGTTATTTAACGAAACTGAACTTAAGCTCAATTCTATCGCTTTAAACGTTGTAAATTTTATTAACAAATTTAATTTGCTTAAAAAATAGCCAGACTTTTGCACTTATGCATTGCGCAAATCTCTACTATGGCGATGCACTTAAATTATATTTACCTACAAATATATTTTTTAAATCCTGAAACATGTAGGTATACTCCACGGACTCCTGTGATATTGAAAGAAAATATAATTAGTTTTTATTAATTTATTTAGTTTTGTTTTAAGCATTTCTTATATTACGATGCCAAAAAACACATGACCCAAACACGGGCAGTTCGAGCCAGTAAGCGTGGGGAGCAACAGTTGAGCGTGGGAATGTCGACGTGGCGCTGACGAGGGCTTACTTGGCCACTGCTAACCGCTGCCGCTGCAGGGTCGTAGCTCCAGCGGACAGATCACATTCCGATACTTCGGAGAGCTTGTTTTATACTATATTTGTTCAGTTCTTGAACTATTGATTCTATTTTTACTAAATTGTGTAAATTTGTGTGGGATTCTACAGTTGATTGAATTACTTTCCCTCGATTCGGCCGGTTGGGGTATCTCAACCGAATATAATTTTAATCCCGATCTTAGCGACTATTAAATTCGAATGCGTGACACATCCATAGGTGCTACACATATTATTACATTGAAACTATTGAGGTATGTCCTTAAAAATATATTTATGTTAATATAGAAAAACTTATTGACTAGTATGTAATTTAATTAAACGTTTTTAAAATACCTATAAACCTACCTAATTTTAATAGCTGCGTAAAAAATATTTATAATTAAAAATTATTAAAGTAAATTTTAATCTAGGCTTTTTATTCAAAGTCTGGCTTAGTATGTGCCTTCTAAGGGTGCGTTATTCATCTTCGACAATATATTGGCTTGCTAACAGTCGAGTTGGCGGTCAAATGTCTTCCGTAGTAAGCGCAGTTCTCACGCTAAATTTGTTGAGTATGTATTATGCTCAAATAGGAGAATATAATAAGAAATGTTTAGTGTTTGTGTCATTAAATGAACTTAAAGTGAATAATTATAACACGATCTGCATTAAAAACGCCGTCAGACGAGACAAAAATTCTACTACATATTTTATTTTAAATACGATATATTTCCACTTCTCCGCCATATTCATGCGGTCTACGATGGAGCGTGCTTATATAAAATGAACCGATTCCGACTGAAGACCACAGTCAGACCGGAAGATACCAAGATTGTACCCATCAGGAAAAACCCACTCAGGCAATGCATTTCACAGCCTATACGTTCTTATCACAAAAGTATAGTCAAACCTCGTATGAATCTTAAAAACTAACATAACTAAACAGCAGTACCACTTGATTTCTCTAAAAGCCAGCTACAATAATAAAATGAAATTCTTGATCTTGTAAATAGAAACTTCATGAATAAATTAGAAAGCTTAATTTCGTTGAGACGTAGCTCGCTCGCGGGTGGGGGCGCGGCGGGGGATTGCTAACTAGGCACTATTGCCAATCGATAGGTCGTTTGAAGCTGGGCGGCTCCCTGCCTTCTCGCCGCTCGCCGGACACGCGCGACTCATCACTTTAGATGCTGCTACGTCAGGTCACTCTCCTTTTCTCGATGTCCTTCAAATTAGCTTTGTAGGTCAGGTTTCGTCGGTCCAACTCCACGTGGCATTGTTGACACTGGCATTTCTTAACACTCTCTAAATTTGGTGAAGATCACATAGCCATGTCGTGAGAAACAACTTAACAACCAAGAAATGTCTGAAACATATATTTTTTAAATCAACATCAGGGAGTTATAAAATCATATTACGATGCACAAAAACTTGTTTTGGTGATATTATGCTCGAACTTGTAATGTACTCATATCTAATAATACTACTAAATTTTTACTAAGTAAATGTATCATCTTCGCTACACATCAGGCGAGATAACGGTCAAGTATAAATATAGGTTTACAATTAAAAAAACAATGAGACAGTAACAATTGAAATTATAGATGTAGGTATTCAAACAAATATTTAAAATACGGCGATAGAACTTCAGTGCTATCATGTTTGTGGATGAAGAACATGAATAGCTACATTTATAATTTCAATTGTTACTATCTGTAAATTGATATATTTATTAATTACACATTAGAGGCTAGAGACTTACATCAACCAGAAACCTTTCATTTGTCATTCACATGAACTCAAGCGTACAAAACTGAGCTTAAGTCAAGTCTTACGGTTACATCGTATGTGATTCATGCAAACCACACTTTTGATGTATGAGCTTTTGTAAAGTTGGAAGTAATTCTAGGCCTACAAAAATTATTCTTATTATCAGTTTAACATTGCCACTGCCAGCCCACTTTATGTTCACCATTATGACCATTCATGTTTTACATGCTGAACACTTGTTCAGCATGTAAAAAACGGTACATAAACTTGCACATGCAAGTTGCAGAATGAATAGAATAGATACATATGGTCGAAAAATGTATTGTATTGAAACATGGCGGTATCCTCACGACGTTTTGTTCCCCCCCACCGTTTAAGACGGTAGTGATGCCAAACTTGTATGTACTTGGAAAAAAAAATACTTAGAGGTGCAGGTGGAATTCGCACCTACCACCACCTCACGATTGTGAAGTCGGACGTTCTCGTCATAGACCACCACGATTAAACACATTTTCGTTGACTTAACCTTACAACACATTTGAAAATATCACAAATTATCTCTAATACATTCATTAAGACACATGATCCTCTGCTGTTATTGTGTTTCAATAAAATGACTTTCTGATGACTGTTGACTGGCTGCTCTTATCATGGATTCACGGAAATGATTTATAGTCTAGACGTAAACAATCAGTGCTGACTTTCATTACCACTGATCCTACTTGTATACGGTATAAGGTATAAGGTGTATATGACATCACCTGGGATCCGGGGTTCTGGGTGTGGGTTTTCATATTTCAAGCTTCCTGAACGGTTAATACTTATAAAAACATATTTATTTTGTAAGTGTTTGACGATGTTTGTCTTAGTTTAATTGCAGTTTCGCCAGCGATTGTTATATGAAACCAAAAATATAATAATAATAAAAATCGGTCTCAACGCCGGGCGGGCTATGCACAGTGATATCACAATACCACATGACGAAAACCACGTGAAGGCCGAGAAGGACTAGCTCAGTATGTATCTTCACTTGGCTCATGAGGTTATAGCGACGAGAAGAAAGCGAGAAGCCTCCATCAACACCTTAAAACGCTGATGCTAGACGCTTTGTGTCAAGACTCAGTGAAAATAAGTTATTATCATGGACACGATACGCAACGTCAGGAGGTTCCTCCCTCTACAGTTTTTAGTCACCAGTAGCTCTACCTCACTGCAGGCGGGTGCGACTCTAGTTTTTATAATCGTTATTCTTCTCATAAGTACCTATATAATGCAAACAATAAAAAAATAAGAAAATTGAAGAATGTGTATAATATAACATCGGTGGACATCTCTCACCAACACTAACTAAAATGATTCTGCTTTATTACGTTGACAATTACAGTAAAAGCTATGTGTGTCCATTGTTACTCAGGTACGAGTAACTCTGAGATATTTGTATAGACTAGAAAATTCCATTCCTAGTCTTCCATCGTTTCAATTCTGTCAATATAATTTATTCGCACAAATTAACAAAAAATACATGAACCACACGAACACCTCTCAAAGAATTCGTTTTATTTTTTATTACGTGAAATATTTATGATTTACGACATACCTATATAAGTACCACGTGATTACTAAGCTCACAGATTGAAATTAACCACGAAAAGTTTTTAACAGGATGACACAGCTGAAAGGCTGCTAGAATCTAGTATGACGCGTTTGAATGATTTTCAATCATCCCCAAATATTGACATCAGTCGGCGGGTGCCCGGTATTCCGCGGAAGGGTGATTCCACTGTTTACTTATGTAAAATCTTGACGAGTACATTTTGCATTCGTCTTCCCGCATGTGTTTTATATTCGTTTACTCCAGTCGGCCGAGCCCGTAATCGGCGCGCTGTTTGCGAGGGGAACTCTGCTGATCCCCGCAAATATATGTCGTAAGATTTAATAGACATGTAATGGATATCTGGATGACGTTTTAAGGATTTGAGCAAACCGAATATGTCATTCCGCTTCTCCAGTTATTGGAATTTTATTTGCTGGATTTTTGGATCAAGCTTTTTTGCGGAAGCCTATTTTCATTGTCATAGGGAATTTATTTTTTGATTGTTTTATATGTTCTGTGGTTTTCTGGGTTGGCTCTGTTAAGTTTTTTTTACTTCGACAGCGATTTTAATTTTGTTTGTCTAATTGAATTAGTGCTGCAGCGTTTAGACGGTAATTTTGTGAGAGGATTGTAAAGTTAAGCAGGTATTACTTGGAGGGTGTCACAGTGAAGCTCTTTGAATACGTGCGTAGCTGAGGCGCGATTTAAGCATGATTTAAGTGAATTATGCCGCCCTCGGAGCTCGTCGCGACGCCCCGCGTTTTTCGAGTCTTGTTTAACGCGTCGCGGGAGACGCATCAAAGACACTGCTTTTTCACAGCGCTAAATGATATGGAAATCGCTTCACTGTTTTTTGATTACATGCTGAAATCATATACCATACGCACTATAATAATAAATATTGGTGGACAATTCACACATAACACCAACTGACCCCAAACCAAGCAAAGCTTGTACTATAGGTATTACATATTAAATAAAAAAACATAATATTTTAATACACATATTTTGTGTATTTTTATTAGATTTATTCTTTACTTATAAATACTATCTTTTTTTTAAATTTTTGTATTTATAGAGTTTACACTAGTATATCCCAGTATTTCCCTTGTTTTATATATGCTAACCTGTCGGCTTAAATACAAATATCACAATATATCTTAGATCTGTAAATATCTAAAGGCTCTGAACTCTACAAAACTACTAACAGTTCAACTGTAAATACTTGCTGTCTTACGTACACATTCCCTATTCTTAAGTTATATTTAGATGACAAGAGATAAATTAAATAAACGAAATGAAAAGTATTCTTTTAATAGATTTTCTTCAAAGAAACCTGTGAAATATTTTTGGTGAACTGTGATTTTCTATTATTGTTGTAATTCTTTGCATATTTTCAACCTATTCCTCTTTCTGGTACCCCAGCTTGCAAGCGAGCGACGCGGTGGAGCGTGCCGTCGGCAGCGGGAGCCGTCGGACGCCGCAGGGATCCGCCGCAAACGTGATTGTCGACAAACGAACCGACGCTCATGCTGTTACCGCCCACCTGTCATGCTTCCATACAATACCGACAGAATACGACGGATCATTTGACTAAGAACATCCACAAACTGATTTCTTAATAACATTTTCTAAGATGAATGCTGATTTCTTTACAAATTTTTTAGGAAAATTATTGCGCTATTTAGTTTTCAATGCAATATTTCTTTACTTACGTAGCTTGTGGAAAAAGCTCACTAGAGCTTACCTCCTAACAATTAAACTGTAGAATGCATTGTGCGAGTGGATTATTCTGGAGACTCATGGTTTTATTATGCAAAATTTCTTAATTTTTCTTCCCTCACATAAGGAGCATAAGAGAGTCGACAGAGAGAAAGAGAGAGAGAGAGAGTCAGTCGGCGTCATAAGTCCCAGTTGACCCACGCACCATCACTGACAAACACTGCACATCATATCCTCAGCAATATAGTAGTTAACAAAGGGAACAGGTTGCCAGAAGATGTTATTTCAGCAAAATCATTGAACTCTTTCAAGAACAAACTGGACAAATGGATAGCGAAAGAATATCATTTTAACAGACAATTTAATACCTATTTGTAATTTTAACACTGATTTATTGGTATATCGGCTAATGCTGCTTGCCTTTTATTCAATAAATAATCTCTATATATAAAAAAGGTTATGTTACTTTGTAAACGCTTCAAAAACTCAAAAAGTTCTGCATCAGGGATTGTTTTTATCTAATTTTTGAATCACAATGTGCCACAGCGAAGCGTGGCAGGGTACAGCTAGTTATGTATATAAAACTAGCTGAACCCTCTACTTCGTTCGCGTAAGCAGATGTTACTGACTTTTACATTAATTGGAAGTATCGTACGTCAAATATTTGGATAAGTAGTCATTGAAAAACCTTTGAGTTTGAGTGAATTTGTTTTTCCAAACAAAAATTTTTCGTTTTATCATCTTTATTTTCCTTTTTTTAAACAAAATCATACATACATAGTAAGTTTTCGTAGTATCGAACATAGCCGCAAGTGTTAAGTTTGTAGGATTTTTATAGGATACATTATGAAAAGTCTGAAGCTAATGTGCATGATCTGATACCTACTGGCCTATTTCTTTTTATCCGCAAGCTGTTTTCTAGCTGTTACCCGCGACTTCGCCGGCGTATAATTTTGAACGAAGCCTGTGTGGAATCAAAATTATTAAAATTTTGAGTTTTAATGATATTCAAGCAAGTTGAACCCGTAAATCTAAGCCAAGTCCTAGTGAAATGTTAATGTATGAATTTAATTGTAGGTAACACAGAAAAAAATCAAGAACGAAAGAATCCAAATTTGGCATCGTAATCCTTTTAGCAGCAAAAACTTATTAGTACTATTTAGAATACCAGTAATGCCACCTAGTGATGAAAGAAAAAATACATACCACAATAGCAAAACATCGATTTAAATGGCCTTTAGTGCTTTTAGATTTAAACTGGCATTAGCGCCGTCTAATGAGAATATTATGTTGCTTGTTATTTTGATTGTGAACGCAAATCACCTATATTATCTACGCCAAAACGGGTGCATATATTTTTCATTTTTGGCTTTTACCTTACCATCACATCAAGTTCCTTACGAAAATATATGCTTATATTAATATGGAGTTAAATGAAAATGTAGACTTATTAGCCCATGTGAAATTTTAGACTCTAAACTACATGTGTTTCGTATGTCAACCCATATCGTTGTGCCGTTTTGACGTGATAGTTAATATTTGTTTCCTTAGGGCCCATGCTTCTTTTCAGGTTGATAGGTAATAAATACATAAATGTGGTATTTCAGAATATGAGTTATTTTTGTTTCAATTTTCTACCAAATTTGCTTAGTCTTTCCTACGTCACAGTAACCTATAAGTAACCGATTTGCTATATCTGAGTTCAAACTACGTGTGTTTCGAATTCCATCCAAATATGTTCAGCCGTTCCAACGTTGTCCTGTAAATATTATGAATGTCACTGTTTGGATGTTTGTTACGTAATACATAGAGTACTTATACATAGGCAATGTTTAGCCTATGTGTTCTTCCAGACTGTAATCTAATTATATTTCAAATTTCAACCCGATCACTTGATACGTTCCGCCATGATTAAAGCGGCAATAGAAATACATCATCTGCGAAAATTTCAACTGTCTAGCTATCACCGTTCTTGAGATACAGCCTGGTGACAGACGGACGGACGGACGGACGGACGGACGGACGGATAGCGAAGTCTCAGTAATAGGGTCCCGTTTTTACCCTTTGTGTACGGAACCCTAACAACGGTCTGCTTCGGTCACCGAAGCTTGTTGAATACTACCTTTAAATTTTAAACAGTATTTGGATTGAAATAATACGTTTTCTAATAAGTTACGGCTGGTCTAGTAAGTTACAGCTGACCTAGTCGGGAGAACGGCGACTGTCGATCCGGAGACCCAGGGTTCAAAACCACGCGCACCACTATCTTTTCAGAGTCATGTTCGTAATGCCGGTAATTAAAACGGTGAAGGAAAACACCGTGAAGAATCCGAAATCTACCTATAATCTAAGTTCTAAGTCATATGTCATCCACCAACCGACACTGGGCCAGCGTGGTGGATTATAGCCTCCTTGCGAGAGAAGGCCCCGACGCCCAGCAGTGGGAACATTTATTGGGTTGTCTATGCTGCTACTTATTATGCTGATATGTTTTCTCCAAAATACAAAAATCTACTTCAATGACAGGTAATTTAATTCTGTCATTCGACTAAATTTTATAAGAAGGTATAACTATGTCGTACAGATATAATATCTAAGCTGATTTTAGTTTTTTGTTGATATTTGAAAAACTACCTCCCGGTTTGCGATCACCTCTGAAGTATTTTCTACCAAAAAACCAAACAAAAAAGGAATTATCAAAATCAACTAACAATTAGCGGAGTTATCGCGTAAAATAAAACCAAATAAAAAAACATGCAACCCGATTGAGAACATCCTACTTGTTTGAAGTCGATTATAACCGAATGATGTTTGTTTTCCACATAAAATATATTTTGACAATTATTTTGTCATCCAAGACGACGCGACGCGATCACGTGGGCACTTTCTAGAATCTAGATATTCTGTGGATCGTCTGTGATACACAGAATACTTAGAAGTTAGTATGTACCGAACGCGCCGCGCGTGTCGTTATTATTTAATGTTTGAGTAATTTCCGAACCAACCGACCGATATTGTTCAAATTTTGACGGGACAGTATAAAAAATGTGTTCTTTCTAACAAAAAAAGAATTAATAAAATCAAACAACGCAAACATGAGTTACAACCAAATACACATTCTGACTTTCACCCCCTCCCGCAAGAAAACCGTTCAGAATTTGGGGATCAAAAGTAGCTTACAGCAATGTCCTTAGTATAAACTAAAATCATGCCAAGTTTCAGCTGAATTGAATCAGTAGTTTAGGCGTGATGCGTGATCCCTATACAGAAAGACAGACAGACAGACAGACAGACAGACAGACAGACATGAAAGAAAAAAAATGCAGATTCGCCATCAGTATCAACTATGGAGTGCCCCAAAAAAAAATTTTCATAATATCTTCAATGTACAGAATTCGACCCGTTACAGTTTTATTATAAGTATAGATAAAAATATAAATACATTTTAAATATTGGTGGACATTACACACACAACACCATCTGACCCCAAACTAAGCAAAGCTTGTACTACTTATGTACTACGTTGTATAAGTTGTAAGTTTATTTTTTTACCTTGTTTACTATTTCTCTAAAGTTTCTGATCCGTAGGAAGGTTTTTTCCTCCATAGACTGTCTTTCATGGCTGGTAATGGAATATTCGGAGAAATACATTTTATGAGTTATTCTACTATCTTAGTATAATAGGTAGATATTAAAACAATGAGGTATTGAACTTCTCTACACCAAAAACAAAACGAAACGTGGCGGCACCCACACTAGATCTACAGTACAAAGAGACCGCTATATAAACATGTTGATAGAGTCTCGTCCTATCCATAAACTGAAACCTAAACTTTGAATAACATTAAAACAATGGCTCTAAATAATATTGTTTCATTTTCCAATTAAGTACTTAAATAACTGCGGTAGGTACTTAAGTACGTGCGTCGTGGCATAGATTTGTTAAGTAAATAAACACAGTTGTTTGGAATGAGTTGTCGAAGATTAAGTTCTTTTTATTGAAACAAGGCCAAACGGAAGAGACGATTCAAGAAACAACACGTAGGAATATAATTAAATAATCGCTTTAAAATAAATGTTAATCTTTAACCACCTTCAAACAGGAAACGCCGATATAAAAGACGTTTTGTTTTAGTAAAGAGTGACAAGATGAGCAGGACTGGGTCTAAATAGGCTATTGGAACATGAAAAGTCCAAATCATTACCTAGCACTGCACTGCGCCCGCACCCGAGATCTAAGGTATTATATCTCTAAGCCCTGTAATTTCCCTGAAAACAAGCCGTTCAAACCTGAACATAGTAATGTTTTCACATTACTGCTTGGCGGTAGAATAACTGCCAAAGGTGGTACTTCCCCAGGCGGACTCTGACAAGAGTCCTACGACTACAAATACGTGGTGGCCTAATGCCCAAAAGTCGTAGTAGCCTAGTGCGATTCACAATCGTTTTGTCGTAGGTTCGAATCCTACCTGCACCTCTGACCATGTTTGTCATCCGCTGGCATCAAAAGTGAAGGAAAACATCGTGAGGAAACTGGCCTGTTCTAATCTTTTTCTCCTTGCGAGATAAGGATCCAAGTCCCAGCGGTGGGAACATAAATTGGGCTGCTTATGCTTGAAAAAAGAGGTGTGAATTAATTTGATGTTCGTTTTTTTCTACGTGTGTATGTATATTCTTATTTATTTTGCCAGCTAAATACACTTAATGTCATATCTTCTTATTATGTCTTATCTATCATACCATATAACAAAATAATATATTATATTATTTTGTTTGAACTATTTTAATGGTGACGATATACCTAAACATTTTATAAAAGCTCGGTTCATAGGTCATCTGAATCCCCCAACAAAGGTAGTGTGGTAAATGGTAATTTAAAAAATATTATTAACGCAATTAAAAATTTAGCGCCTTGAAAAAAAAATGATTTTATAAATTATTATGACTATTTTCTGCTTAAAGTCATAAAGTCCATAACGAACCACCGATTTACAAACCTTAACTTAAGTTCAGAAAGAACTTTGGGTCCATTTGGTTTACTAACGTTATAGATCTCTATTTCGATTTGTCTTGACTTACAATTTAACGGGTATTTGGCTCACTAAGCAAAGCTAGCAAAGCAAGGTAAGCAAAGCTAAGAAAATATTTGAAAGACATCAATAAAAAAAAACTTTAGAATAATTCAAGAATCAAGAAATAAGCTTGAATAATAAGTAAGCGCCAAAGTAGTTGAGACCAGAGATCTGGTTCAGACTAGGTCCTCACCTACTGAATTTGTTTTGAATTGAATAGCCTTATCGGTCACAGTTCCTAGAATAGATATTTGACACCTAATACGGGCACAAAATAATCGTGGGTACCTTTTGGACGTATGTTTACCTAGAATCCAGTCTGGAGCTGCTATCGTCTTTAAATAACTCCGGATATTATGGCTTACTACATCTTTTAACCAACTTTTAAAAAGCAGGAGGTACTAAGCAGCCGCGGTCCTAGTTTCGAATTTTGGAGTGGGTCACCAGTCACCAGTACGCAGCCTCAAGCACCTGGTTCTAAGTTAGTACGACAGACTCATTTTTATGTAGAGGTTTCGTTTTTTGGTTTTAAGCACCGATTTCGAAAAATATATTTTTTGTTTCAAAGGGTTTTCCCAGGAAAGTTGTAGGGCGTTTTTACAAAACAGCAATGATCCAAAAACTGTAAAAATCTGTGATATCCTTCGTCTATTGTTCGATGTACGAGTAAGTAGGTATATAAAATTTGTCTTATTAGAACAGTCAGTTTAGTTGGCCTACTCATATAAGTAATTTGTAACATTATTTGGGTTTACAAATTTTATTAAAGTCAGTGGAGTATGTGAGTAATGTGAGTTTAACTTTTAAATTGTGTCAGTTCTTTGGTTTTGCAGGGAAATATGATTATTTACGTTGTATAATAATATTATTAGGTAATCTTCAATGTATCGGAAAAATAACAATTTAAGGGTAAGTTGACTGACTTGTCAATGTTATGATGATGAGGCATGGTAACCTAGATGAAACCGATTCGCTCGCAATTCAAAAGTTATAATCTTTAAAATTACAAAAAAGTAGCTACGTAATCCTAACTGACCGTGGTGAGTAGGCATATCAGATTTCCTTTGGATTTTTGTAATATCCACTGTGATAAAAACTAATAACATAATTGAGACATCGGTGTCATACAAAAAATCCATTCTTGAAAAAATACAATCAAAATAGCTTTTATTTATCAAGAGAACCCGAGATTTTATTGCATATATATAGTATATTTGCAATAAAATCTCTTGATACACGGTATAAATTATATACCGTAAAGCATTAGATTAATAATAGTCATAATCCAAAAAACTATCTACTAAAAATCTATAGCTTCTATTCCAAAAAGCTAAATATTGCAACCAAGCTACCATTAAAAAGGTTAGGTAATTAATTAAAGTTAGTTAGGTAGGGACATTGCGACGCCGTCTCACGGGCTCCCCATTGGATCATGTTCGCACAACAATGTAAGTCGCGTCAGGTTGCAGCCGTCCAAGGTTGATTTCATAACATTGACACCATTGGAATCCTCCTTACAATGTATTAGGTACTTATTATCAAAATATGTATCCGGTTGCTAATGTTATTCTTTCAAGTAAATTTAATCGCCACGTTACTGAAAGAGATAAAAATGTGCTTGGGAAAGATTTGGAAAACGGAAGTAGGTACGTAGGTACTATCTTGAGTTTTTAAGTAGAACTTATCTACTTTTTAACTAACTCACGTATGATAAGGTGAGTCTAGTCCGACATCAGTTTCCGTATTTTTCAAGGAGAGTAACAAACTTAGCGGCTGTTTCGGGGTTGCAGGTGGGGGCACGTGAGGGTTATACAGAATAGAGATGTATCCTACATTAGTACTCTTCATCACTAGTAAGCTGCGTGATAGGCATGCACACTGAGTTCACTTCATCATCAGCCCTCACAGATATCACTAACACAACACTGAACCCTATCGAAGGACGGTTTCCAAGCGGGTGGCACATGCCATCCTTCATCTCTACTAAAAGTCGGACCCTTACTACTTTCGTTAGCCTCCATGACATTTCGGGGTTTCAAAAAAAACTCCTCCTTTCTTTGTCTTTTTGGAGAGCGTACTATTTGCAGGCATACCATAGCCAGCAAGGTAAGTGGTGCGCTCTACAAAGGACGAAAGCCCCTAGGTGTGCCTGGGCGTAAATGATTATGATGATAAGTGGATGTATATATTTATTAATTCATTCAATGAGTACACAAAACAGAATGTAATAAACATAAACTCTAACATAAGAGTATAATGTACAGAACTGTATTACATTCCAAACTATGTGGGCCTAGAAACAACATTTGTTTAAATACAGTGGTTTGGATTACCTAGAAATGTGTTTACGAGGCTCACAGAATACATAAGCGCGGTAAGCGGGATATGGTGATGATCTCTGCTCAGACATTCAACACTTTATGTGTTTCGAAAATACGTTGATATTGGCACTAAAAAGATATCTTTGCCCAAAAAGGTTATGAAAGTAAGCATCCGACGTTTAATAGAATTATATTTATAGTAAGTGTAGGGTAACGAGACAAGGTGGTAAACAACACATAACAGCTCAATGTCACGCAGCTATTGGATATTTTAAACAGAAGACAGAGATTTAGACAGAAGGTGTATCTTCTTGGCGTTATAAGTTGTTTCACATCGGATCGATTATTATCGGATCCAATTTTTATGCTGATGTGGATGTTATGAAAAAATGTAAGAAAAATAAACCTGCTGTGTTTACTATTTTAACTTCCCTTGAAAATAGGAGGCCGTTGTCAGTAATCAAATTTAAATTCAGCGCCTGTACAGCATGAAACAAGCGTTCAATTAGTTTGCGGTCAGAGTCAGACAGGGGATTCTATAATAGCACGGCGTGGTTCAATGGTTAAACGTCGACGCAAAACTCAAAACAATCGGTCTCTAATGACCCGATGCGGGGTAAAGCTCGGCAAAACTACGCATGTAGCGGGGGAGAGAATTGATCTATCGGTGGCCGATTACCTCGTTGTTCATTAATCGAATTTAGTGAGGATAAAATATGGAAAGGTTTAGGCACAGTTTTTGGATTGAAAATGCCGTGGTGGCTTAGTGGTTAAATCGTGCGGTTCACGAACATGAGGTTGTAGGTTCGAATCTAGCATTCCGATTTTATTTTAAAGCGCAGATGTACAAGTTTGTCAACGCTACTGGATTTAACTGGCTAACTGATATTAACTTAATAAACTTGTGGGTAACAACAGGAATCATAAACAAAAAAAAGAAATAGAAAAAATAATGGCCGTTCAAAAAAATCACGTCTGATATGATTTATTATAGCAAGCTTTTTTGGTTCATAGGGAATGAAAACTTTTTTTAGAGTTTTAGTAATATACTAGCTGAACCCGCTACTTCGTTCGCGTAAGCAGATGTTACTGACTCATATATTAATTGGAAGTATCGTACGTCAAATGTTTGGATAAGTAGTCATTGAAAAATCTTTGAGTTTGAGTGAATTTGTTTTTCCACACAAAAATTTATTTAATTTTATCATCTTTATTTTCCTTTTTTTAAACAAAATCAAACATACTTAGTAAGGTTTCGTAGTATCGAACATAGCCGCAAGTATTAAGTTTGTAGGATTTTTATAGGATACATTATGAAAAGTCTGAAGCTAATGTGCATGATCTGATACCTATTTACCTATTTCTTTTTATCCGCAAGCTGTTTTCTAGCTGTTACCCGCGACTTTGCCGGCGTAAAATTTTGAACGAAGCCTGTGTGGAATCAAAATAATTAAAATTTTGAGTTTTAATGATATTCAAGCAAGTTGAACCCGTAAATCTAAGCCAAGTCCTAGAGAAATGTTAATGTATGTATTTAATTGTAGGTAACACAGAAAAAAATCAAGAACGAAAGAATCCAAATTTGGCATCATAATTCTTTTCGCAGCAAAAACTTATTAGTACAATTTAGCATACCAGTAACGCCACCTAGTGATAAAAAAAAAAAAGACATACCACAATAGCAAAACATCGATTTAAATGGCCTTTAGTGCTTTTAGATTTAAACTGGCATTAGCGCCGTCTAATGAGAATATTATGTTGCTTGTTATTTTGATTGTGAACGCAAATCACCTATATTATCTACGCCAAAACGGGTGCATATATTTTTCATTTTTGGCTTTTACCTTACCGTCACATCAAGTTCCTTGCGAAAATATATGCTTATATTAATATGGAGTTAAATGAAAATGTAGACTTATTAGCCCATGTGAAATTTTAGACTCTTAAACTATTTGTGTTTCGTATGTCAACCCATATCGTTGTGCCGTTTTGACGTGATAGTTAATATTTGTTTCCTTAGGGCCCATACTTCTTTTCAGGTTGATAGGTAATAAATACATGAATGTGGTATTTCAGACTATGAGTTATTTCTGTTTCAATTTTCTACCAAATTTGCTTAGTCTTTCCTACGTCACAGTAACCTATAAGTAACCGATTTGCTATTTCTGAGTTCAAACTACGTGTGTTTCGAATTCCATCCAAATATGTTCAGCCGTTCCAATGTTGTCCTGTAAATATTATGAATGTCACTGTTTGGATGTTTGTTACGTAATACATAGAGTACTTATACATAGGCAATGTTTAGCCTATATGTTCTTCCAGACTGTAATCTAATTCTATTTCAAATTTCAACCCGATCACTTGATACGTTCCGCCATGATTAAAGCGGCAATAGAAATACATCATCTGCGAAAATTTCAACTGTCTAGCTATCACCGTTCTTGAGATACAGCCTGGTGACAGACGGACGGACGGACGGACGGACGGATAGCGAAGTCTCAGTAATAGGGTCCCGTTTTTACCCTTTGTGTACGGAACCCTAACAACGGTCTGCTTCGGTCACCAAAGCTTGTTGAACACTACCTTTAAATTTTAAACATTATTTGGATTGAAATAATACGTTTGCTAATAAGTTACGGCTGGTCTAGTAAGTTACAGCTGACCTAGTCGGGAGAACGTCGACTGTCGATCCGGAGACCCAGGGTTCAAAACCACGCGCACCAATATCTTTTCAGAGTCATGTTCGTAATGCCGGTAATTAAAACGGTGAAGGAAAACACCGTGAAGAAACCGAAATCTACCTATAATCTAAGTTCTAAGTCATGTTATGTCATCCACCAACCGACACTGGGGCAGCGTGGTGGATTATAGCCTTGTCTCTCTCCTTGCGAGAGAATGTTTGTTTTTCCACACAAAAATATATTTTTGACAATTATTTTGTCATCCAAGACGACGCGACGTGATCACGTGGGCACTTTCTAGAATCTAGATATTCTGTGGATCGTCTGTGATACACAGAATACTTAGAAGTTAGTATGTACCGAACGCGCCGCGCGTGTCGTTATTATTTAATATTTGTGTAATTTCCGAACCAACAGACCAATATTGTTAAAATTTTGACGGGACAATATAAAAAATGTGATCTTTCTAACAAAAAAAGAACTAATGAAATTAAACAACGCAAACATGAGCTACAACCAAATACAAATTCTGACTTTCACCCCCTCCGGCAAGAAAACCGATCAGAATTTTGGGATCAAAAGTAGCCTACAGCAATGTCCTTAGTATAAACTAAAATCATGCCAAGTTTCAGCTGAATTGAATCAGTAGTTTCGGCGTGATGCGTGATCCCTATACAGAAAGACAGACAGACAGACAGACAGACAGACAGACAGACAGACAGACAGACAGACATGAAAGAAAAAAAATGCAGTTTCGCCATCAGTATCGACTATGGAGTGCCCCAAAATAAAAAAATTCAAAATATCTTCAATGTACAGAATTCGACCCGTTACAGTTTTATTATAAGTACTAGCTGAACCCGCTACTTCGTTCGCGTAAGCAGATGTTACGGACTTATACATTAGTTGAAAGTACGTCAAAATATTTGTAGAAGTAGCCATTGAAAAACAGAGTGAATTTGTTTTTGCACACAAAAAGTTATTTAATTTCATTATCTTTGCCTCAGAAGCCTGTGTGGAATCGAAATGATTAAAATTTTGAGTCTTAACGTTACTCAAGCAAGTTGAACCTGTAAATCTAAGCCAAGTCTTAGTGAAATGTTAATGTAAGAATTTAATTGTAACACACAAAAACAATCAAAGAACGAAAGAATCTAAATTCAGCATCAAAATCCTTTTAGCAGCAAAAAACTCATTAGTACAATTTGGTATACCAGTAACGCCACCTAGTGATGAAAAAAAAATACATACCACAATAGCAAAACATTGATTTAAATGGGGTTTAGTGTTTGAGATTTAAACTGACATTAGCGCCATCTAATGAGAATATAACGTTGCTTGTTATTTTGATTGTGGACCCAAAAAATCTACGCCAAACGGGGGTGCATATAGGTATTTATGGAGTTAAATGAAAACATAGACTTATTACCCCATGTGAAATTTTAGACTCTAAACTATCTGCGTTTCGTATGTCAAACCAATTCGTTGTGTCGTTTTGACGTTAATATTTGTTTCCTTAGGGCCACAGATTACATACCTCCTTAGGGCCAATGCTTCTATTCGGGTTGAGAGGTAGTATATGTGGTATTTCAGACTATAAGTTATCTCTGTTTCATTTTTTTACCATATTTGCTTAGTATTTCTGACGTCACAGTAACCGATAAGTAACCGATTTGCTATTTTAAGTACAAACTAAGTACGTGTGTTTCAATTCCTTCAAATGTGTTCAGCCGTTCCCACGTTGTCCTGTAAATATTATGAATGTCAATGTTTGGACGTTTGTTACTTAATCATGGCGGAACGTATTTAGTGATCGGGTTGAAATTTGAAATCCAATTAAATTATAGTTTGGAAGAACACATAGGCTAAACATTGCTACTTAAGCTAAGCCAAGATATAATGTGTTTAAAATTTTAACTCAATATATTCAGCCGTTCCAATGTAATTGAGCAGCAAAAATTTAAACATTGGCATATTTATATAATATTGGTAGGATAGGATTTTACACAATATTAGAAAAAATAAAACCGGTCCAGTGCAAGTGGGACTCGCGCGCGAAGTGTTCCAAACCATTAGCAAATAAACGGCTTCAGTTGTATGGGAGCCCCCTTCATAATTTATTTAAATTAATTACATTTAAAGAAAACATAAAACTGAATATTATGTGAATAGTTAAAGCGTCTGTGACAGGTACGTTATTAGTATCGAGCAAGAAACGGTAAAAAATATGACGTTGTATGGGAGCCCCTCTTAAATAAATATTTATTTTATTTTTAGTATTCTTTGTTAAACCAGCAATAGAAATACATCATCTGTAAAAATTTCAACTGTCTAGCTATCACCGTTCTTGAGATACAGCCTGATGACAGATGGACGGACGGACGGACAGCGAAGTCTCAGTAATAGGGTCCCGTTTTTACCCTTTGGGTACGGAATCCTAACAACGGTCTGCTTCGGTCACCGAAGCTTGTTAAACACTACCTTTAAATTTTAAACAGTATTTGGATTTAAATACATAATACGTTTTCTAATAAGTTACGGCTGGTCTAGTAAGTTACAGCTGACCTAGTCGGGAGAACGCCGACTGTCGATCCGGAGACCCAGGGTTCAAAACCACGCGCACCACTATCTTTTCAGAGTCATGTTCGTAATGCCGGTAATTAAAACGGTGAAGGAAAACATCGTGAGGAAACCGAAATGTACCTGTAATCTAAGTTCTAAATCATATGTCATCCACCAACCGACACTGGGCCAGCGTGGTGGATTATAGACTTGACTCTCTCCTTGCGAGAGAAGGCCCCGGCGCCCAGCTGTGGGAACATTTAATGGGTTTTTATGCTGCTACTTATTATGCTAATATGTTTTCTCTAAAGAACAAAAACAAAAATCTACTTCAATGACCGGTAATTTACCGATCGATATATGAAATCACCTCTGAAGTATTTTCAACCAAACAAAAAAGCAATTATCAAAATGAACTCACGATTAGCGGAGTTATCGCGTAAAATAAAACCAAATAAAAACATACAACCCGATTGAAAACATCCTCCTTGTTTGAAGTCGGTTATAACCGAATGATGTTTGTTTTCCACACAAAAATATATTTTGACAATTCCTTTTCATTCAAGACGACGCGACGCGATCACGTGAGCACGTTCTAGAATCTAGAACCTAGAAATTCTGTGGATCGTCTGTGATACACAGAATACTTAGAAGTTAGTATGGACCTAACGCGCCGCGCGTGTCGTTATAATTTAATGTTTGTGTAATTTCCAAACCACCAGACCGATAATGTTCAAATTTTGACGGAACAATATAAAAAATGTGCTCTTTCTAACAAAAAAAGAATTAATGAAATTAAACAACGCATACATGAGTTATAACCAAATACACATTCTGACTTTCACCCCCTCCCGCAAGAAAACCGTTCAGAATTTAGGGATTAAAAGTAGCCTACAGCATTTTCCTTAGAATAAACTAAAGTCATGCTAAGTTTCAGCTGAATTGAATCAGTAGTTTCGGCGTGATGCGTGATCCCTATACAGAAAGACAGACAGACAGACAGACAGACAGACAGACAGACAGACATGAAAGAAAAAAAATGCAGTTTCGCCATCAGTATCGACTATGGAGTTCTCCAAAAAAAATGTTTTCAAAATATCTTCAATGTACAGAATTCGACCCGTTACAGTTTTATTATAAGTATAGATAGATCAAGATGGTCCTGTAGAGCGGCTATGTCACTTTTGAATTGCATACACCTTCAATTTACAATCTAACGCGTGAGACATGAGACTATAATCCTACGGTACTAATCCTACGGTAATGTAATCTGACGTCGTTATATTATAATCTGATTCTTGGTTAGATTATAGTCTGATTTACAACTTTACGGTGACAGCCATGATACATTTAGAAATAGAAATTTTACAATTACATTTCGCTACGTCATGCCTACTTTCTACTTTACTATTACTTCACATTATTTATACACCATAGACTATCATTACAGATACGTAGGATAACAGTAGGCATAGTAAGAATTTTATTCTAGCGTTACGTAAATTTAATCGTCGTTAATGAAGCTTTAATAAACTTTTTCGATACTCAGTTTGTTCGATGTTAACGGAGACGTATTAACGACAATACGTACATATTCTGTTTGTAAAAAAAAAATTCAACGTGAATTTAAAAGTATCGTGTAAGTAAAACTAAACGTATTAAAATATTTACACAGCTTGCATATTATAACTGAGTTAAAATAACAATCAATACTTAATGCAAACTCTTAAGTTGCAAAATTATTTTGCGAAGTAGGTAAGTATGCCTTTCGGACGTTCACCTGGAAATTATCTGTGTGTCATCGATTTTTTCATATTAAACTCTTAGTACCTATCTACAGAAAATGAATCAGTAGAACCAATGTAAAATGATGGCCATAAATTTCCCTAACACTCAAAGAGTTTACATTGCTTTATCTAAGCTATTGTAGTTATTTTCCTAGATAAAAAATTCATTGTGTTGGTGTTCCAGGTTTTAAACATATTACGAGTGTAAGCTGTGGTGGGGTTTCACGTAGTTAGTTCGACACATACCTAGGCCTCGTAGACTTACATTAATTTCATATATTAATATTTTTAACTACGAGACTACATGTATATTTCTGCTCAATGTAAAATTCAGGTCATCATAGTGTCAATATCTAGACGATACCTCAAGCTAGTTTCAAGTGCGATTGATCACTTCACGCTCGTAACAATAAGCTCTTATAAGCAGTAACGCCAGGCGTTGAGCTCTGGCGCCCGGCGGCTAATCCAATCACGTAATAGGACTTACTTGTCATTCATTCATCGGTTGATGACTTTAGCTAAGTACCCGTGAGCCATTGAAATTTTATTAAAGAAAGACGTTAGATATATTATGTAGTTTGCTCGCTAACGGAAAATCTGGACAATCATCTAGATCGTTCAAGTTAACTATGACAATTTTTTAAGTTCTCTACAAAAAATTAACCGACTTAAAAACCACAAATAGGCACTCAAAAGTGAAAAATAAACTGATATAATAATCATAAGCGCTACTCATCTCATCTATTTGAATTCGGTATTTTATTTAGTCTAGTCAAAGATCTAGTAGACAGATACTATGTACGTAGTAAGTAGGCATAGATAAGTAGTATCTATCTACTATCTATATACTTAGCTGGCACCGACTTCAAATAGATGAGTGAGTAGCGCTTATAATTATTATATCAGTTTATTTTTCGCTTTTGAGTGCCTATTTGTGGATTTGAAGTCGGTTAATTTTTGTTTGTATAAAGTTTTTTTTACCCTTTTTAGTGCGAAACAAGTTTTCATTAATGCATTTACACAATTTCGTGTTGACATGATCCAATTCCATAAATTTTGTGAAATCTACAACAATGTCATCCAGACAAAACTGTAGTCAAATTTTAGTTTATTTCAAGTAGTCAAATTTTAGTTTACTTCATATTTCAAAAACCGATTGCGATACAATTTATATGGGACCATTCGGAAAGCATACCCAATCGAACAAAAAAATAAATGTTAAAGTCGGTTCGGGCGTTCTCGAGAAATCAGGTAACATCCATTAAAAAATGTGGTGGTCGAATTGATAACCTCCTCCTTTTTGGAAGTCTGTTAAAAATGATTTCAATTCGTGGAGCGCTTATTAAAAATGCCCTTTGTTACTAGAAATTATTCATCTAATTTGCACGAAGGGGTATCATAATTTGGAGTTGGTTGTAGTCTTTAAATAGTCCGGCAAGTGATCCATTTTAAGAGAAGTTCCTAGTGAAGCGTAATTTTTCTGAATTAAAAAAACACTGATTATTTGTTACATTTGATAATTAGATAAATTAAGGATATTAAGTTTGTCCCGTCAAAAGCGAGTGTCACAGTTGACGGAGCGAGGGTCGTAGGGGCGTGAAGCTCATGACAGTGACGACTCATTAGCGTCGCTGGGGAGCACCCTGATTTGTAGCTGGTAGTTGGGTTAATCGAACGGAAACTCGGTTTTCCTTTTCAGTGAAAAATCATCTGAAAAAGGCCTATCTTGAGGTATTGCAATGTTTTAAAAGCCAATAATATTTCTTCTTCGTAAATCTCCTTTTCCAGTTTGAATGTGGAATCTGTAAATTTGGAATGAAACATATCGATACTTTAATAGCTGATGAATCTCACTGATGTGACAGTTTGTATAATTATGTGGACTACGCCAATATGTCGACTACGGAAATACAATTCTTTACCGATTATTCTATCATCAAGCAATTACATATGTGTAACGGCAATCGTTTTAGAAAGTATACAACCCAATTATTATTTTTCTCTGAAAAAACGATTTGAATTGAAAGAAATTGAACCCACGTCCTACGGTTCAGTAATCAGACTCACCACTGACTGAGTTATTAGGCCAGACAATGCCCATTTTCTATTCTCATGGAATGTTAATACACCTACCTAAGTATATATTGAAAAGCTGACTCAGGGCAACACTAAAATGCGTCAAACTTTTTAGATCTAGAAATTATTATTTTGAAATTGTAGCTGTATAAAAGGGTTATTCGATCCTATTTTGTTCAATTTCTAACATAGTTTGACGGACAAATTGCTTTCATTTTTCGTTCTCTGTAAATCACAAAGGTGCAAAATATAACTAATATCGTTAAAAGAAATAAAATATTGCACTGAACATTTATTTGCAATTCGATTCTAATGATCCCAATCCATTACGAAATTATCTTTCGTCGGGGAGCAATAAATACAGATATCTGTTTGTATCGATGTAGCGAGCGGAGACAATATTTAGTGGGCTACTCCCCTGGTCCTGCCGAACGGAAACTTATAGTTTTCTTGAGGCGCCCGTCGAATAAAATACTGCTGGTCCGGGCATAAATCAGATCGTGTCGCGGTCGCAGCCGGCGCAGAGTCGCCGGGCCCCTGCCTCGAGCTACATTTTAATAACAGGACTCCTTCGCTATAAATGGTCACTGACAGATTTTATTTCAGCTCATATATTATGCGAAGTCATGCACGTGAACTTTTTCATTCAAAACGTTTCAGTGAAACTATTTGTTGCTCGAGAAAATTGGTATTTTTTCATGCGCTTAGCGTTTTTCTATTTTTCTGTGCATAACGTATGAATATAACGTAACGAATACGTTACGTATTCATCTCGTCTCGTTAGTAATTCAGTGTATTATGAACCAAGCACAGGAAAATTAGTATTTATTTATTACTGCAGCGCCCCGCGGTTTTACCCGCGTACCATTCTCGTAATTTCCCACTACAAAAAGTATCTATTCAAGACTATAATCTGTGTTCCGAATCGTTTCGACGTGATTGAGCAACAAACATCCAAACTTTATTATATAATAACAATATATTTGATTATCTGCATGCCCATTTATTTATATGGTTCCCTACCTACGAGGATGTTGGTACAAAAACAAGGACAAGAGATCGACGCAATGAGACTTTAGATTCCGGAAAACATTAAAATAATTCATATCATATCGGAAATGGGCAGTTTCAATAAGTGCGCAGATATGTATCAGAGCAAGGCGCGACGTCCATTGTTTATGGACTTTATGGGACATTTTACGGCGGTCGGCGAGGACAATAACGGTGACCACGAGGGTGTCGAGCCGCAGCTGTTTTTTACACGTTTCTCCGCAACCTTTACCTCAGTGTGTAGGAATTATAAAACCCCCAGATTCCTTGGTTACGAAAACCGTAGAGACTTTTAATAAGAATGTTTTGTGAAACAATATGAACAACACATGAATAATGATGGGATTCTGAAATGCAGAAGATGCAGGTAAACATTACTTATTTGACTGTTGTTGGGACTTAGTAGGTAGTAAGTTTGTCCGCGAATCAGAGATCGTGGGTTAGATTCTTACCCAGGGCAGTGTAAGAGATAAATAAAATTATTAGTTTCCGGCCGGATGTCGGTCGGGATGTTTCCGCATGTGACCGCAAAAACACACGCCAATACTTGAGATTCACGAAAATGACTAACTAGGTATGTATACTTGTGCAGCATGACACGCAGACCATGGCCGAAAGGATATATGATTTTTTCTTGAAAGCATACCGTACTATTTATTCGTACGAGCGAAGAGGCATCTCAGGCGTTACGGCGATCTACTAAAATAACAATTGATTTAAAAGGAAAATATTAAAATAATAGATGAAGCTCCATACTATTCTAATTCTGAAGTGGCCACAACCATTACAATAAAAATATTAAAAACCGCATAAGTAAGAGGCGAGGTCGTCGGCAGTTCGGCGCAAATGTCGCCCCGGACACTCACATTATTCGTTACTGCCCCTCGCTGTGGCTTCTTGCCCCTGCACCTATTATCTCAGTACTTTAGATAGCCACCGGACATTCTTGGAGGGGAATCGTTCTGCCAAATCACCGGCTATTTGAACAAATCCGATTAGTCATGATTGTGTTGTTGTATAAAAATATCCACAACTGCAGAAAACCACACTTCAACAAACCAAATCAAGGTCCGGTATTCCTAAAAAAAGTTTTGTCAATCGATGATACTAAATTCCACATCGCATCATAAGGTTGTACGAATTTGCGACAGAGCTGTTGCAAAGAAATACTTTAGATAAAACTGTCACAAATGCAGATAAAACTGTCACAAATGCCAAACCTTATGCGTACAACAGTAAGGTGAGAGATACTAATGCTATCAAAATGTATTTTTTTTATTATTTTTATCATTCAATAGTGAAACAACTAAAACTTGCGCAAGTTTTTCATAAAGTTTTGAGAATCATGTTAAATTTAATGATAAAATGTATAAATTTAATGATTTCTAATTATAATGTAATGTGACGAAATTAATTTTATGAATGACTAAGTATTTAGTGTATGAGTCTTTGTAACTTGAAATAAATGATTTTTTTTAAATTTTAATTTAATTTATAAAAATATGCGTTAAAAAATGGGTATCAGACAGCAATGTCCCATACCTACTATCTAAATAATGTCTTTTTGGCTTATATCATTTGTTTACCTACTAAACGTTTGCATTCCCGCTGGACTCGATTTCGTTCGTGCAAATATGACTTAACCCCAAACCAATTCGAGTTAGAAAATATTAACTTTGAACCGAAGCCTTTAATTCTAAATTGAAGCGGTGAAAAGGATTCGTATTCATCAAAGGAGGTCATTAGAAATGTCTAAAGGTCTTTGAAGGATTTTATAGATCGCATCAGTAAGGAGTAGTTCTTGAAAATTAATCCTGGAATTATTTTGCTTGGATGGTTTTCAATCGGTTGAGAAGTTGACCGCTTATAAATGTGGGGGCGTTTAGTCTGTATCAGGTTAAAATAGGTACATACCTAAATATGATAATTTGACATTTTTTTATGAAGACTGCGTTTGACCACCAACTCACTTGTATTTCTTAGATATATCTGTATCTGTCTTTGAGGAAGAATAGTTGGTCTCACCTGTAGACGAATAAAGACATAGATTTAGACCTATACGTAAATGTAAACTCTTTAAATAAAGTGTAATAGTATTTTGAGTTCTATAGTATTTTATAACTGAACTTGTACTTTCAGCCGAAAATTCACTCTCAAAATAGAAGATTATATTTTGATAATGGTATAGGTAATAGATATTTTATTAATTGTTCGGGATGCAAGTTACAGATAGCTGCAGACAGGTATTCATAGACAACCAAATCTTAACCCTTCCAAGCCTTTATGTTTTTGAAGTTATGTGTTTTGTAAGGAATAACCCCCATTGTTTTCCTCTCTTGAGTGACAAAGTGGAACGGAACCGACGTGATAAGTGTAGGCTGCTCATAGGCAAACGCAAGAAAAAGATTATGAGTGACAGTATTTTTTGTATGGCTCCACTTCTATATAATAAGCTGCCAAATGCAATTAAAAAACTTAACTCATCCATGTTCAAAAGTAATTTAAAAAAGATACTGGTACCCAAATGTTATTACACTGTGAAAGAATTTTTAAATGATAGGGAAATTAATTGGAATACTGATGTATAGATTTTGTATAACATGACATTTTACATTCCATTAACTTCCACATTAAATTCCATTAGCCACATTAGTGTCCACTGTCTATATTTTATGAAACTTTAGATTTAACTAATGTTAGATCAGATAATATATTATAATGGACAGGTTGAATCAGATTACTCTATAATATATTGTGAGAGTTCTTTGAGTAGGTATACAAATATTAAATTTGATACATGTTAACATTCTTTTACACATATTGACATTGTTTTATTTTATACAAATTATTCGAGAAAGAAGGCGGAGAAGGAGAAGGAGAAGGCGGGGCCTTCTCCCACAAGGAGAGTATCAAGGCCATAATCCACCACGCTGGTTAAGTGTGGGTTTACGTTTTCCGGTCGCCTTGTGATATTATCCTTCACCGTTAAAGACAGTGGTCAGTGGTGATGAAAAACTTGTACAACAGTATTTAAAAACATACTCAGAGGTAAAATATGAGTAGGTTCAATTCGAATCTTAAAGAGGCCTGGAGCCGTAGAGCAACCCCTTCGGGGATGCAGGTCGATCCTTGATTTGTCTAGCGGTCGGAGGCAGCTCAAGCTGAGCTATCGCCATACCGCCTGAGATGCCTCTTCGCCGGTACGAATAAGTAGTACGGTAGCACGGGATGTTTTCAAGAAGGTTTCATATAACCTTTCGGCTATGCTCTGCGTGCATACGCATAAGTTTACATACGAGGGAATTATTCGCATCTAGGGTATCAGTGTTTCAATGTTAAATATTAATTGTCAGAAATTAAACTGCACATTATTTCAATTTCATTTTTGTAAAGCTTTGGTGCGCGATTGGATATTGATACAGGATACGAGGCAAATGCCAGAGTGCAACAGGAAACTGGTGCCACAATGCTGACCTGTGGAGATTGTGCAATGCAACATGACACTCTCCTTCGACTGTTAACAAACAATACGATTCACCGTATTGCTTTGTTAACAAGTACCTATATCGGGTTACACAGAAACGGTAGGTACCACGGGTAGGTACAATCAGAAAGTTTTGCGAAAGAAAAAAAAGTTCTAAAGGTACCTACGGGTTTTATTCAATATTTTCAATTCAATATCATTATTATTTTAAACAGTAACTAGATTAAAGAAATTCCTTCTAGATTTTTAGAAGATTTTCTGAGGTAGTCTTAATTTTTTCGAGATAAAAACTAGATTACAGTCTATACATCATTTTTGCTTCAATTATTTACACAAAATTAAAATCCCCCAGCAAGTTATTCAATGTATAATATATAGATGCATAGTATAAAGAGTCAAACCTCTTCGTTCGAATCTTTGGAAGGTAAACTTTCTGTGTAATCTTGTGTTTTGTGTAGGTACTTACTTTATGTATAGGTACTTTTACTGGTACCATCTCATAGGTACTTACTACCTGTATAAGCGGCCCACTTTATGTTCTCATTTGGTTCTCATTGCTGGGACTCGGGGTCGGGGTCTTCTCTTAGGAGAAAGTCAAGGTCCACATCGCTGGCTTAGTACGAATTGCTGAATGACACATGTTTCCGTAAAAAAATATTTTTAACCGACTTCAAAAAAGGAGTAAGTTCTCAATTAGGTTGTATGTTTTTTTGTATTTGACGCGATATTTGGAGCTCCGCCAGTTGTGAATGGATTTTGAAGATCCCCATTTGTTTAGTAAATAAAATGTACCATGTATCCAGTAGATACATATGTATTTTTGTTGTTTTGAAGTCGGTTTATTTTTTTGTTTTGAAAATAATTTGTTTTGCTCTTTTTAGTGCAAAACAGTGAAAGTTTTCATTAAGGCTGTACCCAGAGAAAATTACCTTGAGTATTTCTTACCTCAGCGCACACTGCAAGAAAAAGCAATAGAGAAACAGTAGGATTTGTCGCTCTTTTACGCTCAAATCTATACTTATAATAAAACTGTAACGGGTCGAATTCTGTACATTGAAGATATTTTGAAAATTTTTTTTTTGGGGCACTCCATAGTCGATACTGATGGCGAATCTGCACTTTTTTTCTTTCATGTCTGTCTGTCTGTCTGTCTGTCTGTCTGTCTGTCTTTCTGTATAGGGATCACGCATCACGCCGAAACTACTGATTCAATTCATCTGAAACTTGGCATGATTTTAGTTTATACTAAGGACATTGCTGTAGGCTACCTTTGATCCCCAAATTCTGATCGGTTTTCTTGGGGAAGGGGGTGAAAGTCAGAATGTGTATTTGGTTGTAACTCATGTTTGCGTTGTTTAATATTATTAATTCTTTTTTTGTTAGAAAGAACACATTTTTTATATTGTCCCGTCAAAATTTGAACAATATCGGTCTGTTGGTTCGGAAATTACACAAACATTAAATTATAACGACACGCGCGGCGCGTTCGGTTCATACTAACTTCTAAGTATTCTGTGTATCACAGACGATGCACAGAATATCTAGATTCTAGAAAGTGCCCACGTGATCGCGTCGCGTCGTCTTGGATGACAAAGTAATTGTCAAAAATATATTTTTGTGTGGAAAAACAAACATCATTCGGTTATAATCGACTTCAAACAAGGAGGATGTTCTTAATCGGGTTGCATGTATTTTTATTTGGTTTTATTTTACGCGATAACTCCGCTAATCGTGAGTTCAATTTGATAATTCCTTTTTTGTTTGGTAGAAAATACTTCAGAGGTGATCATAGATATAGATATAAAACAGGGAGGTAGTTTTTCAAATATCAACAAAAAACTAAAATCAGCAGGTAGCAGGCTAACTCTGTGAAGTGTATTTATTCTGTGCGTGCCGTTATGTGCTTTAATAAAATGTTGTTAAAATGTTGAGCTTAGATTTATCTGTACGACATAGTTATACCTTCTTATAAAATTTAGTCGAATGACAGAATTAAATTACCTGTCATTGAAGTAGATTTTTGTATTTTGGAGAAAACATAATAAGTAGCAGCATAAACAACCCATTAAATGTTCCCACTGCTGGGCGTCGGGGCCTTCTCTCGCAAGGAGAGAGACAAGGCTATAATCCACAGTCGGTTGGTGGATGACATATGACTTAGAACTTAGATAATAGGTAGATTTCGGTTTCTTCACGGTGTTTTCCTTCACCGTTTTAATTACCGGCATTACGAACATGACTCTGAAAAGAAAGTGGTGCGCGTGGTTTTGAACCCTAGGTCTCCGGATCGACAGTCACCGTTTTCCCGACTAGGTCAGCTGTAACTTACTAGACCAGCCGTAACTTATTAGAAAACGTATTATTTCAATCCAAATACTGTTTAAAATTTAAAGGTAGTGTTCAACAAGCTTCAGTGACCGAAGCAGACCGTTGTTAGGGTTCCGTACACAAAGGGTAAAAACGGGACCCTATTACTGAGACTTCGCTATCTGTCCGTCCGTCCGTCTGTCACCAGGCTGTATCTCAAGAACGGTGATGGCTAGACAGTTGAAATTTTCGCAGATGATGTATTTCTATTGCCGCTTTAATCATGGCGGAACGTATCAAGTGATCGGGTTGAAATTTGAAATAGAATTAGATTACAGTCTGGAAGAACACATAGGCTAAACATTGCCTATGTATAAGTACTCTATGTATTACGTAACAATCATCCAAACAGTGACATTCATAATATTTACAGGACAACATTGGAACGGCTGAACATATTTGGATGGAATTCAAAACACACGTAGTTTAAACTCAGAAATAACAAATCGGTTACTTATAGGTACTGTGACGTAGGAAAGACTAAGCAAATTTGGTAGAAAATTGAAACAGAAATAAGTCATAGTCTGAAATACCACATTTATGTATTTATTACCTATCAACCTGAAAAGAAGCATGGGCCCTAAGGAAACAAATATTAACCATCACTTCAAAACGGCACAACGATATGGGTTGACATACGAAACACATATAGTTTAGAGTCTAAAATTTCACATGGGCTAATAAGTCTACATTTTCATTTAACTCCATATTAATATAAGCATATATTTTCGTAAGGAAATTGATGTGATGGTAAGGTAAAAGCCAAAAATGAAAAATATATGCACCCGTTTTGGCGTAGATAATATAGGTTATTTGCGTTCACAATCAAAATAACAAGCAACATAATATTCTCATTAGACGGCACTAATGCCAGTTTAAATCTAAAAGCACTAAAAGCCATTTAAATCGATGTTTTGCTATTGTGGTATGTATTTTTTTTTTCATCACTAGGTGGCGTTACTGGTATTCTAAATTGTACGTACTAATAAGTTTTTGCTGTTAAAAGGATTATGATGCCAAATTTGGATTCTTTCGTTCTTGATTTTTTTCTGTGTTACCTACAATTAAATTCATACATTAACATTTCACTAGGACTTGGCTTAGATTTACGGGTTCAACTTGCTTGAATATCATTAAAACTCAAAATTTTAAATATTTTGATTCCACACAGGCTTCGTTCAAAATTTTACGCCGGCGAAGTCGCGGGTAACAGCTAGGAAACAGCTTGCGGATAAAAAGAAATAGGTAAGTAGGTATCAGATCATGCACATTAGCTTCAGACTTTTCTTAATGTATCCTATAAAAATCCTACAAACTTAACACTTGCGGCTATGTTCGATACTACGAAACCTTACTAAGTATGTTTGATTTTGTTTAAAAAAAGAAAAATAAAGATGATAAAATTAAATAAATTTTTGTGTGGAAAAACAAATTCACTCAAACTCAAAGGTTTTTCAATGACTACTTATCCAAATATTTGACGTACGATACGTCCAATTAATGTATAAGTCAGTAACATCTGCTTACGCGAACGAAGTAGCGGGTTCAGCTAGTTTTAGAATGAACTCTTTTTTCAATCAGATTTTGGTCTTTTGAAAAAAGTATTTCTACCAAAATGTTCGTAATAAAATTGCCTATCCGTTGTTGTGAGTAAAAAATCCAAATAATGGCAGTTTTTGGAGTAGATGCATAATAATTACAAATATTTCTATTTTTTATGGTTTCGTTGTGAGGAGATATTTATTAACAAACAAAAGAAACTACCATTTTGAAGCCAAGAAATTGTAGAAATTTTATGTATTTTTTATCAGTATATATTTGTTTTGGATAATGAGTAGATAGCTCTGAAAACTGGACAAAAATCTCGTTTTGCTAGGGCATGCACTTTAAGGTGTATAATATAAAACTATAATATAAATCTATAAATGTTGAGACGAAATATAAGGAGGGGCGTAGTAAATCCATTTGATTTTTTTAGCTTTTATAGGCTCACACTTGACCGCCAACTCGCCTGATGTTAAGCAACGATGCGGCCCAAGGTGGAGCGTGTTTACCTAGTTTACCAATTGAATGGCCAGTGTAATCATCATAATTATATTCATCATCAGTATAACTAATTGATATTGTGTTTCCCCATTGTTTTCCGGAAGAAAATGCACATAAATCGTGAATACAACAAACACTCAAATGACTATTAATTAGCTTTCAAAATTTGTAGATTTCCCTCGATTTCTCCAGAATCACATACTGAAATTATTTTTTAACCCCCGACCAAAAAAAGGGGTGTTATAAGTTTGACGTCGATGTCTGTCTGTCGGTCTGTCTGTCTGTCTGTCTGTCAGTCTGTCTGTCTGTCTGTCTGTCTGTCTATCTGTCTGTCTGTCTGTGTGTGTCTGTCTGTGGCACTGTAGAGCTCAAACGGATGGGCCGATTTCGATGCGGTTTTTTTTATTTGAAAGTTAATATCCGTGCGGATGTTCTTAGCTATGTTCGGTTAATATTGATTCAAGATGGCCGCCGCCACAAAATGGCGGACAAAATATTTCTTCACAACCTACCACAATATGGGTATCAAATAAAAGGGCTTAACTAGTAGAATCTTGTACACTATAAAAAATTTCAAATCCAAGATGGCCGCCACCACAAAATGACGAATTATATTATTTTTTTCACTACTACTATTATGGGTATCAAACGAAAGGACTTGACTAGTAGATAATATTGCACTATGACAAATTTCAAATCCAAGATGGCCGCTTCTACAAAATGGCGAAATACATTTCTTTTTTCACAACTCCCTTAATATGGGTATCAAATGAAAGGGCTTGACTAGTAGAATGTCGTACAGATAACAAATCTGAGGTAGTCGGGGGTTAATCAAAATTTTTAATTTTGTTCTTGTTACTTGTTTGTTTGATTTTTCAGAGCGAATTAATCTATGGCAAAAAGTATGTGTATGTGTAATTATATGGAGTGACGAGCAAGATATGTGCCTGAAGCAACAAACCTGCCCATAACAGTCAAGGGTCAAGGGTGACGCAGCTATTCGAATATGAAGAATCCACATCACTGCCTAGTACTGGGCTGCGGTCGTCACATGGATATATAAGTGGATTTATCTTTTAGCTTATCAATCTCTCTGGAAACATTGCCCTTAAAACCGGAACTCAATAATGTTTTCACATTACTGCTTGGCACTAAAATAACTTGTACAGTGGTAAGGTAACTTCCCCAGGCAGATTCTGCAAAGAGCCGTACAGTTATCTACTGTTTTATGTGTGTATGCTAGGTATACGAGTATATTAGGGCATAATAAATTGGTGAATCTTGCGATTGCAATGTGCAATTTAAAATTGCATTAGAACATGATTGAAATGCCATAACTTGACAATCGATAGTTGTATTGATGCGATAGGGGAGCGCGTTCCGGTCGGCTGTACTTATCGGATGAACCGATTGGGGATGCCGTTCTGGACCATTATGCTGAGCAATAATCCTCGACTTCTCGAAGGAACAGGCACGTTTGCCAGTTCTTTGAAGAAAAAATACCTTTTTCAACATATGGTCAAACAGCAATAGGTTTCGTCTAGGTAAGCTCGGCATGATAGCGGTCAAGTGCAAACCTATTATCGATAAGAAAACAACCAAACAATTCAATTTTAAATTTAAAAATCTCTAAACACGATGTTGTGGTCATACTTTTTGAAATAGGTCGACAATTTTTATGATTATTATCATAATATGTATGAGAAAAGACTGTAGGTAATAGTTATTTGCCACACTTTCCGAGGGATTAAAAATAATAATAAATGTATAATATATTATACATTTATTTTGGCTCGGGCGACGTACTTTGAATCCCTTGCTACGTTTTACTCTAGAATCTCTCACTTCGCGATGGGTTCAAAAGAGCGCCGTCGCCGTAAAAATATAAATTAACGTTTAAGTTAACGTATTCCACAGCCTATCTATGATACACAAAAGTATAGAGTCAGATCTCTACTTTCGAGACTTTGGGACGTCAACTATGAAATGTCGACTTTAGTAGAGAAAAAAAAACACAAAGACCGTATTCCGTGTGAAAATTAAAGGAAGACATAATATTTCCACTTTCAAGATCTAGAGCTTCTTTTGAAAAATTCGGACAATATTTTCGTTATTCTGATATAGGTTGCGTCAAAATCAATCACTATAAATATAAATTGCGAGGGTACAAAGAGTTCGCCGCGTTTAAAATGACATTAGCGTCATAGAAAGACGTGCTTCGAGCGCCGCTCTGTACGGGCCACGCTCCGGTGAACCCTGATCCTATCATAACGCAATCGCATATTGCTAGTTCTTTACTGCGACGTAGTTCTAAATGATTTAAATGCAAACAATTTTGAACTTTGTGTCTGATAAGTCTAGATCAGTTTTATGAAAACCATGAAGTCGTTAGAGCTCTGTGCTAGCAAGCAGCGGAAATCTGCAGATATTTACGTTGATAGCCTTCCAGCGAAGAAGTGGAGTAGATACGTGAACTCGATCAGGGACTATAATATCCTAAAGCCCACGTTATTCCGTCGATAAATGAAACGTATGTTACCTAACTTAAGATTAAATGTTGAGTTTTTTTGTGATGGCAAAACAAAAGTGAACACTTAATATAGAAAAAAATGTACCTACGGTCGGTACGGTATGTAGCCAAGAAAAGAATAAACAAAATAAATTAGGATGATAATAACACTAATATTTTCCCGGGATTTCATTTGCGTGTAATTTAGAAAAGGGGACTTTTAAAAAACTCTATATTTTTTCGAGATTAAACTACATTTTCTACCATTACCGCGGTTTTACCCGTGTATTTCCCCTTTCCGTTATTTTCCCGGTATATATATAGCTATGTGTTCTTCCATACTATAATTTACTTAATTTACCTAAAATTCTAAATTCCAACCTGATCCGTTCAGACGTTACGACATAATTGAACAACAAACTAAAAAAAAACAGACATCCAAACTTTGGCATTTATAATATCAGTACGACTAGTTGGATTAAAATTAACTGAGATCCAGATTATTCAGATTTGTTAAAAGAGCATAACTAAAATCTAGACTGAATTTAATAAAAAAGAAGTGTGGCACTCGGGGACTGCCGCGGTAGAGCTATTGCATGTTGCATGCATTTTTATCAACATAAGCAACATAAGTGACATTTGTTTCCCATAAAAAATATCACGGGAAATCCGTTAAGTTGGCAACACTGCTAAGAGCATTTAGTCTGTGAAGCTAATACAAATAAGATTCAAAGTCGAATGACCGAGTGGGGAGGACGGCGTTATGGTCTTCCATCCCTCTTTCTTGTGAACATAAGAAAGAGATGCACGATCACTAAATAAATAAAAGGCCCGCGATAAAAGCTATGCAATAGCTTTAAAATAGAAACCTATTTAAACACACAGTACCTCTAGTCGTTCATAAGCGCCTTTTGTAAAAATCTGAAATTCATGTAATGTTTAAATCTAAACAATCATAATAAGTATACCAAAATAGAATTTAGTTATTATACGAAAAACAATTATGGGTTACCTTTCATTTTCGGAAGAAAATCCACAGAAATCATAAATTTATCCCCCTAAGCTTCCGCTTACCGATAATCCCTTTAGCGAGGGAAAAAACTTCAAAAGTTAGTGCGGGTGCCCGTTGGGGCACTGAATTTTTGATCTCTATTAAATTGTTTCAAATGGTTTAACTTGTCGCGCTTCAATCAGGGCTGAGGGCGCGAATGCGGTGTATAGAGACCAAATAATCTGTTGTGGCAACCGGTGGAGCTGCCATCGCATTTTTGAATATCAGTTAAGAAAAATTTTGTCCGCTCATGTGACCGGTTAAGTGCGTCTGTGGAAGCAATTTCTGCGACGTGTAGTTGTTTCACGCTTGTTGCCCTGAATACGTGACTTTGAGAATGAATCACGTTGAACCACCTTGTATGTATGATTTTTGTTCTACGTTGTTAACTTGATTAGTACGGTGCGTATTGGTGTCACTAAAAATGGATATATCATAAGTGTTAAAGTGTTTTATTCCTTTTTATTTCGCTATTTAAATAAAACCGACCAATAACTGATCAAAGATTCATATTCAACTTTGTAGACTTAAAAAAAATGTTAGGAAGATGAAGACAAATTCTACTTCTTACTATTATTAGGTATAAACTAGCAGCGCCGCGTGGTTTTACCCACGTAGTTCCCAATCCCGTCGCTCACTCATAGTTGCTAACCATCCCGCGAATTGATGAACACTATAATAAAAAATCTTTCTATTCAGACATCTAAATTACAGCGTTTTAATGTCCAGCCAATTATTATTTTATCTACAACATAATACCGTGTGATCATAAATCGTGGATAGTTCCAAGGTAGATATGGGGAGGGGGCGCATCACAGCAAAACTGATTTATTCACTGGTGATATTTTATAGCGCAGTTTGTTCCGGCCGTTATTGTATTAGGGCGGCTGTTTGTAACCGAGACGCCTTCGTCTGACTCCTAAGGAAAAGTGAAAAAGATAAGAATGGAAATAGCAGTAATTTGATGCAGTCATTGTGTCAAGTAACTTTTCTCATAGTAGTGCTAAGACTCGTAGCACAGTCCGCCTGGGGAAGTACCACACCTTTGCCAGTTATTCGACTGCCAAGCAGTAAAGCGCAAACTTTTAGCAAAGCTTTAAACCGGAATACAGTAAGTATTCCGGTTTAAAGGGCGATGTCTCCAGATAAATTACAGGTCTTAGAGATAAAATATCTTAAATCTATGGGTGACGACGAGCGCAGTGTAGCGCTAGGTAATGATTTGGACTATTCATGTTCCAATAGCTGCGTATCACTGTGCTGCTTGCTATATGGCAGGCATGGTGCTTACCATCAGGCACATGTCATGTTCGTGTCTCGTCACTCTAATTAAAAAAAATATTTAAAAATGTGACCACAAAAAATCTGCATTTTACCTGCAAACCTACAGTTTTACTCAGTCCATGGTAGTTAAACTATTCTTGGTAAGATCCTGTAGTTTTATTAAAATTAAAATATGTTTTCACTTACAGGACAAAGGAATACCCCAACATCATAGAGTTAGAAATTTTTGACTATTAAAGACCAAAAATAAATTCTTATGAAATTATTTACCGAAAAGGAACACTACCAACGGTTTCCTGATTTTTAAGTAGGTATCATTAAGGATAGAAAGAGATAGGTAGGTATTGAGATAAAACATCTTATATCTCTAGGTGACGAGCGCCGTGCTGTGCTAGGTTATGGTTTAGACTATTCATGCTGCGTGTCATGTTTCTTACCATTAGGCACATGTCCTGCTCGTGTCGTCAATCTTTATTCTTTACTAAAGGTATTAAAAACATCAGTATTTTAGGAATTAAAATAAATTACGTCTTTTTACAAACTTAATACAATGGATAATGGAAACACTATGGATAGAGTTGACCCTCATATATCCCAAGGTGAACCATCGAGTGAAAACTACCAGGAGTCCATTGTCATCAGGACACGTCTTGGCATTCCCAGTTTAAAAAACTCTACCTGGAAAGTTCATGACGAAAACTTGGCGATCTTATTAGAACATCCTGGGCCAAAACAAGACCTAAACAGCCAAGTAGAAACTTTCCAGGACACCATATATACATACTTCTCGGAACATTACCCACCATCAACTTGTTATGCTCAAAATAGCAAGGAAAATATGTTCAAAATGAAATTGCGGAGGAAGAAAAGAGAGTTAATAAAACGTCTTCGTGTAGCTAAAACCATGGGCGATAACCATCTAAGTCACCAACTGTCCAGGGCTCTAAGATCAATCCTTAAATTAATACAAGGAATATCGCTTCAAATTAGTAAAAATCGTGATAATTTTAACAGAGCTAAACACGAAGTAGACTTTGATAAAACCCTTTTCAATACTCCAAAAATATTTTCAGGGAGCAAATGGAAAGCTTATCTTGACTAACGCGCAAATTTACGATCACTTTAAAAGCACATACGAAGTGCCTAAACGCGGGAGCTCGTACGTAGAACCAAACATCCAAAGACCTAATGATCCTCTGACAAACTTTCAAAGCACCCCACCTAGTGAAGAGGAAGTAAACTATCAAATTAAAAAGAAAACTACTAAATCAGCTCCTGGCCCAGATGGCATTCCTTACTTAGTGTATAAAAGTGTCCATCAGTTCGTAAACATATCTTGAATATATTCATTAAGATCTGGTCAAGAAAGCAAGTCCCAGTAGCATTCGGAAGAGCAATTTTTGTCCTCATCCCTGAAAAGCAGGAAGTAACTCATCCCAAAGACACCAGACCGATAGCCCTAACCAATACAATTTCTAAAATCTTTTCAGTATATTGCAAACAAAAATGACCACATTTATGACTAGCAATAAGTATTTCAGGCCCAATCACTAGAAAGGGTTCTTGCCTGGTATTTCTGGATGCCTGGAACACAATACATTACTAGCAGAAAGTTTGAAAGATGCCAGAACACATGAGAGGCAAATAACAGTCTGCTGGATAGACCTAGAGAACGCGTTTGGTTCTGTCCAGCATGAACTTATGATATTTGCCCTAAAATGGTATAACTTTCCTGCTGAAATTATTGACATAATTAATTCTTATTATTGCCACTAAAATTCGTCATAGCAGTAAACAAGGAATACACAAAACCACTTGAATACAATGTAGGACTATTCCAAGGGTGCTGCTTATCACCAATAGCATTTAATATAGTTATAAATATTTTAGTAGACAAAATAATATCCCGTGAAAAGAAATGGGGCTACCGGTTTAAAATCAACAATAAGTACACTGAGTCAATCTTGGCCTTTGCGGACGACCTTGCAATACTTACACGTAATCCTAAACAGTGTCAAGAATTGTTGAACGAAGTCGATGAGTTCTGTACATGGACGGAGGAATGAGGACAAAACCATCTAAATGTCATTGTCTTTGTCTGGGTAGACGAAATACCAAATATACGTCTTACGATCCGGGACTCTCCATAAGTGGCCAAGGAGTTGCCACAATTGCAGAGGCAGTGCCTTTCAAATTTCTTGGTAGAAAGATAGATCACAAAGGACGTACACCATCATTAGAGGTGGTTGTTGAAAATTTCATGAACAACCTCAATAAGGTAGACCAGCAGCCTATCAGCAATATCAAAAAGCATGGATATATGACAACTACCTCACATCACGTCTCACTTGGCCTTTCCTAGTATATGACATCGGTAAAACTCTCCTGGCAAAGCTAGATGCCAATGTCATAAAGATATTGAAGTCATGGTTAGGATTGGCACATCCGGCTGATCCTCTACTCTTTTAGGGATCACAATAGTTTTGGGCTGAAACTAAAGAAACCGTCTGAACTTTACAAACACCTAAGAGTTACAAAACGCATGTTTTGGGAAAGTCGCAAGACGACTTAATTACATCTCTCCCAAAAGACAAAACTGCTTCAGACCTGGAATCTAGACTTCAATTCCATAAACAATTTATGGCAGGTGCACAAGTAAATACTGCTGGGTTGGGTGCGATAAGGAAAAGGAAGACCGAGACATGGTAAAATCTTTCTACAACAAGTCGAAAATAACGGTTACAAAGTGCACGCTATGAATTTAGAAATGCAAAGTGAGTGGTTAACCATAGGTGAGTTCTGTATCCCATTAGCTCTAAAGTGGCGCACCTTGATCTATGACTGATCTCCTGCCTTATTAAAATTTTATCTAAATGCATTCCAAATGACCCTCCTGACCAGAGTAACTTGGTAAGGTGGGGAAAAGCCTCTGAAAAATGTTGCTATACTTGTGGAGGCGATATGTACAGCAAGGCACATATTGGTGGGATGCAAGGTGCTCCTTGATGGGGTCATTACTCACGGCGTCATGACAGAGTACTTGAAATCATACGTGAAGCCATGAGCCTTTCAGTAGCTAGAGCCCAAAAGGGATTGACGACAAACAAAAGACAAATTAACTTTGTAAAAGCAGGCTCAACTTCAAACTCCAGGAACAAGCCTTACTCAATCCTGGGTACAGCACCTGATTGGACTATTTTAATGGACACGTATGAAAAGCTCTACAAAATCCCAGAGGATGTGGGTGTTTCGTCATCCAGACCGGACATTTTCCTTTTTCTAGAGCTACGAAACGCATAGTCCTTGTAGAACTTACCGTACCGTGGGAAACTAATATACCTAAAGACCACGCGATGAAACAAAATAAGTATTACGACCTCCTAAACGAATTAACAAAAACGGCTATGTAGTTAGTTTATACGCTGTAGAAGTGGGAGCGAGAGGTATACCAGCAAAATCTCTATATAACCTACTGAAAGACCTTGGCTTATCCAGAAGTGCAGTAAGTTCTATACTAGAACGAGTATCTAAAGCTGCACTAGTAGGCTCATATCAGATTTGGCTGGGCAGGGAGAGAAAAGCGAGTGGTGAAGGTGAGTGTTGATGTACGTCAGAAAGGGGCCCCTTAAACCTACGCCCGAGTCACAAGTCTCGGGAACTACTCGAGTTTTTCTCTCTCTGCCACACGATGGACCCGGCACCCGCACGGTGAATCCATGGAATGCTAAGAAGATCGTCTCATTCATAATCATAATCATAATCTTATTCCAAACAAAATATGCTCTTAACCGGCAACCTGGCCAAAATATAATAAATCTTCTCATACGCTTATAAGACATAATTAGCAGTAATTAAGTAAGTGCTGAAACGGGGATCTCCTTCAACTGGGGGAACAGGAATTCATCCCAAGAGACAATAAATCTAACATCGAAAATCTACGCACTCAAACGATTTAGGCGCTTAGCTTGTATACTCTCTTACCTAGATCTTGGTCCTTCTATAGATTGATAAAAAAGGGTATTTCTCAGAAAATTTCCGTGTAACCACTTATCTGGTAATAGAAGTTTGATTCTTCTTTAATAAACTTCATAACTGCTGCTCAATAAAAAGTAACATTTGACTGTCCCCTAATATTTTAAATTGCGTGAAATTAAATTTAGAATATACTCTATATCCCTCGGGAGTCTGACAAATAGCCGGGAGCGGCGGTGCGATTTAGCCACGGTGTAATTGGTTTTTTAACGCAGCTCTCGCGAAGTACCACCTTCCGCATTATCAAGTGAATACATTATCAAATCGTTAGGCCGCGGCCGCAACCCCTGTGCTATGAATAAGAATCAAAATGCGTTCGTCGCTCACAGAGCCACAGCAAACCGCATCCGAGGGGTTGCAAATTAGTGATTCGCCTGTGAATTCGCGTTTTAACGGATGATAAATATAAATTATACCATTATACTTATTGTTATGACTACTGGAAGTCAATTATGGAAATTGACTAGTTTATTTCACAGTTCTTGAATTTAGATTAATCTTTTTGCTTTAGATAGAATAATTGTTAAAGATTTAAATGTTGAATTTACGTTTTTTTTTCTTCTCCCATTTTATGAAAAAATACTAACAACCCTAATCCAAATACTCCTGAAATAAGGAGACATGTACGTCTAATCGAAACCTTGTCACGTCTCTACCTTTATAGTTGAGTGTCTTTCTCGTAGAGAGTTGCTCCATGCTATGCCTATTGGCTATTCGCGAATAATCCCCACTCGTAAAACCCGTGTCGATTTTATTAACCTCTCAAACCATTTCTGTTGTGACAAAACCTATTATACTTTTATTGAGTGCCGTATATTTGTCTCTACCGGAATAGCTGGGTTTATGACTGCTTCTGAAAACATGTAAAAAGCGTGGCGGAACTATTATCCTTCACATAAAGATAGCTAAATGCAGTTAGTATGGGATATGTATACCTACTAGCTAGATCGGGCGCTTGTCTCCGTGGTTAAGTGGCCCATTCGCGTGCAAACGAGCGCGCACTTTAAAAATAATAAAACCCCTTCAGAGTAGTGAGAGCATTGAGGCCCGGTTTTAGGAAACGCTTCAGTTACCGGCGTTTGAAGTCACGTTCGATAGCTCTCAGAGAATGTAACATGCACGAGAACTAAAATTGGATTTTACAGAATGTAGCCGTAGCTATAAAGTATCTACCTTTAAACAGCTCATTTCCTGCTGGGACTCGGAGCTCTTCTTTACAATAAGAAAGTTAATCCTGGACAAGTGCGTGTGAGCGGTTGTTACATATCCATAAATATGTTTTGTGTTGCAATATGGCAGTCTTCAAGATGGTCTCCTTCAGAGTTTAGAAATAAACATTGCATTGAACCTACAACCATTGGACATAAGTTTTTTTTGACATGACAACGTCTAAGCAATCGTTGAACGCCGGCTGCATGCACGAAAATGTGTCCCGTTATGTCCCGTTACACCCATTGTCTCGTTACGCTCATTGTGCGCTTGCATCGCATCTATCAATGTTTTGCTATATGACGTTGTCACGTGAAACTATCGTCCGTAAACCAACTTTGACTTTACAGACAACCGATTTATTTTTTATATAGAGTGACGAGATGAATGGGACAGGTTCCTGATGATAAGCAACATACCTGCCACATTACAAGCACAGTGACACGCAGCTATGCAGCTACTAGTCCGAATCATTACCTAGTACTGCACTCGCTCGTCACCTAGAGATCTTAGATGCTGTATCTCTAAGCCCTGTAATTTCTCTGGAAACATTGCCCTTCAAACCGGAACACAATAATGTTTGCCCATTCCTGCTTGGCGGTAGAATAACTGGCAAAGGTGTGGTACTTCCCCAGGCGGACTCTGCCAAGAGTCCTACTACTGAACTACTAGTTAGGTAAAACAGTATAGTACCTATTCTACAGGTCAAACTCTTTCATATTATACGGTTTTGTTTATGAAAGAAGTAGTCAAGTAATTGAGAATCTATACTAATATTATAAAGCTGAAGAGTTTGTTTCTTTGTTTGAACGCTAGGATCTCGGGAAGTGCTGGTCCGAATTGAAAGATTCTTTTTCTATTGGATAGTCCATTTATCGAGGAAGGTTATAGGCTATAGAAAATAACGCTACTATTAACAGAAGCGGAGCATGAACCAAGAATGTAACAAACTCGGGAAAAAATATTCCTTTTTGAGAGTTTTCGTACGTTTCGTGCTTTGACGTGACCCATGACAGCATGTGTCTAAGATTGCATCATTGAATATCACAGATTACATACCTCTTGAATATAAAACCTTTTTGCTAATCTCTGAGTTGGTACGACCAATTTCCGACAGGTGGCGTAGCAGGTAGCTGAAGAGGTGTTTAGTTTGAAAGTGAAATCCTCAGGAATGACTGAACCGATTTCTAGATTTTTTTCACCGTTGGATATGTACGGGATCTCGACGAGTGCTATATATGTTCCACGGGCGAAGCCGGGGCGGACATCTAGTAGATTAATATTGCTCAAAGGTTGCAGGCACTAACTAGTTACTGTAAATAGAAACATTGTGTTTATAGCCGTCTTTGAACTAACTTTATGAACTATATAACTGGTATCCGCACTTTCCACTTATCATTCACTCCGCGTGTCTTGTCCCACGCCTGTGATTGCATTACAATACGAGTTTAGGGCGTTTTATTTGTCGTACTCATCCGCTGACCAGAGGACGACCCGCAGTGTAAACATACTCTAACATCCACAGTCTAACTAACCGTAGCACCACTTCTCGCCCGGCGACTTACTAGTACTTTTTCTCCTAGTAAGTCGCCGGTAATAGGTAAGTACACCTCCGTACCGTACCGTACCGTATCGTATGCTCTTTCTTTTGGTTTTATTTTTATAAAACATCATTTTATGCGCGTTTTTAGACAATGAAAAACTCCTACAATGTCATTAGAATACGATGACTTATTTCGCCACTGTTTTATTAAGGCGCTGGGAAGACCTGAGTGAAATTCACGAATGCAAAATTAAGCTCCGCCCCTTTACAACTCCGATAAGACAGCGCCACACGAAGTTGCGTGCACTCAGTAAAATTATTTGCATTGATGGAAACAAAAGGCTTCCATGCTCATGCTCATAGATGGCGCTTTTCAAAATTTTTATTAATTAGAAATGCACGTCTTTTTGCTGTTTACAAATTTTTTTCGTCTGATTCTCTTATTTTTCTAACGGACTAAGTAAAGTCCTTTTGTATATTAATAAAAAACAAATTGCATAAATTTGCTAAGCCAGGAAGATGAATCACTACATATTAAGTAATCCATTTCTTTAAAATTATTGTACGAATTTTGAAGAAAAACATTCACTGTTAGTGAAGTACATGTGTAAGTACCTGGGTGACCGAGCTTTGCTCGGTTTAAACACTGAATATATTTAGATATTAGTGGCGGCCCGGCGGCATTTTTCAGATTTTGCCCCGCCTAAAAATATTGAAGGTCCGGGGCTGACTAGCAGCACCCTGCGAGTTTACCTTCACTGTTCCCGTTCCCGTTATTTTTCAGGATAAAAGTAGCCTGTGTGTTATTCCAGACTATAATCTTACGTGTTTTCCAAATATCAGCCCGATCCGTTTATACGTGACTTGATGTTTGTCGTGACTGAGCAAAAACATCCAAACATTGACATTTACAATATTAGTAGGATTGGATACTAATAGTACATAATATAATCATCATTATCATTAGACGAGGCTACGAGTAAATAATCCACCATTATTGCATACTACAACTCGGAAAACAAGTTTTTAATAATAATACAGCGACGCCATTTCGCTGCTTTGTAACGAAAGGTCCACAAACAAAACAAAACCAAAATCACTTTTATATCATTTTAGTTAGGGCATTCTTTTTTATTAACAAGTGATAAAAGTATTTTTGTTGTGACGGGATGAGCAGTAAGTATATGTGCCTGATGGTAAGTCACATGCCTATAATAGCGCAGTGACACGCAGGTATTGGAAAATAAAGAATCCTAATCATTACGTTGCATTATACTGCGCTCGCCACGACTATTATCTACATGTGTTCTAAATTTCTGCCCGACCCAACGTTACGACGTGATTAAGCAATAAACATCCAAGTATCCAAACATCCATATTTTTCAATATATTTCTATCCATATATTGAACATTTAAAATATTAGTAGGATTTCATATCAAAGCCCTGTAATCATACTGTATTTTTTTCCTTTAAACCGGAAAACTGTGATGTTTTTAACCCCCGACCAAAAAAGGGTGTTATAAGTTTGACATTGATGTCTGTCTGTCTATCTGTCTATCTGTCTGTCAGTCTATGTGTGTGTCCATCTGTGGCACGGTAGAGCTCAAACGGATGGGCCGATTTCGATGCGGTTTTTTAGTTGAAGGTAAATATCTGTGCTGTTCTTAGCTATGGTTGGTTGATATCGATTCTAGATGGCTGCCTCCACAAACTGGCGGACAAAATATTTGTTCACAACCTGCCTCAATATGGGTATCAAATGAACAACAAGAACAATATGGGTTTGCCTAGTAAAATATTATACATTATAACAAATCCAAGATGGCCGCCACCACAAAATGGCGAATTACATTTTTTCACTACTACCCCAATATGGGTATTAAACGAAAGGGCTTGACTAGTAGAATACTATGCAATATGACAAATTTAAAATCCAAGATGGCCGCTACCGCAAAATGGCGACTTACATTGCTTTTTTCGCAACTCCCTCAATATGGGTTTCAAATGAAAGGGCTTGACTAGTAGAATGTTTTACAGATAGCAAATCCGAGGTAGTAGTAGGTTACTTAAAATTTTTAATTTTGTTCTTGTCACACTACTGCTTGGCGGTGGAATAGCTGGCAACTTGACTAGTAAAACATTACACACTATGACCAATATAAAATTTAAGATGGGTGCCACCATAAAATCCCGAATTATATTTTTCACTTCTACCTCGATATGGATAACCAAATTTTCCTAATTCTTTTTATTTCGTAAGTGAATATGTCTTAAAATACAATACATGATTTTATTAAATCGAGTAAAAATATATATGTAGTTCTATATAGTGTCTAGACATAAGTGAAAATAATCTATACTAATATTACAAAGCTGAAGAGTTTGTTTGTTTGTTTGAACGCTAGTATCTCGGGAAGTGCTGGTCCGAATTGAAAGATTCTTTTTCTATTGGGTAGTCCATTTATCGAGGAAGGCTATAGATCATAAAACATAACGCTACTATTAATAGAAGCGGAGCATTGATCAAGAATGTAACAAAATCAGGAAAAATATTCCTTTTGAGAGTTTTCGCACGTTTCGTGTTGTGACATGACACATGACAGCATGTGTCTAAGATTGCGTCATTGAATATCACAGATTATATACCTCTTGAATATAAAACCTTTGCTAATCTCCGAGTTGGTACGACCAATTTCCGACAGGTGGCGTAACAGGCAGCTGAAGAGGTATTTTATTTGAAAGCGATATTCTCAAGAATGACTGAACCGATTTCAGTTTTTCTTTCACCGTTGGATATGTACGGGATCCTGATGAATGCTATTTAATATACCACGGGCGAAACCGAGGCGGACATCTAGTAACAAATGAAATGCATTGATTTTGTAGATATTCATTTTTCAGTACTGTTCCATATGGGGTACCTACAGCATACAATAATATATTTCTATGTTTTCCTTGACACTAGAGCAGCGCTGTGTTTCTTCTCGTTCGTTTAGGAAGATGATCATGATGATGAATCATTATTTCCGCCCCTCAACCAATTATATTATTGCCAGTTTATAACCTTTAAATAATATCGATTTTTTTCAATTTAAGCTTTAAATTGATACAAAAGTCACATTTTACATTTATGCGTGAAGTAAACAACTAATATCGGTTTTAAGTTATATTTTCAGCAACAATGGAGATAGACTTTTTGTGTTATGGTTTTCATCGCACCTGCTTTCGTTCACAACTCCACGAAAAGCAAATTCATCTACTAATACTAAATAAATAAAAAATAAATAATCCCGTAGAGCAGTATAAATGAGCGTAACTTGTTACGTACCAGTACCTACACATGTTCGCACAACGTGAACTGCATTCCAGCACGAGGTTCAAGTCAGCAATTTCAACAGAACTCGGCAGTAGGAATGATCTGCCTCGTGCCAACTACAATTCGCTGATGCTCATCTCATTAAATTGTGACCCAGATGACCCTTCATCAAAGCTGATTTCAATAAAGAAGTCAGTGTCGTTCGATCGTCGAAGACATTCGCACCTAAGTTAGATAGACTTAAGATCCTATGATGTGAGTGTCGTTCTCATATCGAACGCATTCGCGTTTAGGTTAAATAGTTTTAATATATTTTAATGTGAATTTAAAATAGTAAAGTTCGTTCTAAGCAATTCTAGTTTCCTTTTGAACCCTCCGTCTGCAGCTTTCGTAATTGGCGCAGTCGGTAGGATGTCTCGGGTTAACGCGTCGCGCTTCGGGATCGCCAACTTCGCCTCCAGACCGCGGCAACAACGTTGATAGACTTTCAACGTCGAACCGGGCATCCAGAATCTACGTGAAGCTCCAGCGGGGGTTATCCAGAAATCGATAACGCAAGAGGAATCAGAATACAAAATATAATCAAGTAAAGTAAGAAATAAAATTGATTAACATAAAAAAATGAAGATGGGAAAGGGACAAACTATCCCCAGCATCGCGCAACATCCAAAAACATGTGACGACGGAAGATGTGGACCAATCCCAGAGAACTTGGGGACCCAGAAACGCACAATATGAAAATTCAAATGCAATTGCATGCATTAAAAATCAGTGAAAAATGCGATTTTGCGAGTAAGAACACGAAATTTCAAATGTATAGCAAAATTACTAGCATCAAAGGAAATATCAAATTTCTGTACTACTGAGCAAGATTTTTGATTTGAAATTCGGGGATCCCACGGCGTCCCGGAAATGTGCAATTAATTGTAAAATCATTAGAAAAACGGCAATTACCAAGTGTCTGCACCACAAGCAAATACTTTGAATTAATTGAAAAAATACTGCAAGCACGGCAATTATCAAGTATGTGCACTACAAGCAAATACTTCGAATTAATTGTAAAATTGCTGGAACCACAGCAACTATTAAATATCTGCACTGCAAGCACAAATAAATCTACTCTGTGACTCAGAAGCAAAGTACAATTCCTAGGAATGAAGACTAATGAAAAATACATCTACACCATCAAGTCCGCAAGATACGCTACACTAAGTAAGAGACTATTCCTATTTCCAGCATTGAGATCAAATGACATGAAATCACGATAGAAAAAAAAAGACGACAATCCTATATCAAGTTCAGTATCTTAAGAAATCCAGAGCCAGGAGCTCCGTACCAGCGATATTTTATCCCAAAGTTCTAAAATAGTCGCTGTTCGGAAGGGGGAGGTGTTACGTACCAGTACCTACACATGTTCGCACAACGTGAACTGCATTCCAGCACGAGGTTCAAGTCAGCAATTTCAACAGAACTCGGCAGTAGGAATGATCTGCCTCGTGCCAACTACAATTCGCTGATGCTCATCTCATTAAATTGTGACCCAGATGACCCTTCATCAAAGCTGATTTCAATAAAGAAGTCAGTGTCGTTCGATCGTCGAAGACATTCGCACCTAAGTTAGATAGACTTAAGATCCTATGATGTGAGTGTCGTTCTCATATCGAACGCATTCGCGTTTAGGTTAAATAGTTTTAATATATTTTAATGTGAATTTAAAATAGTAAAGTTCGTTCTAAGCAATTCTAGTTTCCTTTTGAACCCTCCGTCTGCAGCTTTCGTAATTAACTTGTAAATATTTTAGTTATTAAACTTGTAAATATTTTAGTTATTATTTTAAACAATGTCACATCATCATAATCATCAGCCGCAAGACGTCAACTGCTGAACATAGGCCTCCCCCTAGATTTCCACAACGAACGGTCCTGCGCAACCTGCAACCATCGGTTTCTAGCGACCTTTATGAGGTCATCTGTCCATCTAGTGGGAGGCCGTCCAACACTGCGTCTTCCGGTTCGTGGTCGCCACTCGAGAATCTTTTTTCCCATCGGTTGTCAGTTCTGTGAGCGATGTGGCCTGCCCATTGCCACTTCAGCTTGCTTACTCTTTGAGCTATGTCGGATACTTTCGTTCTTTTGCGATTATCCTCATTACGGATTCTGTCGCGCAAAGAGACTCCGAGCATAGCCCTCACCATAGCTCGCTGTGTGACTTTGAGCTTTGTTATGAGGCCCACAGTTAAGGACCACGTCTCAGTTCCATAAGCCATCACTGGCAACACGCACTAGTTAAAGACTTTCGCCTTTAGGCATTGGGGTATTCTGGACTCAAAGATGTGCCGAAGTTTCCCGAACGCTGCCCATCCGAATTGGATCCTTCGCTGGACCTCTTTGTCGAAGTTGGATCTACCGAATTGGACCCCGGTAGACGTATAATTCGTCAACAACTTCGAGTGTGGTATTCCCAACAATAACCGGTACAGGTGAGACATGAACATTTGATATGACTTTCGTCTTGTCCATATTCATCCTCAAACCTACCTGGTGGGATACTCTACTGAGGTCCCTGAGCATAGCACGGAGGTCCTCCAACGACTCCGCCACAATGACTATGTCGTCGGCAAACCGAAGGTGAGTGATGCATTCGCCGTTGATATTGATGCCATATCCGTTCCAGTCCAGTAGCTTGAAAACATCTTCCAGCGGGGCAGTGAACAGTTTCGGAGATATGACATCTTAAAGTGTCAGGTCAGCTTGGCTCTGGGGTCTTTTGCCATGCTAACGACAGGTTGTGCTTGCGTAGAGGTGTATAACTGTTCATAGAACCTCTCAATCTCCTCCAAAATCTCGGGTTTCGATAAGACGATGCTACCACTATCGGTCTTCAGTTTGGTCAGCTGAGTTTGCCCAAGAGACTGATTTCTTGCGAACACTTTCGAGCCTTTGTTCTGCTTGATTGCTTCTTCAATACTCAAGTATTGAAGCAGCATACGTCGCATATCTTGTCTGACCGCCATAAGATCTAGAGTTTGATCGGAGAGCTTTCGGTTCTGTTTTGGCGTCGGCTCTTATAAAATTTTCTGCCAACCGCATGAACAGTTTCCACTAGCCTATCGTTTATTTTGTCCGCCGTTACGCATTCATCTAAGGATTCAAGTGATCTTCGATCTGAGCATAATTTGGTCGGAGCATGGACTTCATTAGACGTGATCTTTCGACCTTAATGTTTAGATTCAGCGTGCCTCTTACAATACGGTGATCACTGCCGGTCTTAACCTTGCTGATCACAGAGACATCGCTGAATATTTGCCGTTTAGTCGTCATAATGAAGTCGATCTCATTTTTTGTGGAATCGTCTGGGCTAATCCAGGTTCAATTTCTTTGTGGTTGTTTCATGAAAAGGAGTTCATCATAAAGATGCTCTCCTTTCCAAGAAATCCGCTAGACGTTGCCCTCTTGGGTTCCGCTGCCCATATCCGAAATCCCCACTATCACTCATCTACGTTTGCTCAGTTTTGCGTTGAAGTCTCCCATCACAACTTTGAAATGTGTTGGCGGAAAGGTCAAAAGAGACATAACACTTGGGCAATACCTAAAACAAGAACCGGTTTTGGCCAGGGTGCATTTTCCTTTACTGGACCATACCTTTACCAACCTATTGACAAAGAGTTGGACATCATAGATACGTCAACATTATGAGTGCAAGAAAAAGGTCTCGGCTTGGCTATCTACTCAGGGCTACTGCTCGCATCTCGAAAAAGCGACATCGTTTCATGGTGGATGTTCCAAAGGCACGAACAAAGAGATTTGACTCTTTTTTGTTTTTGTCTACGCTGTGGAATACGTTGCCTGAGTGAGTTTTCCCCGATAATTACAATCTTTGTGTCTTCAAATCCAAAGTGAGTCGGTTTTTTCTAGGTAAACACGCTCCATATCGTAGGCAAACATATTGCATGCCTCTAGAAGAAGAGGCCAGTTTGTATGGGTCAATTATTAAAATGTTTTGTATCACCTTATCTTACCTGCAAACAGCAATAAAGATTTTTGTATTTGTACCACATTGTTGTTTAACATCAGGCGAGATGGCGGTCAAGTGTAAACCTTTGAAAGTAAAAAAAATGTCCTGAATTATTTTGGTTATATTTAACACAATGTTGAAATAATCATATACCTAAAATAATCAAGTTGTAGCTAATTAACATACACAGAGAATTATAGAAAAACATCAGAAATAGAAAAATAGTTGAAAAACAAAGATAAAATGATTTTGAGTTGTGGCTTTTTAGTTTTAAAGCACCGATTTAGGTAATTTTAATTCATCGCTCAATCGAACAAGAACAAAATTAAAAACATTGGTTCGACTACCTCGGATTTGTTTTCTATAAAACATTCTACTGGTCAAGCCCTTTCATTTGAAACCCATATTGAGAGAGTTTCGAAAAAAGAAATGTATTTCGATATTTTGCGGTAGCGGCCATCTTGGATTTCAAATTTGTCATATTGCATAGTATTCCACTAGTCAAGCCCTTTCGTTTGATACACATATTGGGGTAGTAGTGAAAAAAAAATTTGATTCGCCATGTTGTGGTGGCGGCCATCTTGGATTTAAAATTTGTTACAACGTATAATAATATTCTACTAGTAAAGCCCTTTCATTTGATACCCATATTGAGGTAGGTTGTGAAGAAATATTTTGTCCACCATTTTGTGGAGGCGGCCATTTTGAGTCGATATTAACCAAACATAGCTAAGATTTTATGCAAGGACTCTTTTGTACACCTACGTCCGAACACCTCGGTGATTCAAAGCTAGTTTGTTTAATTACTGAGCCTTGTAGGTACTAATATTTATTCTGTTACTGAGCATTGTCTTGCAATGTAGGTAGTGTGATGTAGGTAGGCTAGAGATTAATACTATACTTGTGGGTAAACCAATAAATGTCGTTGTGTCACTCGGCTGTTTCAATTACTGCTCCACGTTAAAATATCGTAATATTCAACTATACAATTATTATTTTTTAAAATAAAAGTGACGAGACGAACAGGACATGTGCCTGATGGTAAGCAACATGCCTGCCACATAACAGCTCAATGACACACAGCTATTAGAATATTAGAAGTCCAAATCATTACCTAGCACTGCACTGCGCTCGTTACCCAGAGATCTAAGATGTTATATCTCTAAGGGCAGTAATTTATCTGGAAACATTGCCCTTCAAACCGGAACACAATTTCAACTGGTATCTATAACTCCAGTCGGTAACTGAAGTTACCGACCATACCGACCGAAGTTACAAATCTATCTGGGAAGTAGATTATTTGATGATAAGCCTCGGGTTCTATAGGAACTATTTTCTAATCTGTGTCTCGAAAACTAAATACAAGCTTGAAAACAACGGACAAAATATCCAACAACAACGATATCAAAAAACATGCAAAAAGATTACACAGTGATGAGATATGAACTCGAGAACTTGAACGCGGTTGTACCACCGAGCCAAACTGACAAGTTACAGTAGGGGCCAAAATTTCACATCATATGAACTTTATTACCGTTTGTAAAACTTCTATAACTTCAATCAGGAACTGGGAAGTAGATTTAATTTTAAGATTTGATGAAAAGCCTCTGGTTACTTAGGAACTATTTTCTAATCTGTGTCTCAGAACAGACAGAACTAAAGAAATAAAACCTTGAAAACAACGGAGAAAATATCTAACAAAAACAATATCAAAAAACACGCAAAAGATTTCGTAGTGCTGAGATACGAACTCAGGATCGTAAATCGTAACGACTTCATCTGCCGCTTTAAACATTGCGCCAAATCTACAGATGTCTGTAGTGTCGAATTTTCAAACCACATGAACTTTATAGATGTTGCTGCATGAATTTGTGAGAATTGTTTATTTTATTTTTTGAATTGCGAGCGTCGGACGACAAAGCGACACAGATCCTTTTAGCAAGGCGCATCAGCGCTTTCTGCTGGACTTCATAGTAGTAAGCGAGAAGCAAGACACGGGCCGGCTCGGTCGAGTTAGCTTTTCAAAAGACAATTAATTAATACGAATTAAACTTCATAATCCAAAATACAAAATCTTCCATCCCCCTTAGTAAAAAATGATACGTTTACCTATAAAATTTGAATAATGTATGTTTATTAATGACACAGATATTTACATCTAAAACTTATTTTAGAGGTAAGTTTAGGATTTTTTCTTATCGAGTTTTTTTTTCCAAATCGTGTTTTGATACAATAGGTTACCTAATAAATATGTTCAAGAATAACATATATTTTACTAAAAGCCTCAAACCATATACATGTTGTTAAATGTGTGTTTAAAAAGTGCTAGTTGGCGATATTCAGCGCCTTAAGTCTAAATGGCTCAGACGGAATATGCTCGCCCTTGTAGTCAACAGGCCCCGGTTCGAATCCCGATGGTTACAATCGGGACTTTTCTTTTTGTTCTTTTTTTTCTGAGAAAATCTTATACTTAGAGCCTTTTATAAACGCATTTAATTCGTATCTAAGTAGGTCTAAGTAAGTCATTACTACGTAATTCGTACCTGCCTAAATATCATTTAAAAAAACCGAGCAAAGCTCGGTCAACCAGGTACTTGTACATTTATCAATGACTAACTTTGACTTTGATAGTATTAAGCCTACACAGTAGAAAATAACACGCCTACCCATAACTGTCCTTAACATAAGTGCCTTTTAAAATTTTGCTAAATAATTATAACGGCGGCGTTAGTTATCATTATAATTTAAATTATTAAATTCAATCTACTACCTGAGTACTTCATGTGCTCAGCTAATTGCAGATATTTGAATAGTTTCAATAATTTTATTCACACAATTAGGAAAATAGACATTCACATCAAAGATGTGATGTGATAATAAACAATAAGACTACAACAAAATTCTACAACTTTTAGTCCACAGAGCTAACATAAATTATGTTATTGGACAGAATATTACTAACATTTCCACGCCGTAAGTATGGCGAAGCTAACTTTTTGTTCAAATGCGACATTAACGACCACGTCGTCATTAATTGATCATTGTTAAATTATCCAAGAGCAACAAACTGACCATTCACATTTAATAAATTGAGATTATTAGATACTAGTAGTGTATTTTTGCCCGCGTAGTTGCCGATTCCGTTATTTTGCGTGATAAAAGTAGCCTATGGGCTATTCTAGACCTTTATATATCTATCTTTGCACCAAATTTCTCCCAAATCCCTTCAGTAGTTTTTGTGTGAAGGACTAACAAACATACATTCATACAAACTTACACGTTTATAATATTAATAGGATTCATTGTTCTTGACAAAGCACGTCATTGCGATCCGTTGAAACAAGTTTTAAAGGCATTGTATGAAAACGGCAAAATATGTTAAGAGTAAAAGAATGTAAAATATTTACCTACTTAATTCTACGATATGGGTGACTACCAAATGCACCGTATCAATTCGCATTTGAACAGAAACGAGCCTGTATTTTCTCGTCTTCGTGTGACGCGTTCTATCTAGTTAGCGGCGCACACGGGGAAAATGAAATATAGAGGCAATCCAAATAGATTGTTATCTACCCACGTGTTTACCGGCGGCAGAGCGGCACGTTCCACCTAACAAGAGACAGTACCGAGCGACAAACGGCTGTACCCTTCAATGGTGGAGCTATTGTCAGATCTTCCGAACAAATCGTCAGCCGACACATAGTTTTACCGCAGTACTTTAATTTCGCGAACTGCTCTAGCACGTTGGGAGAGTTTTAACAGGCGACCCTCACTGGAACACGGGTCTATACTGACAGTCAGACCCTTAGCGACTGAGATGAAAATTGACAGCGTTGCTGGTGACAGCTATCTAGTGGAAATGTTATTGTTTGAAGGTGTTTCTGAAGATTAAGATAAGAACTTGTTTCGACTCTGGTAGATCAATAATTGTTAAAAAAAGAATTAGGAATATACTCGTATACATTATGTACCTATGATGACTAGAACAACATTTTTGTCTTTATGAATGAACACTACCGATATCCGTGATGAACACCAATATCTTCGAACCGGTTATAGTTATGGTTCATGAGAATTTGTTCTGCAAATATTTGACTATCGTACCGCAGGTACCGTATTTTTTGTTTTTACTAAGTGAAGCACATGTATCTGCATCAAGTTAACCTATTATATTATGAAGAGCTGCTCTCTCAATGGTGAGAAATGATAGAAAAATCCACTTAAGAGGTATATGAACAGATCGTCCACCGGCAACTAAGAAAAAGATTTCAAAGCCTTGAACATCGCCGAAAAATTGTTAGCTTATCGATTTTTTTCGGAAACACTCCAGAGAGTGTTCCACTGATCTGCATGATCTGATACCACCTTGCCAATTTTTCTATCGAACTGCAGGTAGTTCGAAGCAGCGACATCACTTCATGATTAGCGTTTCTAAGACTCGAACAAAAAGGTTTGACTCTATATTTGTGATAAGAACGTCTAGGCTGTGGAATGGGTCGCCCGAGTGAGTTTTTTCCGATGGTCACAATCGTGATAGTTTCAAACCGAGAGTGACTCGGTAGGTACGCTCGTTCCATCGTAAAATCAGGCGAGATGGCGGTCAAGTGTAAGCTTATAAAAGTAAAAAAAAAACTAATTGCACCGATTTGATTTTTCCCGGACATGTTAGTATTCATTTGTCTTCAACACAGTTGGACATGTTAGTAATCTTTGTTATTTAAAATCTAAATAATATGGTTCATAAAAATTAATGACACAAGAATTTCCGGATATTAATTTGGGCCGAGATAAAACTATAAACGGTGTACCCCATGTATCATGCCGAGAGTCATTGATTCACTATCGGCCAGCGGTAACACAGACTGTATAGCGTGTTTCAGAAAACGTTTTATTTTTGAACTGATAAATTTCCACTTACGTAATTTTCACAATATTTCACTGCTTAAAACTCAGCATGTGAAGTTTAGTATTTTTTTGTAGATGTTTTTATATTTGGGATTTTTAGAAACTATTTATACAGTTGTTTGTTAAATTTTTAAAGGGACCTACGACAGTAAAGTTGTCTTCAAGTAGTCTCTGCTAGCCTGCCAGTACTGCCTAGCCACTTTGGGCGCTATTAATCTAATTTTACTGACTAGTTACGCACATGCATACATACATTGACTGGCCTCGTGACTTAGCGGGTAGTAGCTCTACATGCTAAGCCGAGGGTCGTGGGTTCGATTCCCACCCAGTGCAAATATTTGTGTGATGAATTCAAATATTTGTACTGTGTCTGGATGTGTTCTATGTATAATTAGTATGTATTTAAAACTTTATAAGTATTTTATCAGCCATCTGGCTTCCATAGTACAAGCTTTGCTTAGTTTGGGGTCAGATGGTGTTGTGTGTGAATGGTCCACCAATATTTATTGATTTATTTATAGAGCATATTAAACTTTTCTATATACTTACCGTACTATCGGTAATTACGATTGTAACAAAAATGGTAATCCATAGGTCACTCAATATGTCTCTGGGTCATTATCGACGGCGTTATTTTTAAAATGTTGATCAATGACGTCGTTTTTAAATGGTGTTGTTGTTAACTGGCTTCCAAAAAGGAGGAGGTTATCAATTCGACTCTTACGTTTTTTTTATAGTAGTATATGTGTAGCAAATTGAGTTTATGCACAGAACTCCACTCCAAAAACTTTACTTGTTCTTTTTACCAACTTTGAAACAGCTTCTCTTTTTTTGTTATATGAACAGCTGCATGTGTATTTTTATATATGACCGTCCACAATCTCGTCATTTGTGAACCGATTCTGTTTTTTTTCGTAATACAAGCTAGTTATACTCTAAGATAATTGCTGCGTGGCGCTATTCCGTTCGTACGTTTTAGGGAAAAATTGATGTTTATTTTAGGAATTAGGAAAAATATTGAAAAAATATTTGCATGGATAGCCTATGTGATTAGAGTTCTACCATCTATGCAGAGATGTTTAAGATACCCTATACAAAGTATCTGAAATACAAGATGCAAGATACTTAAGAAAAAAGGATTTCAGATACCAGATACAAATACTTTTCTAAAAAGGTATCTGAAATACTAGATACAAAATACGTATCTTACAAATACTTTTTAAAGATAAAATACTTTTGTAAGAAAACAACATATAATTGAACTTAAGTTTATTCATCCGAGAAAACAATTTTCGAATAAAGATATCGCGTTGATAACAAGGATCAGGTAAATGAGAATATAGTTAGTGTTTAGTGTATAAATCAAGGAAAAACAAAACTTCGTAACTAATTTTTCAATAATTATTCGGTCCAGTTTTCCAGATGCATTAAAGTAGGGACTGACCAAATTAATAATAATTGACTTGGTAATACATGGATCTCAGAACTTTTTACGTTAGAACAACTGGCGAGACTTGTTTTTTTTCACGAATATTGTTGTTTTTAACCCCCGACCAAAAAAGGGGTTATAAGTTTGACGTCGATGTCTGCCTGTCTGTCTGTCTATCTGTTTGTGTGTCTGTCTGTGGCACCGTAGAGCTCAAACGGATGGGCGGATTTCGATGCGGTTTTTTTATTTGAAGGTTAATATCCGTGTGCTATGTTTGGTTAATATCGATTCAAGATGGCGCCTCCACAAAATAGCGGACAAAATATTTCTTCACAACCTACCTCAATATGGGTATCGAATGAAAGGGCTTAACTAGTAGAATACTTTGCACTATGTTAAATTTCAAATCCAAGATGGCCGCCGCTACAAAATGGCGAAATACATTTCTTTTTTCACAACTACCTCAATATGGTATCAAATGAAAGGGCTTGACTAGTAGAATGTTGTAAATATAACAAATCTGAGGTACTCGGGGGTTAATCAAATTTTTTAATTTTGTTCTTGTTTATGAAATTATTTTATGTTTTAACATTAGATATATGGGATGTTTGTTGCTCAATTACGTCGTAACTTTGGAATACTTTCAACCCCAGTCTGGAAGAGATTTTTATCCCAAAAAATAACGGGAACTACACGGGTAATACCGCGGGGTACTGATAGTTAATATCATATAAAGAAAAGATTTTATTCTTTAGTGCGAGAGATTAAATATATTTTTCCTTTTTTTTCACACAACATAACTTGGATTAATATATTTATCTGAGTATATCACTTTTAGTGACTCATCTTATTTACTATATTTATTATTTAAAATATTGATGTTAATGGATATTTTAAAATTAACGTTATATCGGTTTGATTCGATGAATTGTAAGAAAACATCGATATATGTATATATATGGTCCATTCCTACTCCTGTGCTAGTTTAAATTAAAATAACAGTAAACAAATTTCGTAATTTTTTTGTACAGAAAATATCCATGTTTTTAGATATCGATGTTTTTTGCACATCGATGTTTTACGTTCGATGTTAACATCGATGTTTTTCTAATATCGATCATCTCTATTTGAAACACCATATAACACGTGCATACGAAAAAAATACGGAATGAGTGACAGTGACAGGAATAGACAGGACATCTTAGTCGATGACTTTTATAGAACGATAGTGTCGCCATCTGTCATTTGGTTCCCGACCATATCCGCGGTTTTTTTTAAAACGACGCGCATCTTTCAGTTGCTTTCGGAGAGAAAAACTGCTTTTTTAAAAGTTTATTTTAGTAAAAGTATCTTACGGAAAAAAGTATCTTCAAAATACTAAGATAACCGGAAAATGTATCTAAATAAAAGATACAAAATAGAAAAAATAAAAATTATTTGAAATACAAGATGTAAATACGTATTTTGTATCTTGTATCTGTATTTTAGATACTTTTATCTAAGATACTTCACATCTGCATCCATGATTATTACTTACATAAAGTTCAGGTTGGCATCGTCTTTAAATAGGTTTCTGAGTAACAAAACTATTATGAAATGATTAATGAATTTAGTATTTTTGTATGAGGGACGTAATATGTCTTTTATTTTTTTTGCAAAAATAAATCCAAACCAACTCTACCTATTTGAAAATAAAGATAGTTCAAAATAGAAAATCAAGGATAAAGATTTTCCTAATCCAAAATTTGACTAATTCAAACAAATTTGAATTATTTTTTTAATTCGCATTGATTACTTTTTTTAAAATATCGAAGTAAAGATGGACACACCAATAAAACGCATCTAACGTAGAATAATTACACTTTCCTGGAACACGCTGTACAACACACGATGTGACTTATAGCCTGTGGCTGGTCCCCTACCCTGGGCTGGCTTCTCGATCCGCAATAACCTATACCTCTAATACACCTCATCATTCCCCGCTGGCAAACTGTCCGTTCCGTAACTAATTGGCCGTAGGCGGTGTGAGCTCTCGCTTATAGACACTACTTTGTCAACTCTCACGACCTTCTTGCTCGTCTTGGGAGACTTTTTCTTGAGATTCGTAAATTTGATCTAATATGCTTCTTCTTTATTCTTAACGAAAACAAATGAATTATTGCTATTGACAGTTACGCAGAAAAAGTGCACTAAATTATTATTGAAATATATGGGTTCTCTTGTGAACGTGTTCAATGTTTTCTACAACTTTCACCATGGGACTAAAATTGCGAAAATAAAATCAGCTTTTTGGTGTAATAACATAGTGCATTGCACTCACCACTTGACACCACGGAGAATTGGTGCCCCTATCGACTAAAATACAGTTTTTTCTAGCTGTGACATGGGTCGCGAAACCGCTATCACGTTCGAGCGTGACTCTGCCACTGCTATAGCCCTTACGGACCCACCTCGTCGGAGGACGGAAGGACGACCCTCGCATTTGGCTCCAGTGATGCACCTAAAACCAGCGGTGCGTCATTCCTTCCGGAAGGATCCCTAGGTGATGTGCCGAACGGCCCTAAACATCGTCGAATGTTTCCAGCCCGACGACCTCCAGTGAAGATGCATGCGAGCCAGAGTTTCCTTCGGGCTCAGCGAGAGCTTATATTCTCTCGTTCCTCCACCTCACACAATCTTGCACTATCGAGCATCTTGGCTAAGATGGTCGGCAACGAAAAGTCTGTCGTCATGACCGTGGATAGGGATAGCCGTGGTATTGCCTCCGTAGCCACATCGCGGTCTTTGTCTTTCTACTCAGCACCCTCCTAATCAGAGTCCTCGCGGAAGTGCCTAATCTGGAAAACTTAGGAATTTTACTTGACAGATAAGAGTAAACTTACCAGTATTTTCAGTCCTGGGAAAGATCCCAAAACTTCTAGATGAGCCGTTCGAAGAGCGAGAAGCAAGAATAGAAGGTTCCTTCCCGGCCAGGATTAACCATCACAACGAGATGTCACCGAAAAAGTTGTTATGTTATGCCCACGGTGGACAACGTAGAATTTTACGGGCCAATAATTTTGTAGTAATTGATATAATTTTGTGTGATGATATTTACATAATAAAGCTAATATAATCACCCACCACGATACATTATTCAATAATTAATTTCAAAGTGAAGTTTATTGTTCAAATACTGTATTGTACCCGTAGACAAAGAGTGATAAGAGTATTACAAGCCATCATTAGCATAATCCTCGGCGCGAGCGCCAAATAGATAGCGGTAAGGTGCTTACTTCAATTAACTGAAAGCTTCTTCTACGACTCTGCTACGACCGTAGATGCTCTACGTAGTACGCTTATCAGTTTACTTCAATGAACGAAATAAAATTCTCGTAAAATGCTACAATTTGTCATGAAAATAAATATATTTGTTTGGTTTTATGCGACGTTTATTAGTATTTCCAAAAAGGAGTTACGTATACGTAGTTAGTAAATGCGTTGAACTTTTTCTGTGTTTTTTTTTTGTTCAGGTCCATAATGTTCTATTGTATTGAGTGTCCTAAGTGAATTGATAAAATAGGTGTTATCTGTCTATATAGGTGTTATATTACCTACGGGTTTTTAAATTTGTATTCATCAATTAGACCCATTTTTTAAAGTATTCCTTCTACATGTTCTTAAGTTGACGATAATCTAATTACAAGAAATAGTATTTAAAAAATATATACTTACAACAAAAATTTACTTTTTAAGTTTTTAGTTTTAATAGCATCAAAGTCCGTTAGTTTAGTAAAGGCAATAGAAGCCAGCTACTGTAGCTCCATAGAAAAATGCAATTAATAGATATATCATCTACGTGTTTACGAAATTTAAAAAGTGAATCCTTGGATTACTCCTGATTCATATTAGACCTCGGTGCATTCCACGTGGAATAGCGCTAGCGTAAAGAAGGCGTGAGCGCTTACGATTACCCGTGATTGGATTAGGTTTGTCGTGCGCTGACGAGCCCCGCGGGACTCCGACCCTCACGTCACCGGCCCGCGGCTACTGTGACACTGACGCTAATAACACCACCCAATATAAATAAAAAAGAATAAAAACCCAGAACCGTTCAGTCTCTCGGACGTCATAAAACTTAACGAAACTACCCTGCTTTTATTATTCTTTACAGATGATGTTCCTCGTAAAAGTGCAACGTACTTTCCTCTTTTTACAGGCGATAAAGATTTCCCTCTATCTAGTCTGACGGTGTTGAGATAGAAACTATTTAAAGAAATTATTAGGTGCAATTACGGAGCTTGTAGTGCGTGATTGGAATGCGCTGGGGCGAGGGACCCACGACAAATTCTTACAAATTAATACATCTATCTGGGAACGAGTCGCGACCGCCCGCGATACGTACGGAATACTTTATCACGCTACTGTTACTTTATTGAGATTGACTTTGAGTGGCTTATGGAGAGATGTTGTACCGATATTTATTAATCCGCAAGTAATAAATAAGTGACGACGGAATAAGTTTTTATTTCGTTAAAACTAGTTCCTATATATACAGTATTTACAAATATATAAAAAGCAAAAATATATATATTTACAAATCAAACACGCCATTGAGATCGCCACAGCACGGCTGATACCCAGAATGCTGGCAGCGTTGCCCCTTTGGACAGCTAAACTCAACTTTTGGGCAAAGTAAGTGCCAGCTCTGGGGTTCCCTGAGGCGAGAAGCAAAAGATCTTTAATTTGATAGGTTTTTTTCTAAAGACATCTTATTTTAGAAGTTACAGGGAGACGGACACATTTTATCACCTTGGAAGAGTCCCTCGCGCAAATTATTCAGTTTAATAAAAATATATTAGAAACCTCAATATCATTTTTGAAGACTTATCCATAGATAACAAAGAAGAATGACTTAGATAGAAAAAAAAAATCAGTTCTAAGCATGGGACACCCCCATTTATAGTTTTTTTTCTATTTTTTGTATGAAAATCTTAATGCGGTTCACAGAATACATCTACTTACCAAGTTTCAATAGTATAGTTCTTATAGTTTCGAAGAAAAGTGACCGTGCCATACGGATGGACAGACAGTCAGACAGACATGACGAATCTATAAGGGTATTTTGCCATTTGAACCCTAAAAAGCGATATAAATTCATGTTTGACGTTCCAAAGACTTGAACGAAGAGGTACGATAGAAGAACGATAGAAGTACCTTCATAATTTAATAATAAGAACGTCTAGGCCATGGATGTGTGAGCGGGTTTTTCCCAATGGTTACAATCTTGGTGTCATCAACTCGAGAGTGAATCGGTTTCTTCTAGGTAGCATGCTCCAACATAGATCACATGGTTATTTAACATCAGGGGAAATTGCAGTCAAGCGCAAATATATCATTGTTAAAATAAAGAAAAGAAGCCACCTTAATGACACCATAGTGACAGGTGATCAAAAGTTTTTTTTTCATTGATAGGATACGCCTTAGCCTCGAGCTCTTTCATTGAGCTCGAGCATTGAGCATTGACCCAAAATAATCATCCATTCTTTCCATTTTGTTTCAATTCCATTCAGTTTTGATTAACGTCGATTAATTTTTAAACTTAGTTTTTATTAGTTCAGATTAATTATGGTTCAAACCTAGAAAAACCAGTAATCTTAACATTTTACTAGTGTGTGTTATTTTCTGAGATAATTTCCAATTTGAATGCAAACAAAATTTTCAAATATCACATTTCTTATCCTGTGCAAACAATGTAGCGTGGCGTGAAATTTCTATTTTCTAATCTTCGAGAATAATCTGGCGAGTCAGCGAGACATTGCAATATGCGCCGCCCGCTACACTCGTTGTTTCGAGACTTGGAGAGCAATCGAGGCGCCAATAAAAAAGGCGATCGTCGCCCGACCCGGCACCGACTTATTTACAGAACACCCTGCCATCGCTATTTATTTTATTGACTGCCATTTGCCCTGACTTTTATCGCTGCCCACTTCCCGGATAAAACAACGGCAGGTAGCCGGAGAGAATCAAACATTGCAATAAGTAACGGATAACCTATCAATAACATTTCCAATAGACAACTTATCAATAAAATGGCCAATCGACAACCTAACTTTAACGCTAAATACTTAATTTCTATTATACGCACACTTGTTCTACCCTGGAATTCCGCGTCAAAATTATAAACATTAGCCCCCTTAATTTTCGATTAAAATTCAAAATTTTATTTCTGCAATAAAATAAATGCTCGGACTTTTGAGCAGGGGTAACGATGGTTATTATTTAATAACTGAGTCGTTAATTCAACCCCAGGCTTAAATTCACTTGTTCATTTTGTAATTTTCAAGACTACATTGAACATGGTTTAACCGACGTATTTTTGCCAGAAATACCTCCTGCCTAATTTATAAATACTTTTAATAAATGAACTATCAATTGATGAGGTTATGCAGTTCATTGTTTGGTGAGATTCACATTTCCTTTTAAGTGTAACTTCTATACATATATAATAGCTTACCTAAATAAGTACATGTGGTATACTTCTATAAGTAGTTTCATTTCATTCTGAACGTAAAATTTCAAGACGTTCTCAAGTCATAAATATTATTCAGATTTCCAAGTTGACAGTGTTCACATACCTACATTTTGACGAAATAGTCTTGTGGCTCGGTCACGGTAGCAGGGCAGGGGCACACCGGTCGCAGCGCAGTGGGCAAGGGGTGAGTCCCATTTTCCACACATCATTGCATCGGGCCGCAGATTTATTTGCATGCGGGCCGCTGACCAGGATCCATTACTGCCATTACGAGGCTATCTGATCAACCGGCACGAGAATTATAGCTCTCTTGTTTTTCTTAACTGAATAAAAAATGCCAACACAGAGGAAAAACTGAATATTTAGGAAGCGGGGCTAAGAGAATTGCCTGCAGGACGGGTTATGGTTTCCGCTATATTTCTCCTTATTTGGGGTGACCGTTGACAGTGGTCGAATTCATTTGTAAGTATTGAGGTAACGTTATGCTTTGGGGTAAATAAAATTAGGATATTTATTATACCAGTGAATTTCCTTAAAGGGACAAACAGAAGGTTCATTTTAGCAGCAAACATGTAAATTCTTAAAACTAACGAAATTCGTGGGAATTAAGAGCCTTGTCATTTAACCACTAATACTTTTTTGAAAGTCTTATTAATTCTTGTAAATCACAGTACGTAATCATAAAACTATTCTTAGGAACTGCTTGTAGGTAAATATTGTGCCCATAAGATAAGTTGACCTCGAACTTTTCCGAGCGGGTGTGTAAGTTTGGAAAAGTTCGCAAGACGGAGGCTATTTTCTGAGCTCCATTCAGATTTATGCCGTCCGTCGACCTTCTTCTCAATACGGATAATGAACGAGGCGGAAACCAATAAATCTATTTAGTCGCCAAACTTGCCTAATAGGGATATATCAAGGAGTAAAATAAACATTATTTTGTGCCACAGAATGTATATATATTCAGTTACCTTGGTGATCATACAAAACAAGATCAAGTAGCTCGATACTCTCTGACATTTTTTTTAACTAGCCATGAATCGTATCTACGCCTGCAAAAAGTATTTTAAAAAGTTAAAAAAAACAACGAATTATTTCTTGTTCTCCGATAGATTGAGAAAGAAATAACAGCAGACAAATTTTCGATATACCATACAAGGCACAATTTTTTTTTTATGTTTAAATACATAATTACTTACGTATTACACATGCTGACTGTCACTAATGGTACTCACACCAAATGAAGTTTTCCTGTTTTATTGCATAAAATTAACATCATTGCGCACCGATCGCACGACCGTTTAGCATTTCCCGTAATGAGGCATGGTCTTCCGCGTGCCGTTTGAACCAGCTTAGTGAGGTTTCCGTCTAAGCGTATTAATCTAAAATTAGGTCGCAGCTAACACCGTAATGTCAAGTAAGGGTCACTGCTCGATTGTGTTTACTTACGAAGTGGAGTTCACGTAATTCACTACTGATACTTTTAACCTTCACCTACTCAATTAGTACCTTGCCGTTTTTCAACAGTGATTTAGTTCACTGATTAGAACAATATTAGATGCTTTGGTACTTTACAAAATAAACATAGTCTTCAAAAGTCATTGTTTTATCTACAATACATGTTTAATGTTTATAGACCCGCTCTATCTGGTCCAAGTAGATCCAAAAATTTCAGATCTAAACGAGCCTTATGACGGATTTCAAATTTATTACCTACTAGCAGCGCCCCGCGGTTTTACTCGCGTAGTTCCTGATCCCGTCATTTTCCCGGGATAAAAATTACCTACGTGTTATTCCAGATCATTATCTATCTGTGTACTAAATTTCATCTAAATCCCCTCACCAGTTTTAACGTGGAAGAATAACAAACATGCATCCATAAATCCATAGGTCGTATCCGTAGTCGCGTTATAGGTAATATCAGTAAGATTCTATCGTCCTAAGGTAATATTTTTCCTCATGATCGCATAAAAACATCTGTGCTACATTTCACGCTTTAAAATTGTGTTTTAGTTCTAGTGTGTAAAGTTACGGTTGGAGATTTCGTACGTACCTTTTGATATCTATTTTTGTATTTTATTCGTAGACGACAATAGGTATAAACAATACTGTACAAGTAGAGTAAAACAGAAACTCGATAGTATTTATAGTCATTTTATTGGTCCAATTGGTAGAGATTATGTAAGCAGGCCACAATAATAGTTAAGATATTCTTGACCGTATAGGGAAAGTTCTGAACGTTTTATGGGATGACTTCCTATAGAATAGTGCAGGGAAAATAATCCTATCGTCGAATAAGTACTAATGTTTGCCAATTTTGAAACTTAGCTTTTTAATAATTACTGACGGATAGAGAGTGTGGAAAAGCTACGCCAAGTGATTTCTGAGGTCAGAAAATCTAATACCTTTAAACGTGGATTTCTTGTATTTATCTAAATACATGCGAATCTAAAAATGGCTTCAACAATTTTCATGACATTTAGTACGCAGGGAATGTTTAATTTTTAGAACACGTCATTTTACCCATGTTTTCAGGCAATGAAAAACTGAGAAAAGCTCGGCCATCCAGGTCCAACTTTATAAAAAAACATTTGAAATTTCTCACCGCATAAAAAGATAATTTAGAAAGCAGTTGAAGTAGTATTCTGAGAGTTGGCTAATCCGAAAAAGTTTTAGGGAGTTTTTCAAGGACCTTCCAAATATTAGGAAAATTAAACATTGATTAACCTTTCGCAACATGTACTTAACATACGTTTTTTTTAATTTAAATCAAACTTTTTATTATTTTTATGGCATCTGCATGTTAATTTTTATGGCTTTGTTTAATGTGATCGTCTCATTAAAATATTAGGTACATTGCTGGATATAGAGACTCAAAGTTGAAGTCAAATAAATAATACACTAAATTACACTTGAGCAAGTCATGCTTAAGTGATCTACTATTATAGTTTCATCGACAACTACACAGTACAGTGAATAACGTGCATCACTACTCAGTAACATTGCTATACGATGGACGCGACAAATCAACCCGCGAGCTGCAATGGGGCGGCCCCGCATCGACAGCCCTGATTTATAGCAATGGCGCTGCCTTATCGCTCGCTATACTGCACTATTGAACTACGGCACCTTGGTAAAACCTAGGGGTCATATGGACAAATTGTTTAATTTTACTGCCAACTATAAAATCACAGAAATGTTGCAGTGGTTGGTCTTTTTGTAGAATACGAGTATGATGAAAAAATACTTGCCAGTTACTCGACTTTAAACGCCAGAAAAACATGAGCTTGTTATCCTACCAATATTACGTAGGATAAACATGTTATTTAATGGTCAATAAGGATCTGAACTTGTAAATCAAATTGTGTGATAATGGAATTGTTTGGATGTTTGATGGCTTTTATCTCGGAAAAATAACAGCGGGATGCATACAGTTAATATTATAAATGCAATACTTATATGTTTGTTGGTCAATCACGTCGGAACGGCTGAAGGGATCGCCTTGATATTTAAATCACAGTTAGATTACAGCCTGGAATAGCACATGACGAAAATTATGGGATCGGGAAATACGAAATACGCGGTTGAATCTGCGGGGCGCTATTAATACCTTATGCCCGAGTGATACGAGGATAGGAGGGTAGGAGGTTCAAACTAGTGTTAGTAAGCTAGCAAGCTTGTACGTCTAGCTTCGTGTAGACAAATCTAGCGTTGCGTTGTCTACAATAGTCTACATGAAGCTATAAGTGCTAGCGTGCTAATTTACTAACACTGGCATACTATCCTAGCTTGAAAAACTAGGCTCGTGTAGCTCGGGTATTATTAATTATGAATACTTAAAAATAAAGCAGTTATTTGTTATGTATGTGTGAATGAAAGCTTTTTTATAGTATAGAGTGACGAAACGAGCAGTACGTGTACCTTATGCTAAGCAACATGCCTGCCACATAACATCTCAGTGCTGCTATTCCAAAGTCCAAATCATTACCTTGCACCACACTGCGCTCGTCACCCAGATATATACGATGTTTTATCTCTATGCCCTGTAATTTCACTGGAATCATTACCCTTCAAACCGGAACACAGTATCACAGTAATGTTTGCGCATTACCAAGAACAAGAATACCTGGCAAAGGTGTGGTATTTCCCCAGATGGACTCTAAAAAGAGACCCACCACTACAGAATATATAGGTACTGCAAGACCCACTGCGACCACTGAGGTACCTACATATTATATACATAGGTATGTGTAATGTGTATAGCGTTATGTAGTGTGTAACTGTTCCTGTACAAAATGTTGCGTACTTCTGTGTAGGTTGCACAGTGCAACACTTATGGGCTTAAACACCTGCTACGTTCTTCTTTACATCTCGTTATAAGGTTAAAGCCACGTCGTATCCGTAGTTTGCCAAAATTCTAAAAACACGCACCATCACATTTATGAAAATTTTATACAGACCGAACAGATGTTTTAAAATTCAAATGGGTCAAACCGTAGTATTAAATTTAACCTCTCTTTGCAGAGGACGTTTAATCGGCTGTTAACGGTCGGTGACCGTGGTAAATCTCTGGTAATCCGGTGCAGAACAAATATAGTTGAGAGTTTGAGAGGCAGATAAGGTGCGTCCGGCGCGAGGCGGTCCGCTAATGTGCCATTTGTATGATGATGGTCCGTCGGCTCCCAGGGGCGCGTCCAAATGTCCTCACATGAAAGTAATGCCGCCGCAATCGCTGCCCGTGTCACCTACGCTGCTTATGAATTGCTTGCCGCCGGAAAACTGTCGACGGTAAAGGTCAACATGTTATAACGAAATGAAATGACGTCATTCTTATTATCCTTTAAGTTAGTAGAATTATCTATTGAGGATTTTTACTTTTAAATAAATAAATATTGGTCGGCACTACTTCACAAATCACCTGGCCCGAAACTAAAGAATTAGGAAATACTACTTTAACAGACTGTAGCGAAACTAATTACCTTGTTTAATTTAAACGATTTATTTCGTAAACAATAATACATTTTGGGGAGTCACATACTTAGAACTGAAACTCAAACTTTCAGCGAAAATTGCTTTGAATGATATTTAGTAAGTAGTTATATTTTAATACGTCATAAATTAACTATTGTTAAAACAATGATTAAAGTAACAACGAACTACAAAAACTTTTATATTATGTTACTTGCTGCTACCGAAGCCTTCATGGGCGACTCCGACTCGCACTTGACCACTTATTTATTATTACGAACGTACCTATTACTAAGCCACGAGCAGTCAAAGAAAAGCCGTGCTGTTCTTTAATTTGCGCTTCTGTGGCCATTTCATTTTATTTTTATCTTAGCTTCATATCACATTTTTCGTGTAGCACTCGTCCACCTGACGAGCCGCGGCAAAATAAACAAGGTCCACATTTGTTTTAAAAAACCTAAAAAAATGTGTTGTGGAGGCGCAGTTAATTTGCATGGTAAACGTGCGTTTAGAATGGATCGACACGCGCGGTCACTCGCTCGCAAGACTCGAAGCGGTGGCCGTGGAAATTATGAGGACATTTTTCCACAATCATACACCAACAGGAATCTCACCTTTACCAATTATTCAAAGCAAAGCAGTAATGTGCAAACAGTGGTCTATCGAACAAATTCTAAGCGGATTGTTAGGTACAAAGTAAAAGTAGTAAAACCAAGTTACATAGTTAGGTATATCTATGTCTAAGTAAGTTTAGCCATTACCTTCGTTTTAATTTAATCCTGATGGTGTACCGATGAGCGTGCAGTTTCGAGTCATTAGCGGTTATCACTTCATTCCGGATGAAAAAACTTCAACAGCCCTCACCCGCGCTCTCACGTGCTCCTCTGATTTATTAATTTTCACCTTCGTAAAATATGTTTCGAGCTAATGAGGTACATTGCTATGATATTAGAGAGGTGACGTTAATTTTGATAGTACTTATCCGTATCGGCATTTTCACATACCTACTTACATTTTGAATAGGTACCTCTACCAACTTTATTATAATACTAGGGTTAGATGAAGCAATAGAAAACTTTGACGATTTATCTTAGTTGGTCTGAGATAGAAAAGGATGTAATTAATTATCATAAATATAAATCCTACTAGGATTTCCTTTTAAATGAGAAGTGTTGACGTGACGACGTCTAATCTAATCTATCAATGAACGACGTTACGCTCAACGCTCATTGTAAGCCTGCGCCGAATCTATCAATGTTTTGTTATGACGTTATCACGTGAAATCGTGACGTTTTCATCCGTAAACCAACCGACTTTACAGATATACCAATTTTTTTTAATGTGCGCTTTGAGTATTATGTACCTACCTAAGTAATAAATAAACCGGAAGCAGTCGCCGTAGCCGAAATCGATTGGAACATCGTCATCATCAAGTTAAAAGTATGTAGGTAAGAATAATTTGTCTGATTGATTGCTGGACAACCCAATAGAAAAAGGGCAATTTAAAATGACGACAAAAAATTTGACAGTCATAGGGACCGCCGACAGAAGTAAAAACTTATTACTTACTCAGAATTTGATAACTCACTTAGGAAAATACGCGGGTGAAACAGCAGGGCGCTGCTAGTCTGGAACAAATCATCAAAGCATCGTCGTCTAAGTATATTTTAAACATGGCTATCTAGATTATTATTCTAAATTCTAACCATAGCCATTTCAAAATGTTTCTATACAAAGACGTCGAATGTAAAGCAAAAAATTAAATTCAAAATCATGCTTGACGCTCGATAAATCTATGTATGTGACCAAAGAAATATGTGACACATAGATTACCATTTACCACACATATATGTGTGGTCCGCCAAAAAAAAAATGATTTCAAATTTCAAAGAGTTTTCTTAGTTCTTAAAGGCTTATTACACTTGACTAAAAGTAGGCTGAATTCGGAAGCAAGTTTAGAAACAAGTAGTCCTCGCTTCTGAATTTAGTATGCCAGTTTAAAAACTTATTCATTATTCATAGCTGGTTTAGTACAAAGTCGATTAAATCGATAATTACACTTTGTCTATATTTAGTCGATTTAATGAGGCGTTTTCCAGACGCAAAAAGACTTGTCAACTCAGATTGAAAAATATAGCTCTAAATATTGTCAAGTGTGGCACCACTGTTGGTTTTCTGAAATTTCTCCATGTATATAATAAATTAAAAAAAAAAAAAAAAAAATGTGAAATTTCTCTTACAAAATAAAACAGTGGCGCCACCTATGGTGAAATTGGGAACTGTATTAGACTTGTCTTTTTACGTCTTGAAAACGCTCCATTCAGAAGCAAATCTAGAAGTAAAGCTTATTGGACTACGCGTTATTAAGCACTCGTTATTCAGACTGTCTTAGAGTCTAATTTGTCGACTCGCTATTTATTACACCAGTCTGAAAAACGCGCGCTCTCGCGCTTACCGATACAACTTATACAACTAGGACTTTTAATAGTACTTCTTTTTCTTTACTGTACGCTATTAGTGTATGTGTTGATTTAACTCAATGAAAAGAATTTAAATATTTAAGATAGAAATAATAACAGCGAGATCAAAATTAAAATTATGGCATTTGAAATTTGAACTCCGAATACCCAAATCAATACGCAAAACACAGAAACAGAAATTACCGCGAATACCAATGAACCAATCACGAATCAATAAAATTATATTTTAAGACTTTAATGTCAATGTCAGTGTCATGTATTTGTCGGTTTACCTGTTTTTGTCTTATTACACTACTCGTTATTCAGACTGTAAGCCAGTAAGACTCGCCGAACCCGATCTTGGTGTCTGAATTCAGAGTCTAAACAGTCTGATGCTTATGACACCACGCTACTTAGACTAAGACTGTCTGAATATCGAGTGGTGAAATAAGGTCTTAAGCTTGGTCGAAAGTTAGAAGCTAGCAATCCTCGCTTCTAAATTTGTTAGTTTGCAAGCTTCAATTCAGTAGCGACTAAATTTAGTCAGGTGTACCTAATAAAGCTTTTACTGAATGCTATTAGACGTCACGATATAAACTTTTTAGTTAATATTGTACGTTTTTGTAGACTGACAACTTTAAGTCATAAGTAATTAAATTCGGCGTAATTTTGAGTCCAACGAATTCCCACACACATATCACTATATACTAGCGCCATTGCGGAGTCCCCGGAAACAAGTATCACCCCCCTGTTCCCACCGATCCGGCCGAATTTATCAAATCAGGCTCATTTTCATTATATAGATCAAAATAAACAGTAAGTTAATTAAGTGTCAGTGTATACTATAACGGTAGCTTATTTAAAAAAATGTGATGTGCTTATGACCACAGAAGTGAAAACTAAAATAAGAAATAACTATTGAAACCATTGAATAATTTCAATAGGTAAAAATAAAAACGATTACATATTATAAACTGAATATAGTTAAACAGTGAACGACAGTGTCAGATGCGGTTGAAGGGTTGAAGGAGTATAGGTACATGGCCAAGAACACATGTATAAAAAAAGACATGTGTGGTCTATGATGCAGTTTTCAGTTCAATAAAAATCTAGCACCTGGGTGACCTAGCTTTGCTCGGTGTCGGCTCAGCTACGTGTTTAAACTGAGTAAACTTAGATACCTACAGATAAGGGGCTCCCAGTTATAGATTTTTTAAACACAAGAAAAACTTGAAAAAAAAGAGGAGCCGTCTGGATTCGAACCCGGCTCTACTACCTACTATTTGATGACCGCCTAAGCTATTAAACTGTAACGCAACAACGCGAAATTTACCGTCGCATTCTAATAATAATTTATCAGTTTTTCATTGTCTAAAAACGGGCATAATATGCGATTTTTTAATAAAACCTAGTTAGATCGATTTATCGTCCCCTGCATACATAATTTCATGAAAATCGAATATCGTTTCCAAGATTCAGATTCTATACATAGATATATAGGTTTAAAGGTATATGCAAGAATTGCTTGTTTAAAGGTATACGATAAAAATGTATAAAGCCGAAGAAATGTTTTGTATGAATATGAACGCTCTAATCTCAGGAACTACTTGACCGGTTTCCACAACTGTCAGCAAGTTCTGCGAGTCTCTAGCGAATTGGGTTGACGACTGGGTAAAAACACACACCATTCAATTTAGTTTGTTAGGTATATTATGGAAAAATATGGGACACGTATGTTTTGTTTTACCAAATGATCAAAAATTTATAGAGATTTATGTATCATCAAAATTCCAGAGTGGCAGGTTGTGACGTCACTCTATTGTAAAAATCATACCATAACGTGACGTTACTCGACACTTCTAAGCAATGTATCTGTACTAATAAATAATCTGTACTAATAATGCATTTTATACATTAAATGAGTTTATGCAGTTAAAATTATGCGGTGATTATAACGGAATTTATTTGACATCACGAGTTTTGATAATATTTATGAATCTGTACTCATTTTGACATTGTATTTTCGTTGACATTATTTATTGATTTTATTGTTCATTGACTTATTTAAAAATTCGCGTTCATTGACATTTCATACATATATTTACTTTGACTTATAACATTTAACTATTTATTTAACAATTTTATTTTATTTAATGTTAATTAGATTTAGACATTTGACATGTATTATGTATACTTCAAAAACAAATATTATTATACATATTATTTTTTATTTGCCTATAGCCAGATAATTTGTGATGACAAAATTTTAAATTTTTTTAAATATTGTTAATTTCAATTATTAATTTTCAAATAACTTGCGTACTATCTCTGTTTCTAGTATTGATTATTCCTGTATCCATGACCTGTACCTTGTATAACTAACATGTTGTAATGGTCAATAAATGATCTGACTCTGAATCTGAATTTTCGTTATTTTTTTTTTGTGAAACGTAAGAAAAAATACATGAACAATATTTTTTAATAATCTAACTGACGGATTAATTAGTTTTTTTTCAGTCGTCTTACCTATTCATTCCTAGCATACCCGGCAGAAATTTAATCGTGTACAGAAATGGATAGTATCCAAATCTTTATTTGTCAGAAATCTTAAGAGTCGTTTCTGAACTTTTTCTGCTATGATATCCAACTGACTGAATTCAGTCGACTAAATTTAGCATAGTGTAGGTAATAAGCCTTTTGTTGTTCGCAAATTATCGCTTACTTATGCTTATGATTGGCAATGGCCAGCGTAGCGATTCTAAGCCCAATCTGATTGATATCGCCACGGAATCAACCCTTTCGGTCTCTGTCTTATCCGATTAGATTTAGAATGACAGAGACAAGGATTGTCATTCCGAATTTGAAATGTTCGGTTTGCGTTCAGAATCAATACAGAAATTCAGTGTAAAAGTAAATTTTCATTCCAAAAATGCTTTATTGTAAATACTATGTAACACACAACCTTATGAGGATTTTGGTTGGTCTGAAGTAACCTCTTTGGTCTGAGCACGCAACTGAACTTATAGAAGAAATAAATATTTTGTATCCAAAGCAGTAAAACCATTTATAGGAAGCTGGCAACTCCACAGCACTTCCAAAAAAAAATAGTCGACAAATGTCATAATACTGCAATGAGTCTGTGAATTTGTTTGTTTGTAAAAAACTCGTTAGAAAGTAAAACAGAGCCTCCGACAAAATTATTAAGCTCAAATAACAAATTATAAATTCTCCTGTTTAATATCAATGCCCGTGCTCAATAAATCAACTTAGTATTATTCCCCTTAAGTGGTTAGCCTTGAAGTAGATGTCACCTATTAACTTACATGAGTGTTGTTTATTTTACATTTTAGTAAAATTAGTTTGTTATTCACGATTATATGGCTTTGATATTTGACTTATGTTTTACAACGATCCGGAAGAGGCATGTATTATCCACGCCTTCGGGAGAAAGGAGCAGGTTTAGTGTTCGTCAGCTGGACTTACCTGGCTGTATTATGTGCGGGACTAACGGCGCCTTGCGACAAAACGCGCCGAGTATTCACAGAACCCAGTGGCATCATCACCGATGGACCGAGTAACTCGAACTACACGCAAGTCAGTTCCACCAACCACCCTGTTGTCATGAGTCTTGAAAATTAGTGTTTCGATTAAAATTTATCTCCATTTTAGGACTCCCACTGCGAGTGGCTCATCAAAGCAGCTAATAAGAGTCAGTATATCACACTGAGCTTCACTCGTATGGGCACTGAATGTTCATATGACTATGTATTTGTGTATGATGGAGATTCTTTTGATGCTCCACTCCTGGGGAGCTTTAGCGGAAGAACTGAACCCCAAAATGTCACAGCCACAAGTGGATATGTGAGTTAAAGATATTATCATCTTATTTATTACAGATTAAGCATAAATATTATCTAAATAAGTAAATAGTGTAAAATCTGTAATCTAAAATTTGTGTCTTGTCTTATATATTTTTAAGATTGTAGACCAATATGCCTATCAAATATATCCACACTTAACTGTTAATTTTTTCAGTGAGATTAACCATCTCCGTAGATGTAGAGAAACTTTTACTAATAGAAAAATATATTGTGTGTAATTTTTCCTCTGTCTATTTTATGTACTAAATAAGGTGAATCTTTGCTTACTTGTGCCAAGAAATAGTCTCACAAAGAATCTTACTTATTGGGTGATTGTTACAGAGATACCATTGCGAGAGAACTAAAATTATCACGACAAAGAAAGCTTTGAATACTGTTTACATATTAACAAATACCTTACCTACTTATTTTACTTGTCTGTGTATTGAACTATTCTGGTTTTCTTTACAGATGCTAATACTCCTATACAGTGATACAAATTATGTCCTGGATGGGTTTCGAGCTGCATATGCAATACATAACTGCCCAAATAACTGTACTGGACGAGGTTTATGTATGACAAACAGATGCTTCTGTACTGGGAAGTGGGGTGGATCAGACTGCAGTGTAGAGCTGTGCCCTAAAGGATGCTCTGGCAACGGAGAATGTAAAGGAGATAGATGCTTATGTAAAAAGGGGTATGTATTTTTCAATTACTGATAGTACCGATTCTTTACTCATAAAGATACTCTTTACCCATACTAATAGATTTACCCTTGTAGTCCATTAATTTTCCTACAAAAGTAAGTATTATTCCAGACCTATATGGCCTATCTCTACCAAATTTCACCTTGATGTATTCAGTAGTTGTTGATGTCTTCTTTCTATCTATCTCTATATATAAAAATGTTATGTTGGTTTGTGTACCCTTCAAAAACTCAAAAAGTTCTACACCGATCAAGCTGAAATTTTACAACGGTATATAATCCGCATCAAGGATTGTTTTATATAATTTTTGCATCACAATGCGCCACAGCGAAGCGTGGAAGGGTACAGCTAGTCTCTATATATAAAAATGTTATGTTGGTTTGTGTATACTTCAAGAACTCAAAGAGTTCTGCACCGATCGAGCTGAAATTTTACCATGATATATAATCCGCATCAAGGATTGTTTTTATCTAATTTTTGCATCACAATGTGCAACAGCGAAGCGTAGCAGGGTACAGCTAGTAATATATAAAAACGTTATATTTGTTTGTGTACGCTTCCAAAACTCAAAAAGTTCTGCACTGATCAAGCTGAAATTTTAGAATGATATATAATCAGTATCAAGAATTGTTTTCTTCTATTTCTTGCATCACAATGTGCCACAGGAAAGTGTGGCAGGGTAGAGCTAGTTTTTTTTATAAAATGACAAATATGTAGATTCACAATTGAAATAATAGTAGGATAATTAGGCTTACCCAACTTTAAAATAGGTATAAATTAGTAAAAGTGAAAAGGATTGATAAAAATATTACTGTTTAAAAAGTTCAACTGAATAAAATCAAAATAAATAAGCAATATTTTAAAATGAGCGAAACAAGATAGAGAAAACAAATGACTGAAACTGAATTAACTGTACTTTGTCTTACAAACTACATGAGCTGAAAGAAGATTATAAATCTACATACGTACTATGTCATGTGTTTAAATTTAATCAGGAACAATTGCAACCATTTTATTTCTTTTATATCAGTCATTTTAATACCTACATCTTTTTGTATTGGTCCACTATAAAATTGTATTGGTACCTATCTGAAGACACTTGGGGATTTGAGACAAGTCTAAAAATAACTTAATCATTATTGTAGTAGTGGTCTTGGCTTGACTCTTGGCAGAGTCCGCCTGGGGAAGTACCACACCTTTGCACACAGTTATTCTACCACCAAGCAGTAATGTGCAAACATTATTGTGTTCCGGTTTGAAGGGCAATGTTTCCAGAGAAATTACAGGGCTTAGAGATATAAGATCTTAGATCTCTGGGTGACGAGCGCAGTGCAGTGCTAGGTAATGATTTGGACTCTTCATGTTCCAATAGCTGCGTTTCACTGTGCTGTTATGTGTCAGGCATGTTGCTTACCATCAGGCACATGTCCTCGTCACTCTTTATTTAAAAAAATAAATAAAAAAATTGTAGAAATTCATCCAGCCATTCTGAAAATAAGTGGGAATAAAAAAATTACATTTAAACACACAAAATATTTGCAAATCAATACTCTATTGTGGCATTTGGGTAACAGTAGTTTAATTTATAGGCCATTAAAATACCTAAAGCTTTAATTCATAATCAAATTGAAATAACTATGAGTGTTGCAGTTATTAAGTAATAATTTTAAAAACAAGAACTGTGTTTAGGTTTCCATACCCAAAAGGTAACAAGAACAAAATTAAAAAATTTGATTGACCCCCGACTACCTCAGATTAGTTATCTGTACAGCATTCTACTAGTCAAGCCCTTTCATTTGATACCTATATTGAGGTAGTTGTGAAAAAAGAAATGTATCTCCCCATTTTGTGGTAGTGGCCATCTTGGATTTGAAATTTGTCATAGTGCAAAGTATTTTACTAGCTAAGCCCTTTCGTTTCTAGTTTAAGAATATTTATTAATCTCAATAGAATTTACAAAAATTCGCTTACTGAGATTACACACTCATATACATATTATACGTTGCTTCAAAACGCAGCATATAAAAATAAAATATAAAAATGAAAAAACACACAAAGAAACACTTATTACATATCAACTACAAAAACATAGAAATTACTTCACAACTATGTACACAAAATCACTTGAAAAATCAGACTGTTTAATTTTTATTTATTTCTATAAATGTAGGGTAGTTTTACTATCTGCTACACTGCTGCTATACTGCTGTTACCGGCCGACTTGGACCGGTTTATAACTGACAATAATGAGCTGCGATATAAAGCCCGTGGTACACTGTTTTCTATTGGTGACATTAAAATTAAATATTTATGGTTTAGTATGTTTTTTTAAGCTCTTTCGTTTGATACCCATATTGAGGTAGGAGTGAAAAAAATAATGTAATTCGCCATTTTGTGGTGGCGGCCATCTTGGATTTGAAATTTGTTATAGTGTATAGTATTTTTACCAGTCAAGCCCTTTCATTTGATACCCGTATTGAGAAAGGTTGTGAAGGAAAATTTTGTCCGCCATTTTGTGGAGGAGGCCATCTTGAATCGATATTAACCACATATGGCTAAGAACACCCGCACGGAAATTAACCTTCAAATAAAAAAAACCGCATTGAAATCGGCCCACCCGTTTGAGCTCTACGGTGCCACAGACAGACACTAAGTAACTCGTAAGTATAACTCGAAATGAAAATAAACGTGCTACCGAAAAAATACATGATAACTACTGAGTACAAAGTTATATTCTTATTAAAAATAATAAAATAAAAAAACATATTTATACTTGACATTGGCGAAATTGTGAGGCTAAACCACAGTAAAAGCCATAAACCAAGAGTTGAAAATAAATAAACTATTTTCGTACAAAAAATTAAACCGACTTCATAACCACAAATAGGCACTCAAAAGCGAAAAATAAACTAAAATCATTATTACAAGCGCTACTCACTCATCTATTTGAAGTCGGTGCCATCTAAATCTAACAGGTATAGGATAGATACTACTTACCTGTGCCTACATAGCATCAATCTACTAACTTTTTGGCCTGACTGGCACCGACTTCAAATAGATGAGTGAGTAGCGCTTATAATAATGATTTTAGTTTATTTTTCGCTTTTGAGTGCCTATTTGTGGTTATGAAGTCGGTTTAATTTTTTGTGCGAAAATAGTTTATTTTACTCTTTTTAGTGTACAAGAACAAAATTAAAATTTTGATCAACCCCCGACTACCTTGGATTTGTTATCTGTACAACATTCTACTAGTCAAGCCCTTTCATTTGATACCCATATAAAGGGAGTTGTGAAAAAAGAAATGTATTTCCGCATTTTGTGGAAGCGGCCATCTTGGATTTGAATTTTTTCATAGTGCAAAGTATTCTACTAGTCAAGCTCTTTCGTTTGATACCCAAATTGAGGTAGTAATGAAAAATATAATATAATTCGCCATTTTGTCGTGGCGACCATTTTGGATTTGAAATTTGTTATAGTACATAGTATTCTACTAGTCAAGCCCTTACATTTGATACCCAAATTGAGGTAGGTTGTGAAGAAATATTTTGTCCGCCATTTTGTGGAGGCGGCCATCTTGAATCGACATTAACCAGACATAGCTAAGAACATTTGCTATGGTATTAACCTTGAAATAAAAGAAACCGCATCGAAATCGGCCTATCGGTTTGAGTTCTACTACGGTGCCACAGCAGACAGACAGACATCGACGTCACTTATAACACCCCTTTTTTTTGGTCAGGGGTTAAAAACAAGTTTTTATCAAAGCATTTACACAATTTTGTTTTGACAGGGTCGAGATTCATAACTTTTGTGAATTCTAATCTAATCTACTACTGTGTAATTGTACGCAAATTTTCAGTTTTTGGTTCATATTTCAAAAACTACTTGACCTATTTCGAAAAGATTTATATGGGACCATTCGGAAAGCATACCCATCCGAACACAAAAAGAAATTTTTAAATCGGTTCAGAGGTTCTCGAGAAATCAGGTAACATACATAAAAAAAAAAAAAAAAATCATAGGGGTCGAAATGATAACCTCCTCCTTTTTTTGGAAGTCGGTTAAAAAAGAAGTGGGGCACTCGGGGACTGCCGCGGTAAAGCTATTGCATGTTGCATGCATTTTTATCAACATAAGCAATAGGGATGTTAATGCAAAGTCGAATGACCGAGTGGGGAGGACGGCGTTACGGTCTTCCATCCTTCTTTCTTGTGAACATAAGAAAGAGATGCACGATCACTAAAATTCGGCCCTCAGGCCCGCGACAAAAGCTATGCAATAGCTTAAAAAAACCGCATCAAAATCGGCCCATCCGTTTGATCTCTACGGTGCCACAGACACACACACACAGACAGACAGACAGACATCGACGTCAAACTCATAACACCCCTTTTTTGGTCGGGGGTTAAAAATGGGACCCTATTACTGAGACTTCATCAGCCATCCGTCTGTCACCAGATTGCTGTATGTCAGGATGTGATAGCTAGACAGTTGAAATTTTCACAGATGATGTATTTCTATTGTCTTATATTGCTTGATACTATTAACAGTGACAGGTAGAAGCTTTAACTATACACAGAATATTTATTTTTATGTTCTCTTTAAACATAATTAATTAAGATAAAATAAAATAAATAACTAAGGGAGCTCCCATACAATAAAATAAGTTTTCGTTGTTTATTTGCTAATGGTACCTTAATTTCGCACCTTGATTTATGACTGGTCTCCTGCCTTATTAAAATTTTATCTAAATGCATTCCAATCCCTGATCAGAGTAACTTGGTAAGGTGGGGAAAAGCCTCTGAAAAATGTTGCTATACTTATGGAGAGGCAATATGTACAGCAAGGCACATATTGGTGGGATGCAAGGTGCTCTTTAATGGGGGTCATTACTCACGGCGCCATGACAGAGTACTTGAAATCATACGTGAAGCCATGAGCCTTTCAGTAGCTAGAGCCCAAAAGGGATTGACGACAAACAAAAGATTAATTAACTTTGTAAAAGAAGGCTCAACTTCAAACTCCAGGAACAAACCTTACTCAATCCTGGGTACAGCACCTGATTGGACTATTTTAATGGACACGTATGAAAAGCACTACAAAATCCCAGAGGATGTGGGTGTTTCGTCATCCAGACCGGACATTTTCCTTTTTTCTAGAGCTACGAAACGCATAGTCCATGTAGAACTTACCGTACCGTGGGAAACTAATATACCTAAAAACCACGCGATGAAACAAAATAAGTATTACGACCTCCTAAACGAATTACAAAAAACGGCTATGTAGTTAGTTTATACGCTGTAGAAGTGGGAGCGAGAGGTATACCAGCAAAATATCTCTATAACCTGCTGAAAGACCTTGGCTTATCCAGAAGTGCAGTAAGTTCTATACTAGAACGAGTATCTAAAGCTGCGCTACTAGTAGGCTCAAATCAGATTTGGCTGGGCGTCTCAGGGAGAAAAACGAGTACTGAAGGTGAGTGTTGATGTACGTCAGAAAGGGGCCCCTTAGTAGGCTCATCCCTAAACATTAGTTTACATAATGTATAAATAAATTAGTATTGGTGGATTGCAAATATTAAATTCCATATTTGCATCACTGCTAACCATAATTGTGTGTGCCATTTTGTTTTCAACTCGGCTATCAGTGAAAAATATAATAAATTAGTTCCCGTTCCCTTTATTTTCCGGGGATAAAAGATTGAGCAACAAACATCAGATTTGGCTGGGCAGGAGAGAAAACGAGTACTGAAGGTGAGTGTTGATGTACGTCAGAAAGGGCCCCTTATACCTACGCCCGAGTCACAAGTCTCGGGATCTACTCGAGTTTCTCTCTCTCTGCCACACGATGGACCCGGCACCCGCACGGTGAATCCATGGAATGCTAAGAAGATCGTCTCGAATCCTTCATGCGCTAATCCTTCTCTCACTTGTCCTGTTTTTTATACTCCGGCCTAAACTAAAACATTAGTTTACATAATGTATAAATAAATTAGTATTGGTGGATTGCAAATATTAAATTCCATATTTGCATCACTGCTAACCATAATTGTGTGTGCCATTTTGTTTTCAACTCGGCTATCAGTGAAAAATATAATAAATTAGTTCCCGTTCCCTTTATTTTCCGGGGATAAAAAGATTGAGCAACAAACATCCAAAAATTGACATCACGAAATCTCAGATACTACTAATGCTAGGAGTCCGAAATTATGCATGGAGGTGCCTTTTAGCAGGTAGATGTTGCAGTTGTAGCAGGTTGCTAAGATGGGGTTTTGCGAAATTCAACCCCTAAGAGAGTAAAATAGGGGATGACATTTTTATATAAATGCACAGAACCAAACCTTTTGTAATGTAAGTGTCTACTACTGAAGGATTACTCAAACTACAATCCCCAAAAGGGTTCAATAAGAGAAAAAAGTTTGTGAAGTTTGTAAAATTTGTAAATTTCATATAAACGGTTAGGCCTTAGAGTCGCCAACGACTTACAGAACGCGAGCAAAATTGCAGGCAAAAGCTAGTCAGTAATTATATTAGTAAGATTTGGATTGAACTGTTGAGTTACCTAACAGTTACTTTGAATTTCTTCTTCTACTCTTGTTTAAATGATAATCTTTGTAAAACATGTTAATTTTATTCTTTCGATGGCTTCCTGTTTAAGTTAATATAAACAAATTATGGATGATCTAGGACAGAATTTATTCTCTGTCATCATTTACTTTTAGTGTTAATTAATTCTGAAAAGATCTGATCGGGTCCAACATTAACTTGCTAAAATGAGACACTTAAACTAATAAAAACTATCATTTTTTGAACAAAAAATTTACTATTAGAAATAGGCTCTACCAGTTTAAAGTAAAAGTTCTTTTTTCACCTTTGAGGCTTAAGCCGGGAGAAGGTGATTTAGAAAATAGCAAAATCAAACTAAAGAGCACTGGAATTAGGTTTGAAAATGTTCCCTACTCTCCCCTTTTTCCTTTAAAAAAAAGGACCCAAATGATAAAGGTCACAAATCAATGGTTCTGTGGAGTTGCTAAATTTAAATTAAAAAAAAATGGAACTGGTAATATATTACATCAATATACATTTTTAAATCCCTAACGCAATTGTTTAAAATTTTAGGTCATATTTATGTAAGTTGGCAAGTAAAGCAAATAGGCACATTATGCGTCTCAGATTACTCCCGCAGCAAACAAAAGAGATGATAACTTTGAAATGGCTGAACATACCTAATGGATAAAACATACCTAAGAACACTCCCGACTAATTCAAATCAAATCAAAATAAGTTCATCCGTTTGGGAGCTACGACGCCACAGAAAGACACACACACAATAAGTCAGAGACATCAATTTAACACCCCGTCGTTTTTGCGTCTGCGCGGCGGTTAGTGAGAATTTTAACCTACACGCTATTATTTTTATTTTCAAATACTAAAGGAATTCTGACAAAATTATAAAATATGAAGTTTTACTCTATATATGCACAAAAAAGTCAGCAATAATGTTGAATATCACTACATATTATAAGAAATTCCTCCGCCGCGTCTGTCTGTTCGCAATAAGCTCAAAAACTACTACTAAACCGATTTTCATGCTGTTTTCATCAATGGATAGTGTTTCTCGATAGAAATTCTCGATAATTTTCATTTTTTTTTGAACATTTGCTAAAATATAATGATATTTGCTGGAGTTGTCAAACAATTAAAATACAAACTTCTATAAATATTTTTATGATATTTTAAAATAGTGCATCAAAGTGAATAGACCTAGAAAAATTACTGGGTGAGTGGGGACTCATAAGAAAAACATTAAATTATAAACCCAAATAAATATATGATTTACTTATAATTATATAATATACTAGCAGCCCGCCCCAGCTTCGCACGGGTATTATGGAAAATAAGTATAAAACAAAATTATTAGACTTAGAAATTTTAGTACATGTGACCAAGACAAAACAAACAATCCCAATCATCATATATCTATAAAAAGGGAGGGAGGTCCTGAGAGGAGCGAGCCAAGCGAGGTCGCCGCCGTAGCGAGAGGTTACACTCAATGACATAGAGCTTCTGGCTCCGGGAGCTCACCCGGAGTCGAACTTCAGTGATAGACCATAATAGGACCAATTGTTATGCTTAGGTATTGTTATGCTTCTCTCAATATGTGCCTTTAAACATTATGCTAAGTTATGTTTATGCTATATACGGTAGCAAAAATTATGCGAAAACTGTTATGCATTAGTTGTTATGGTATATTATCATTAGTTCTAAAAACGTTAGGCGTGTCTGGCGTCGTTATTATTCCCCTTTTACTTTTACGCATCAAATCAAAAATTAAATCAGTAAATATTTAATGGTTGTAATTTAGTGTTAAAAATCTGCTAATGCCACCTACGACGTGGTTTATGGTTGTGCAATGTTTTATGTAACTACTAAAGTCTATTAGTTCTAAATACGTACTAAATAGTTACGGCTGGTCTAGTCGGGAGAACGGCGGCGGCCGATCTGGAGCCCCGGTTTTAAATCCCACATGCACCAGGCACCACTGTCTTTTCGGAGTAATATGCGTAATACCGCAAAACTTAAAACGGCGAAGGAAAACATCGTGAAGAAATCGCCATGTACTTAGAATCTTTTGAGTTCATGTGTCATCCACCAACCCGCACTGGGCCAGCGTGGTGGATTATGGACTTGACTCTCTCCTGCGAGAGAGAGGCCCCGAGTCCCAGTAGTAGGAATATTTAGTGGGCTGCTTATTGAATCTATTGACACAGCTTGATTTCTGATCGTCTCATCATCGTAGTCCTTAATGCTCGTTTTATTCTAATTTAGTAAGTAGGATAAAGGGGACCTTTGGGGATGACCTATATCGTATCCTATCCCCCAGCTCAAATTACACGCGCATCACTGTTTTTTCGAAGTCATATCCGTAATGCCTCCAATTTAAAACGGTGAAAGAAAACATCGTGAGGAAACAGAAATGGAATAAATTTAATGTAATACTGTGTAGAAAGTGCGAGAAAACTTGAACAATAACAGTAAAGGTAGAATAAACTTGTACAAAAGTAGTTCTGAAAAGAGCATTTTGATAGGAACATAAAAAGTGTTACGAAAAAATGTTTAATATTTAGTATCATTTGCGTCCACTACCTGCGTAGCGAGGCGACCACGCGAATTTGTAGACGCGCGCGCGGCTACTCGTACTTACCTATTTCATAGGTGCGAACATCTCTCCCCCGTGCCTCGGTGTCCCCTCTATCGGTGTTACGCCGCGCGGTGCCGCATTTTGATAGGATTGATATTTTTGATTTCGTTTTATCTTTTGAATGGAATGTCCCACTTCAATAATTCAAAAAGTAATCAATAGGTATTAAAAGAGTCTTGAATAAGAAATAATTTATTTGGATAAGAATTAATACAAATGTGTTGATAACATGGTCTGAATTTGATAGGCATTTTTACTTACTTTTAAAATGTAAAAAAGTAGTTGTTGCGAGGTAATTACTGAAGTTACTGTTACGTCTAGGTTGTGGAATGCGTTGCCTGAGTGGGCTTTCCCTGATGGTTACAATTTGATGTCTTCAAATCGAGAGTGAATCGGTTTCTTCTAGGTGTAGCGATCGTAATCTATCATCGCTTAACATCAGGCGAGATTGGTCAGAAACATATAGTTAAAAAAAAAAAAAAAAAAAAATGGTCTCGCGAGGTTTTTTGTAGATTTTAATACGCTCTATAATATTGTAGAACATTGTTTTGGTCTTATTGCATTAGTGCTTTCCGCAGCGTATGCGATGAAAGCCACTTATGACTGTTGTTTTTATACCTTGCGTTGGTTTTAGCAAAAAATTCCATGGATATCTCATTTTTTTTCGTAATAAACATAGCCTATGTTACTCAGTGATAATGTAGCTTTCTATTCTCTTCTATTCTATTGTTAAAAGAATTTTTGAAATCAGTCCAGTAGTTTTTGAGTTTATTCGTAGCATACAAAAATACAAATCTTTCCTCTTTATAATATTAGTATAGATTTATAAAATTATAAGTAAATATTATAATGTACATCTATCTAGATGTACCTACTTAATTGCACAGAGCTCATTAGCCTATTATATTCGCAATGACTGGTCAACTCTTTGTTTGGTTATTTAAACTTATTAACTGAGGACCAATTTTATCTTATAGCAATGACCTATGCTCACTTTTTGTCCTTCATCTACAACGAAGTCTTTTTGTATGCAAGGTTCGTATAAATATGTAATATGTAGTGCGATAAAATATTGTCATATCCACTATTGGTTTGACCATTGTATAACCATTCCAAATTAATTTTACTAATATTATAATTGTGATAGTTTGGACGCATGGATGTTATTTACTTTTTCATGTGAATACTACTGAATGGAAGTTTATGAATATTGGTACAGATATTATAATCTGGAATAACATATATAGCACAACATTTTGATCACGAAAAAACGAACAGGAACGTCGGTGGTACGTGGGTGAAACTGGGTGTTACTAACTACTAGTTGATAATGTGATTTAGCTGAATAATATAACCAAACATTAAAATCTGTGGTAGTTGATTATCCTTAATAATATATAATTATTCGTAGATTTTAACACCACCACTTTATACTACCCAATAACGCATAGAGTGGTCCATGAGTTGAGAAATTTAGTGAATTTGGTTTCATTTCAATGAGATAAAGCCAATTGTTGGTGAATCCACACATTTTGTCTTCAAAACTCATCAAATCTTTATTTATTTATTCGAACATGTTACGACTCGCTTAGTAAAAATAATGAATCAAAACGTTGATCACCTCTAATGTTCAAAGATCAGTGACTTTTCTATATCATTATGTAATAACGTGTCTATAAGAAGAATACCTACTACGCGTAATAACAGGTTCTATATTTATTCAATAGTTGACTTATTGCCCTCAGGTTTTCTGGTGAAGCTTGCTCATTAAAGAAGAATGACAAAGATGGCAACAGTTGGCATTGGCTCTCTCACACAGAAAGTGGCATGACAAAACGAGCGGCTCACTCTGCTGTGTATGTGAATCACACAGACTCGCTGTATGTGTTTGGAGGATATGATCTGAATAAAGTATTAGGATTATTAGAAGTGTATAGGTAAGCTGTAACTTTATTTTTAAGATGGTTTATAAAGATTTGAAAAGCCTACCTGAAGTAAAGTGAAAGTATCCGATGACCTTCCTCCTGAGTACCTACCTATTTTAGGTAAAACTCGTAAATTCTTTTCGTTTAACCCCATAAATTGGTTTAGACTTGACACTTGACCGCCGTGTTAAACGACGATATGGTCCATGATGGAGCGCGCTTACCTAGAAAAACTGATTCGCACCAAACTTGAGATTTTGTGGGTTTTTTTCAAAATTGTTGTTACGAAAATTTTGTACAAAAAAGTTTTGTAATTTTAAGTAAACTCGAAACCAAAACGAATCTACTTATCGCTAATAACCAACATCCACTTTCAAATGAAAAAAACTGCATTTAAGTCAGCTCCGTCGTTTAGGAGCTATTATGCCAAAGACGTGAACAATCCAGATTACTGCCTACCACTGCACTCCGCTCGTCACCTGGAGATTTAAAATAATTTATTTATTTGCCCTGTAATATACGTCAAACTTAACACTCTTCTTTGTAAATTGAGGTCTATTGGCATATGTACGTTATAAAGCACTTATTCTGTAAAGCTTTTGCTAACAATAAACTTTAATCTTCGCACGATAATCTAGTTCATAGAGAGCATAAGTTTTTGCTAAATTCATGTTCTTTGTCCTTAGGTCGAATAATGAATACATATTTTTTTACGTATCTTACGTGGCAATCTATTGTTTTAAACTACCTGTGCCTACCCTTGTCTAAGAGGAATTACTAGATAAATACGCGCGTATTTCTTAGCTTAATAAATGATAGTCATTATAATAGTATGTATACATATTATACTTGTACGCCAATTTTGCGTAGCTCTGTACCCTGAAAGATTTATTTCTCAATTGAAATTGCAGATTCTCAAGTAGCCAGTGGTATGACGAAAACGGAAAAGTTCTACGTAGGTATCCAACTCTCGAAGAAAATGACGAAACTGTATTGTCTCTTTTCACCAAGGTAAGCATTACCCACCGACAGTTCAGTCTATTTTTTACACACAATCACCTTGATTCGCCTTGATTTGAGTTAAAGCGAACTGTCACGATCTAATCCAATTATAATCACCATCCACAGATTAATCTTAATGAATTTGTAACGACTGTTAATTGCTTTTATTATTATTGTTTTATTAGTGTCGGTTGAGAATTAAGGTGATGTTTTTCAGGGTAACAACGATGGTAGCTGGCAAATAGGAAATAGAAGCTCATTTTTTAATTTAGTGCTATCTTCATTCTCTAACAACGACAAGACTCCACTGCCGTTAATGTATACGCATCCGTCGACGCCATACTCTGAGAGCTATCTTCACTTTACTGAGCAGCCTGAGTTTCTTAGCGGTGCGGTGAAGTCGAATACTACGAAGCCGGAACCTAGATATGGGCATGCTGCCTGCGCGTATGGGTCAGGGTTCGTGTTGTACGGGGGGAAGCTATCCGACGGGAGTCTGTCATCAGAGCTGTGGTTGTATGACGCCGTGACGAACCGCTGGACTCTAAGGGCCGTAAACTCTTCATTGACGCCTCCTGGACTAACACGGCACACTCTCACGGCCGTTCGAGATGAGTTGTACTTATTCGGCGGCAGCACAGTCGAGGGAGACTTTTCTTCAAGGTAATGAAAATCAACTGAAGGTCAAAGACTAAAGAAAGATTGGAATGGTAAACGAAAGAAAAAATGATTATGTTGGTGTTTTAAACAATTTCAAGTGCACACTGATTTCATCTGTTTTTTCTATGTAATTAATACATTACATAGGTTACAAAAAATTATAAGTAGGTAGGTTTATGTCGTATTGTATATGTCGTCAAGGACCAAATGGGTATAGTTTGCGTATCAGTTTCCGTGTTGAATTAAGTATTTTTATTTGCTAACTTAGAACGTCATAAGCAAACCAAAGTTCAATGTCACGGTAAAATTTGCACAAGGTGATCTTTTATAATGCAAAAAACACGAAACAAATCCGCGACAGCCAAATTATGAGAATGTTTATGTTGGCACTGCGGATCTAGATAATTGAATATGTATTTTAGTAAGTATGTACTCGTATTAGGTTTTTATCTTTTTACCAAAAAACTTTACTTTTAAATTATACGTTTAATAAGATTATTAACATGAACGTACATATGCTTATCTTTATTTGGTGTTTCATTTTATAAAAATATGAAACATTTTTCGAGATTAAAACGTTTCAATAATGAAGTTCTTACTACAATATATTGCGCCAGCGGTTTCACCCTTTTTTGTATCGGGTTTAAAAAAAGTAAAATTATAAAGTTGTTTCTGTTCCTTTCACTATTCCGGCATGAAAAGCAATCCATAAACCATAGTATTTGGTGTTTCAAATTTTATACCAATCTGTACCGGAGATTGAAAATTTTATTCCTCAAATGCAAAACAAAGTTTTCAGAACTTAACGATAGTTTTTGATATCTTGAGATTAAAATAATTAAACGTTTCAATAATGAAGTACTAAGCTGTTTGAATAATTAAAATCTTACTACAATATATTGTATATTTACAAATTTTTGTATTTGTAAAATACTATTTTTGAAAAGTTACATTAAAATATATGTACCTAAAAATTTAAAGCTTCAAAAATTTTCACCTAAAATCATACGATCCAAATACTGAAGCTTGGGAGAAGGTTTTTGTATGGAGCTAAAATCATACGATCACGCACACGACCGCTGCGTCCGGGTGAGCCGCGCGGCACTTTATTTTATTACATTGACTCGCGACACTTTTGTAGATAATGATGAGTTCTGCAAAGTCGTAGTAAATGATCCAAGTGCACGCGACGTAAGGAATTTTTCAGGTCTTTTAGGAGGAGTTTTAAAGGATTCCTAGTTTTTTTAAATATAATATAGCCTATGTTACTCGGGGATGTGTGCTCAAAGCAAATTTTTTGCTCGGTCCAGTAGTTTCGGAGCCTACCATTCAAATTCTAACAAACAAATCTTTCCTAATCTATGGAGGAGATATAGATATTTACATTGTGTTTACATTGCCAGGTTTCAGTATGTTTAAAGCTGACCGACCCAAATACTGAAGCTTGGGAGAAGGTCCAAGTGCGAGGAGGCAAAGAGTTGGACGTGCGTGTGGTCGCGCATACAGCTGTTTACCATTCGCATTCTAACTCTATACTAATCTATGGAGGAGTGGTAGCTAGTGTTGCCAGGTATGTTTTTTTATTAAATTTATATATTTAGTGTTCAAAAATACTAGTAATTGGCATTATTATAGGTTACTTCATGAGTTTTTGATTTTAAATGTCTTTTTCAGGTTTTCGAAACTCTCGGACAGAATGTTTGCTTTCGACCTTGACTATAAACACTGGAGTGAAATACACTACCCAAGAGCTCATTTACGGGAATCCTACGTACCAAGAGAGAGGGCATTTCACACTTCCACTATTATTGGTAAATAATTATAAATGCTATAAGTACATTTAATAGTATAATTAGTTACGGGATATATCCTGTAGATGTATGGTGGATGAGTCCCTGATATTTCAATGCAGTTTTATGTGAAGTGTTCACTCTCCACCATATTATAACTACGCGAAATATTATGTAACTGATAATACTAGTGAACGACAGTGATAGCATAAAATAATGAGGAAGTGTAATTTAAATTATCTTACTCTTGGAAAAATGGCAAATGTCCAAATTTTATTATTTTTGCAGGAAATTATTTAGTCGTTTTCGGTGGTTATTCACATCGTCATAATAAAGAAGAAATATGCTACGATTACCAAATGTACATTTACCACTTGGGCTGTCATTCATGGATACCTCTCGACGTGTTGGGAAAAACTCGTAAATATTACCCGAAGAAACAGGGAGTATTCGCACACGCTGCTGCTCTGAAACCGCCGTCTACTTTGCTCATAGTAGGCGGTTACCACGGCAATGTAAATGGTAATATAGTTTCGACTTTATTTCAAAACAAAAAAATGTTTTTTTAAATAACCTAATTTAAACCACTACTAAATAAAGGTATAAAGGCCTTTCCTAAATTCTCTCCATTTTAATCAGTTCGTTTTTCCGTCGCGTTGGAGGATTGCCCTGGAGTCGACTGATACATGATTATATATTAGATTTTTTTAAATCATCTCGTGTTCTGCACACGCAATGAAATCTTTATCCTTTTATTTTATTTTTCTACAAAAGGGGAAAACATTTAAATCACTAATAATAAATAACAAAAGTAACCCATACATATATTATGCCCCAATACCAACTTGGCAAATTTCAGTTTAGGTTTTTTCTAAAATGTTTTCGTTTTCAGGTGACTTATTGGCGTATGTAGTTCCGAGTTGGCAAGCTGGCATAACAAATAATCACCCTGAATCGGCTTGCCAGAAGCATTCAACGCAGCCCGAGTGCTTAGCTGATCCAGAATGTGGCTGGTGTTCTGCCGACGACGTAAGTAAATTCTAAGGTATTTAAATGATAAAATTTAAAAGATTTTGTTATAAACAAATTAGTCCTAAAATGTTACATCGGCCCAAGTTTCGGCAGCTTCAAAATCAAATTTAAAGTGCTGGTTATCAATCAAACTTTTTATAGTTTTAGAGAGTAATGGCAAATATCCTATAAAAATGAAAAAAAACAACATTAAATGGGTCAGTACCATAAACACATATTATACTCGTATAATGCTTGACAGTTTTCTGTACAGTAGTATGTATGTACGTTTTTCCAGATTTGCTACGGTAGAACGATAGGGTCAAACTGCACGACGAATCTACAATCGATACGGTGTGGCGGCATCTGCCCGGCGCTCGGAGATTGTCATTCATGTCTTATACACGGCCCCCCAGTCGACAATATAAACAGTACGAGGACACCCCTACCTTCTGTGAGCACCAAGTTAGGTCTACAGCAGTGCAACTGGTGCGTCCAAAACGCACGGTGCCACTTTAAAGATGGTAAGTATTCTTATCATAAATCCAACTCCTTGATATCTGGTGCTGTAGAAGTAAACCGTCGTTATTTTCTTAATATTTAACAAGACTTACGCAGTACTAATAAAGTCAATTGTAAGAGCTAGTGATTACTGGAGCTTAAACGGAATCAATCTAGATAGGCCTGATATCCGCAATAGCAAATTCTGTCCTTATTTCAGACAGCTACGGTGGCGTGTGCGGTGAAGACACTCCCTCTGAGAATCCAGGTTGGTGGGGTGCAATCGGCACAGAAGTGACGAGCCCGGAGCAATGCAAGACTCTGGACAAGCGGCCGGGGCTCACATTCCTGCGGTACCAGCAACCGGCGGACTGGAACCATCCAGACGGCGTGTCGGTCGTGAACGCCACCACGGTCGACTGGGGCACTGGCGGGGGCAGCAATCACATCTTCAGCGGATCGAGCGAGGCTAGACTACGAGGGTGGTTGCACGTGCCAGGGCATTGGAACGGCACCGGCGAAGCTCTTCATATGTGTGCCGGATATGCCAACGTATCATTGGCTCTAGGCGCTGATCGGTCCAACTTATCGGCGGCGGTGTCGGCCTGTGCCGGCGTGGACTGGCCGCCGCTGTTCCCCGCCGCCGGCCGCCTGCCCGTCGACATGCACGCCAACGACTCCCTGCATGCCGGCCTCTACCCGTCACATCACCATGCCAAAATGGAACTTCTGCACAACAAGTCGCAAGAAACCGCCAAGGTAAACCTTTCATCAATATTTTTATGACGCATCTTAGTGATTGGATCTGTTAGTTGCTGAAATTATACTGTATTTTTAGGTATTCACATTCGAGTTCTTGGAGCCGTACTCTGCGGGCTCGTGCGGCGAGTACGACAACTGCCTGCTGTGCCTGTCGGACGCGGCGTGCGGGTGGTGCGAGGTGACGGGGCGCTGCGAGCCGCGCGCCGCGGACGAGCGCGAAGGCGTGCGCCGCGGCCGGCGGCGGCGAGTGGCGCTACCTCACGCTGCAGCCCGCCGCCTGCCCTAACTGCTCTAACTACATAAGCTGCGAGCGCTGCGTGGCCGGCGCGCACTGCGAGTGGTGGGCGGACGAGGCACGCTGCGCCCGTCGCGGCCGCGCCGCGCGCGCCGTCACCGACCTCGCCGAGTGCCCCGCACCCTGCCGCACGCGCCTCGACTGCGAGCACTGCCTCGACGAGCGCGGCCGCTGCGTCTGGTGCGAGGCCACGCGCCAGTGCTTCAGTTTCAGCGTCTACACAAGCGAGTACCAGTTCGGCATGTGCCGCGAGTGGCTGGACCGCGCGTCCGCAGCCGCACCTGCCGCGCCCGGCCCGGCCGCGGACGAGGCGCGCCGCGGCGGCCAGTGCAAGTCGTGTGCGCGCCACACCACCTGCGGTGCCTGCCTACGTAGCATGGGCTGCGGCTGGTGCCACTCGCGCGCCAACCCCATCCGCGGCGCGTGCACGGAGGGCGACTTCACGCGCGCGCACGCCGATTGCGCCGCGCTGGTAGAGGCGGCGCCCGCCGACGCCGGCTGGGCGTACGCACAGTGCCCCGATGTGGACGAGTGCGGCCTCGGGCTCGACGACTGCCACGAGCACGCCGAGTGCAACAATACGCACGGCTCCTACACCTGCCGCTGCAAGCAGGGCTACATCGGCGACGGCAAGAAGAGCTGCATGCGCACCTGCTTCAACAGCTGCATCCACGGGTACTGTCTGGGCGCGCCGCAGTACATGTGCAACTGTGATCTCGGCTGGACCGGCGCGGACTGCTCGATCAACTGCGGCTGCCACGACCACTCGACGTGCAAGGGTGGCGTTGGCCGCTGCGACGAGTGTCAGGACTGGACCGAGGGCAAATTCTGCGAGCGCTGCAAGCCCGGCAGCCACGGGAACGCGACCGCCGGCCAGGGCTGCCGCCGCTGCGACTGCAACGACCACGGCGACGAGGCGCGCGGCGTCTGCGACGTCGCCACCGGAGAATGCATCTGCAAAGACAACACGGAGGGCCAGAATTGCGAGCGATGCAAGCCCGAGTTCTACGGCGACCCTCGCCACGGCGGCAAGTGCTACTACCGCTGCGAGCCGCGCGGCATGCTCGACGCTACCGACACTGAGGGCATCGGCTCCTACAAGACCGACCCGGACATCGACAGCGTCGGGCCCTCGAAAGAGTGCCTCTGGATCATATCCGCGGAAGACGTCAAAGACGCGATCATTCAGTTCACCATCAACTCGTCGACGTTCGACGTACCGTGCGACGAGAACGCGGTGTACGTGTACGACGGGCTCGGCGGCGTGCCCGACCTGCTGAACAACCAGCAGAGCCAGCTGCTCGGCGTGTTCTGCAACGGCGCGTCCTCGGGCGTGGTGGAGGCGCGCAGCGGGAACCTCACCGTGCACTACAAGCAGGGCCAGCCAGACCAGGGCTTCGAAGGCGTCTACAAGGTGCTGGCCTGCGACTCGCACTGCGCCTGGCCGCGCGTCTGCAACAAGCGGCACTGCGTCTGCCGCGACGGCTACGGTGGTCCCAACTGCGAGACCGAGATCTGCAGGAACAACTGCAGCAAGGCGATCGACGCCGGCGTCTGCGACAACAGCTACGGCCGCTGCCTCTGCAACGAAGGATTCGGTGGCGACGATTGCTCCATAAAACTAGATAAAACGCAACTAGTGTTTACGGAATTGTTCAATTCGGAATATCTGTCTGATGGACTCGATCATCTCAGAAAGACGCTGCCGAGGTTTGGTCATACTCTCGTAGCCGATAGACGGGGTTTATGGATGTTCGGAGGATACTCCCTTTCGCACGGCCCTTTGAACGACATACGATTCTTCGACACGAAGAACAATACTTGGATGCAGGTGACGGTCGAAGCTACCCCTGACGCCAAGATGCCCGAGGGCAGATACTTTCACGCGGCCGAAATATATCACTCGAAACAGAACATCTACATTTATGGGGGCTTGAGTTTACAAGAAAAAAGCGGTCAAAACAAAACGTTGGGTGACTTCTGGCAGTTTAGTTTGAAAGATCAACGATGGGGAAACATAAAGAGCAAAGAGAATAATCCACCGCCTCTGGCCGGGCACACGTTAACTCTACAGAAATTTCAAGATTACGAAAGTTTAGTTCTCATTGGAGGATTTTCGTTAGAGGAAGGATTCATGGCGGACACTTGGGAGTTTGACTTGGATAATGAGAAGTGGATTAAACTCAACTGTGAAGGGGCAGTTCCCGCAGGAATAATCGGACACAGTACGGTTTATCACGCACCCTCTCTAAGCTTGTACATCTACGGAGGCGTGTTGTATTCGTACAACGGAACGTCGTTATCGAATAAACTCTTCGCATTCCACTACCCAAGCAAGAAATGGAGCGAATTGCCGACTTTTCCGAACTTGAATCATTTGTTAGACAATTTACCACAAGCCACGTATTTGCATTCCGCTGTAACTACTAATGACTACATGATCGTTTTCGGAGGACGGACTGACCCGGATCAGAGATCGGATACGCTCATTGCTTACGTCTACAGCTGCAACCAATGGGTCCGACTTGCCAAAGGTACCTACTTTTTAATCTTAAATAGCTTTATATTTTACATTTTCCTACTGTATTTCGTAATGCAATTAACTGATGCTACCTCTAACTTAAAAAAAAACTTGCTAAATTTTTAATCCCGTAAACTGTTGACCTATCAAACACAAGAGTTTTAAATCATTAACTTTGTTCAAATTGTCCATATATTACGGACAGTACAACGGATTTGTAGTTTTTTCTTATGTATTAAAACTGCTATGTAATTTTCGTATTTAACTGACCGATACCTTTCAGGAGTAAGCATGGTCGGGCACCCCCCACCGCCGACGATTGCCCACGCTATGGCAATCGACATGGAAAACGAAAATGACGGTTACATCTACATCATCGGAGGTTGGACGGGCAGCGCACACTGCCAAGTCACTCGCATCTCTCTGCCCGACGACTTGTGCTACATGTGGAGCTCAAGCAAGATAGAGTGTCGTAGCCACATGGGTTGCAGCTTCTGTAGTACCGGGAACTACACGAAATGTTACTCTGTTGACAAACCTGGCTGTGAAGGGAGCGAAAGAGTGTCTACTAATTCTGGATCGGCCTGTGACGCTGATTTAGTAGCGAGGCGCGCTTGCGAGAACTTTACAACTTGCTCCTCTTGTTTGGCTGCCTGGCCACTTTACCCTGAACGGAAAGCCGCATGTCGGTGGTGTGCATCTTGTGCAGCGGCTGTAGGTTAGTATTGCTTTCATAGTTGGCGTTCCAAACACTCGAACGAAGAGGTTTTACCCTACGTTTGTGAAAAGAATGTGTAGGCTGTCCAATGTGTTGCTTGAGTGGGCTTTTCCTGGTGCGGTGGTTATAATCTGCATCTATACAAATCTAGAGTGAATCGGTTTCTTCTACGCTCGATCGTAGACAGCATCGTCGCTTATCACCAGGCGAGACGACGATCAAGTGTCATCATCATCATCATCACAGCCAGTATTCGTCCACTGATGGACATAGGGCTCTCCTATAATACACCACTCGGCTCGATTCTCGGCCTTAACCGCCACCAATTGGCTTTCGTATATCATCACTACATCTAGTCTCAGGCAGTGTAGGACACACTACGTTTAACAATTCGCTCTCTCTCTACTCTACGAGTAGAACCCGTCTACCCCAACAGTTACCGGGTGCGACAGATGTGGCCGGCTCACTGCCATTTCAGTTTGCTAATATGCTGAGCTATATCGGTGACTTTAGTTCTCTGTCGAATTACTTCATTGCAATGAAATGCAAACCTATAATATAAGTAGTTTTTGACTACAAATTGTGATATTGTAGAACCTATAAAGCCTTTTGACTATTATATCTTGATCTATATCAAATTTCACAATGTTCAACATTTTTGCAGGCGAATGTGTCCCGACCCACGAATCGTGCCACAGTATGAAATGTATTGCGGGTACCACTTACATTAGTGACGTCGGTCAATGCCCCGAACTTAGATGTGTTGCCTCCGATTGCGAGAAATGCGTCTCCAACCAATGCACATGGACCAGACAAGCTAATAGAGAAGGTAAAATATTAATTTCCATCATGTTGCTGAAAATTATTATGGATTATATATATAAGTTCCGTTTTACGAGTATTTGTTAAAACAGCCCCTGTGTTCCTGTGTACTCTCCAACTGTTCTGTTTTCATACAAAATTCAGTATGCCTCTGATTGTCGTTAAATATAAGATAATGCTAAAGACACACTTTTCATAAGTTGTTATTCTTTATAGGTCAACTGACCATAATCTCCGAGGATCCAATCATCGAACAGTTCAATTGGACGTGTGCACAGATCGAAGAGCCTGGCCGCGCTAGCTTACGGCCTACCACAAAAGAGGAGTGTCCCAGCCGTTGCCATTTGTACGACGATTGCACGTCTTGTTTGAGCTCAGAAGGAGCAGAGGGTGGGTTTTCAGAATGCCACTGGGCGACGTATCTTGGGAAATGTATATCACCTGCGTATCAGCCCGTGTACTGTGCGGGCGGTGTGTGCGGACTCGTACTAACCAAAGCAGATAAAAACAAATGCCCCGCGCCCTGTGGAACTTTCGAGCAATGCTCGGAATGTTTACATCATTCTCATTGCGGTTGGTGTGCGATAGAAGGCGCGAACGGAGAGGGAGTCTGTACGGAAGGATCTATTGACACGCCGTTGGATTATGCGTCAAGGACGACATGTGCCGCTGTGTATGACGCAGTGCATGAGACTAATGGAACTAATGACACGTTTTCGTGGCACTACACGCGCTGTCCCCCTGAGAACGAGTGCGAGAATAATCATCACCAGTGCAAAGCGGAGTCAGAGGTATGTGGCTATCTGTATCTGTACCATTCATTTTTGCTTATCTAATCTGACATTATGTTCTAATATAATCATAAACAGACATAAATTATGATTACATCTTCGACCAAGCATACTGTAAAGAATGTGTAATGGATAGTCCTAGTAGATATATCATAAAAAAAAAATTTATAATAGTTTTAAGCGTAGCATACGTATTATTCATTTCTTACATACAAACATCAGTGTTTGTATTCCTCCGAAATGACTCGACTGATTTTAACGCTTCTTGTATAGGTTTGAGAATGGATCGTATTTTTTAACTTAGTCCATGACATCACGTGGTTTGTGACGCATCACGAACCGATCTCTGCGACGCTCCAGAAAACATATGATTGAGCGATCCAGTCGTATTACATGGATCATGTTATATTGTATGGAGTTTTGTTCAAATATGCGAGTGTTTAGTTCATATGTAGTGGTAGGACTCTTTGCAGATTCCGCCTGGGGTTGTACCTTTGCCGGTTATTCTACCGCCAAGTAGTAATTTGTAAACAATTATGTTCCGGTTTGAAGGAAAATGTTTCCAGAGAAATTACAGAGCATAGAGACTAAACATATTATGCCTCTGGGGTGAAGAGCGCATTGCTAGGTGATGATTTAGACTCTGCATGCCCCAATAGCTGCGTGACACTGTGCTGTTATGGGCAGGCGTGTTGATTACCATGAGACTAATGTCCTGCTCGTCTCGTCACTCTTTACTATAAAAAACACTATCCCATTCCTGAGCTCTGCATTCAAGTCGCGCGCTCTCTGTAGTTTCACGGACGATTAAAAGTATCAGAGATCTGAATTTGTGTGAGCAGGTGTGTCGCGACCTGGCCGAGGGCTATGTGTGCCTGTGCGGCGCGGGCCACAAACGCGCGCCGGGCGGCGGGTGCGCCGCCGTGTGCTCGCAGGGATGCGTGCGCGGACAATGCGTCCAGCCGGACGTCTGTCGCTGCGACTTCGGGTAAAAACATTTCATTTTATTTTAATGGGTTTTTACGAGCGAACCTTAAATTAGTGGTAAATGCATAGAAATCATAGTGAGCCATATTAACTCAGTCCGTTCGAAATTATCATCAGTTGTCAAGGTCAAAAGCTAGTGCATGCGTCTCCGACAAAAAAAAAATATTATGATAGTTTGTGTGGTCCTTCACTTTACATACTCCACGACATTGAAGTTTTGTTTGGCGAACTTCAGTACTGCTTACGTCGAAATTAATCTGATTTTTGCCTTACATAAAATGGAGCGTTTGTTTGAAGGTTATAGATCTAGGCGTTATTAATCTATGAGTAAATGATGATCTTCGACATGTTTAGTTAGTTTGACGGGGCCTTCCGCACCTAGACTCTTTATTGGGCTGTAATGCGTGACTCCTACTTCCTTTTTCTACTCCAACCAGCCTTGGCTGTTCCAGAAAACAAGCATCATGTTCAGGTTGTGATAGGTATCCGGGACAGACGACTGAGTTTGGACGGATTCTGCCCATAGATCCGCCACGCTGCTGCATGAGTATGCTGTTGTCATTTGACATGTTATCTTTTTTTAAGTGCAGTGGTTCTCCTTGTTGTTCTACTTCTTTAATTCCCGTTCTTTTTTTTTAACAATACACTTGACCGCCATCACGCCTGAGGTTAAGCGACGATGCGATCTACGATGGAGGGTGCTTGCTAGAAGAAACAGATTCACTCTCTTTCTCGTAACTGACATGCACACACTATGTTGGCTGATAGTACGTCGTGGTACAAACTTCACCCTAAATGGGTTAACACCATCTCTCCGGAACCGCGCGCGCTCATTGGCCAAATCAAATAAGCGCACACTTTCCTATAACACATTTCCGTCCCTTTTCACAAAATTACTGCCACAAAAATACAAATCTAGCAACCGAGACGAATGATACTACACATCAAAATGGGGCCACCCAGTAGCAACATGGGCATAGACTCTGATTAAACAAATAAATAAAAGTGAATTACTATTTGTAATAGTCTGTTTGACATGGGCCGTGATAAGTTAACTCTATGAAGTGTATTTCATGAGATGAATATCAATGATTTGTTTTCAGATATGTTGGTGCCAACTGTACAATACAGTGTCAATGCAACGGTCATTCCCACTGTGAGGGCCCCGACAAACTTGATCAATGTATTGAGTGTTTCAACAACACCATGGTAAGAATAATAATTGTTTTACTCTTTTAAATGTCTCATGACGATTCTCCCTTGGAAACTTATAAAACGCGACTCATATAACATGCGATTCTTGTACGCTAAGTTAGATAAGATTGCCAACAAATCATATAATAATGGAAATAGACCAATGGGTGTCAGTCAACTCAGAATCTGTATTTAGGAATAAAATATTACTGTACGAATTTTGCGTATCGCCATTTCCAAGTTATGGGATCACTAGCAGTATTACCCGCGTAGTACCCGATCCCGTTATTTTCCCTGGATAAAGTAGTAGTGTAGTAGTTTTAGAGTAGTTTCGAGTGAAATCGCAACAAGAAACTTACTTTCGCGTGTATAATATTAGTAGGATAGCTTGAGAACTAATAATTTTGTTCGACCTTTAGGGCAGCCAATGTCAAAAGTGCAAGCCGAACTTCGTAGGCGATCCGACTAACAACGTACAATGCGTGCCGTGTTCCGTTTACTGCCACGGCCACACGTCGATCTGCACTAGTGACGTAGACGCGGTGTCGAGTCCCCGTGACGTCATACCGCCCGAGGTGGACGATTACTTCGGAGCGGCTACGAAGGCGCGCTGTGTGCGGTGCGTCAATAACACGGACGGACCGCGGTGTGAGAAATGTATTGATGGTTACTTTCGAGGGACCGAGGACTTCCGCGATCCGTGTCGACCGTGAGTAATTCATACATTCACTTTATATAACTTGAAATAAAACATTATTACAGCAGCCCAGTAAATGTTCCCACTGCTGGGACTCGCGGCCTTTTCTCACAAGAGAATTAAGGGCACAGTTCATTGGCCAGTATGAGTTGTTGGATGACGCATATATCGAAAGATTCAAAGTACATGTCGGTTTCCTGACGATGTTTTCCTTCGCCGTTTTTTATGTTAGCGGCATTTCGCACATGACTTCGAAAAGACAACGGTGCGCGTGGCATTCGAACCATCGGCAATTGCTGTTCTCCCGAACTTCGTTCAGCCGTAACTTAACGTAAATACAAAGTTACTCTCGTTTATTTCATAGAATAAGAAATTTAAAATAATCATCTTTATTTTTAATAACTTAATATAATTTTGTAATGCTGTTAGCTTACTACAATCGAATACAAAATTTTACAAAGTTACATATATGTCACCGTAAAACCCGTCAAATTGCAATCTAACGACATTAGATTATAAACTAATCTAACCTACCGTGGGTTTATAAACTCACTCGTTATATAAACGCGTTACTCACTCACATATGTGGGTGACATATAAATTTCGACCGATAAAAAACGCGAAAATAATGTGTAAGCTCAAATGAAATGGTGATAGGTATGGTACGAGCGGATACAGATTAAAAAATTAGCAGTCATAGGGACTGCCGATAGAAGTGAAAATAACACAGCATTTCAACATTTTATTAAAGCACACAACGGCACGCACAGAATAAATACACTTCACAGAGCTAGCCTGCTACCGCACGGCCATCGCGGGTGTCATGGCGACACCGACACGGCCGAAGTGCCGATCTGCGATTAGCTAATCTTCGTGCAACACGTGTAAATTGTGATGCAACGGTAACAGCATCCACCTGTGATACACAATTGATAGATCACTTTCAAAACTACTTTGAAACCGGAGGGCGTGACCATGACCATGCCCATCTAGATCATTCGAGTTTACTCAAAGATTTATTTCATTTACGAAACGTGACGCTTAAGCTCAATTCACAGCTCACGAAAAATTTTGTGTGTGGTGCGCCAAAAGAAGTGTTCACTTCGACAACACGAAAATAATTCATAACATGGAAAAATACCAAATTCGTAACATGAATGTTTCAGTTGCGAATGCCACGGGCACGGCGACACCTGCGACCCGGTCACCGGCGAGAAGTGCAACTGCGGCAACAACACGGAGAGCGACGCGTCCTGCCAGACGAGCAGCAGCAGCAAGAACTCGGCGCAGGAGTGCTGGCGCTACCAGTGCGTCAAGTGCAAGGACCTCTACATGGGCGACCCGCGCAACGGACACCAGTGCTACAAGACCATCAATATCGAGAACAAGCTGTGCTTCGACGGGAAATCTATTGGTGAGTTGGCGAAAATGTCAAATGTTTTGTATGAGTTTGAGTGGAAACTACTTTAGACAGACAGGACGCAGTACGTGCGTGTAAAGGTCTTCGCCCGACTACGACTCAGCGACCACCTGACAAATAAAATACACTCAAATATGGGCTTTATGCCATGCCTGTTAAGATATAGATTACATTGGCAACACAAATTAGCAGACCGGTCGCTTAAACGCTTATTGAATGGGTGAAATCTCCGACATGCGTAATACCAGTATATTTGTAGCCATACAGGTGACGTATAGTGCAACATTGGCCACTAGCTAAACATCATTGGCGACGCTATTTTTCCCACCTCGTCAGTGCCACGTTCCCGTCCCGTCCGTGTCTCCGTGACATATGCGTTTCCATGTACATTTTGTATGAAACTATATTTCCAAAATTTCCCGTTTCGTCCCGTCCGTGAAAAAACCCGTCACGTACGCAGCGGCCTTAATACAAAAAATTCTAAGTTAAGACTGCCAAATTTCCGCGTTACAAATGTTTTTGGAGAAATGAAATTTAATTTCTCTGGAGACACCAGTGTCATTCGTTAGACATACATGACACCGAGGGATTTAGTAGGTTTAGTAGGTATAATAATCCCACATAACTCAGCTGAGTTATGTGGGATTATACCTACTAAATCTGTACTGTTAACCAAACCTTAGCTTTAGAAGTTAAATTTTGAAATATTAAATCATATTGACCCTTATTGACCATATTGAATATATTATCTACAAATTATGGTTATTTATGTGACTTAGAAAAATTCCTGTCACCTAGTGGAAAACGATGAAATTTTGCTTAGTCTACGAAATTCGAAAACAATGTAATAATTAAAAAATAAACATAATAAAATGCAGAACTATTTACATATTATATGTGCATTTTATTATGTTTATTTTTCCGATGATAATATCATCATCAATAAATTTATACAATTTGTTTCAGATGAATGCAAGATCAAACCGCGTCTATTGTACCCCGGGCAGACGGTATTCGTCGCAGTCAACCCGAGATATATGAACGTCGACATCCGCGTAATAGTCGACGTCACTCAAGGCGCCGTCGATCTATTCCTAAGTCCTAACGACAGCGCTTTTGTCGTATCAGTCAACTCGAGCACAGGGGCTCACGCCGTGGAATTAGACCCTTCCTACTACAAACAACCCTACAGAAAAATGCCCACATTCGACGACCAAGTACCAGAAAAACGACGACTCACTCTGTACTTCGACAAAACAGAATACACCTTCGCAGACTACATAGCCAAAGACCTTGCCACTTACATAACGGTCGATCGAAGAAACATAGTCCTTAGAGTGAGAAAGATAAAGCATAGATTAGTATTGACTTTACCGCAGAATGTACACGATTTGACGCATACGAAGTTTTATATAATAATTCGAGCGCGGCCGTCGCTGAATGGGCAAGCGAGTGCCGGAATAATATTCTTCCGACAAGACCAGCTGCATATAGATCTGTTTGTGTTTTTCTCGGTGTTCTTTTCGTGCTTCTTTCTATTTCTGGCGGCTTGCGTGGTTGCGTGGAAAGCGAAACAAGCGGCCGATGTACGACGTGCTAGGAGAAGACATGTCGTGGAGGTGAGTCAACTAATTACTACTTATTTACTATATAAGCTTTAGTATAAATTTGCCAGTTTTGAAATGTACTCTTTTAAGTTGGTTTAGTTGGTAGAGTCAGAATTACACTGGATGTGAGAGCACGAGGGGCACTTAATAAGAAAATCACCAAGTTATTACGACGCGACCTCCGATCCGCTAATATGCTATTAATAAAAAAATGTATTGAACAAAATCGGGAGTCAAAAGTATTTGTCAATACCCTTGGTAGGAGCCATATGACGAAGATAAATCTTCATATGAAAATCTATATCTAAATATATAATAATGAAAACTTCAAATAGATGAGTGAGTAGCGCTTATAATAATGATTTTAGTTTATTTTTCGCTTTTGAGTGTCTTTGAAATTTGTGGTTTTGAAGTCGGTTTAATTTTTTTGTACGAAAATAGTTTATTCGCCTATTCAGTTATTTAAAACTATAAATTCAACAACGTACGTGGTACAGATGCTGCACATGGCGAAGCGTCCGTTCGCGGCGGTGATAGTGATGCTGACGGGCAGCGTGGCGGCCGGCGCGGCGGGCCGGCGCCGGCGCGCGCCCGACCTGCGCCCCGTCGCCATCGAGCCCACGGCCGACGCGCGCGCCGCCGTCACCACCGTGCTCGTCAGGTAACACATCACCTTTTAGAGCTTTACCTAAGCTAAAGTCACTAGGCAACATTTGGCCCGCGTCATGTTGCAGGTTGCCCGAGAGTACGGAACTTTTTGAAGTGAAAACTTCTTTTGGCGCACCACAGATTTTTCGTAGGATGTGAATTGATCTCAAGCATCACTCGGGAATGAAAGAAATCTTCGGGTAAACTCGGGACCATGGCAATGCCAACAGCGTGCGACATTGCCAGCTGGCGCGCAACAGGCGTAGTAGTAGATGCGTAGACAGGCAAAGTTGTTCAATAAAAAATTGCTTGTCCTTATTTGCGTCCGGAGGATCTTTACGTAGATTGCGTAATTTTCTTCCAACTACTACTAAGATTGCGCTTGCACAATCACTGATGACTTCCTATTTTAGATTATGCTGATGTCTGCTACCTCGATCTCACACAAGAGCAGCTATCTAAACTTGAGCGCCTTCAAAATTACTGCATCAGATTCGTATTTGGCTTGCGTAAATATGATCATATTTCTAACTACCGCACTAAGCTCAAGTGGCTGCCAATTCGTCGTCGCCGGGATGCTCACATACTCTCCCTCCTATGCAATATCCTGTTTCTCCCCCTCGTCTCCTCATTATCTTCAAGAGCGTTTTCAATTTCGCCAGTCTCTTCTCCCTAGATTTCTGAGAACTGCGGATAACCTTACGCCTGATATCCCTCAACACAGTACATCTTTCTACTCATCCTCTTTTACTGTGAGAGCTATCACGTTGTGGAATGAGCTTCCGTTACAAATAAAGCATGCCCAGTCGTTGGATGTTTTCAAGCTTCGTGTTAAAGAGTTCTATCTAAATTCTTAGTTGCTACTACGAGTATCCTTTTAGTTGTGAAGTGTATACCAGTTCTGGTACTTATTCATTATCTGAATTATATTGAAATACTACATATATGTAAGTATATGTAGTATTTCAATGGTGTATTTATTTTTATTCTATTAGTAATTGATATGTAAGTATATGTATTATGTAGGCATTCTTAATGTAAGTAGTTTATTTTTAAGTGTAGATATTAGTTACTTGCTGTAATAATTTGTTGTCTTTTTTATATTCATTTACAAACATGTTAAGGGCCGCGTTGTTGTTTAAAATCCTATCCATGCACGGTTGCCTGGAAGAGATTGCTCTGAGCAATAAGGCCGCCAATTAAAATGTCATGCTTGTGTAATAGTTCTAAGTCTCTTTTGTATTTTTTTCCTTTTCTGTTGTGGCTTTTAATAAAGAGTTTTCTTATCTTATCTTGTCATAGGAACTGCCGATAGAAGTGAACATTTGATAGCTCACTTTGGAAACTACGCGGGTGAAGCCAGAGGTCGTGGGCATGACCATGCCCATCTAGATTATCCGAGTTTACCCGAAAATTTCTTTCATATACGAACGTGACGCTAGAGTTCAATTCACAGCTTACGGAAAATCTGTATGTGGTGCGTCAAAAGATTTCACTTAAAAAAATGCTAATGAATAGTGGGTGACTGGAGGATGTGTTACGTCTCCGTGGTTACGTCTTGAGCTGTTGTATGATTTTAACAGTATATTTGTTTTGTTCTGCTAGACTCCCGGGCGGGTCGCACGCGCCGGTGCGGTTGGCGCTGGCCTCCTCCTTGGTGCTGGTGTCGCGAGCCCCGGCGCAGCGCCCACGCCCGCGCCGCCAGCCGCCGCTGGCGCGCCTCGCCGTCCACACATAAACTACTCCACACTGCATTTCTTTCGATCCCTTCATTCAAGTCAAGAACTTTACAGTAATTCGAAACGCATACCTACACATATGCTGCTGGAAACAACAAAGAAATTGTACTATTTTCTGTGTATATGCTTAGTACGAGCTATCTTCATAACCCGGAAATTTAGAGCCTAACTAAAATGGTTATATTGATATTAATATTTTTTCTTTTCTCTTGAAATTATAGACAGCAATAGCAAAACCAAAGCCAATTCAGTTAGGCGGTAGAAGAGCCGGTATAATGTTAATATACCATTGCAATCTCTTCTTTAACGTTGGTTGCAAGGAAGTGTTTATGAAATCAAACAGGTTCTGTGACATTCATTCCGTCTGTATTTGTCATGACATCCATATTACAGATGAGCTAGTTTATTAGTATTTTGTTCTGTTGGACGCTGGTCGTCTCACAGTATATTGGACTGGGCAGCAGTGCAACTAAACAATATAAGTAAAATGACAAATATAGCATGTATCATAATGAGATTTTATAATTGACACGTGTGTTGACGGTGAAAACATATTTTACTCTTTAGTTGTAAGCTTCGAAAGCAATCTCGGTAGATATTATACTTACTGTCTACTTTTATTAATTTTATTTTACATTCCAATTTCACTGCGAAAGCTTGCCTTTTGAGACTCTGAAGACTAAGATGTAATCTATTTGTATTGGCGTTTATTTTTGGCGTTTTTTGGTAGCTACATAACTTATGGAATATCTGCAGCTATTTACCGCAGCTGTCGGCGATTAACTGAATAGTTTAAAATTATTTTTTAAATCATCACAATTTTATAGTGATTTTTATTGTGTGTGAGTGTGTGTCACTACTTCTTAGGCAAGCCCAACTACTGATCTGATCACCGTGACGTCCAATAAAATGGAAATGTCTCGAGTTGTATGTTCGAGAGCAATGACTGTTCGTTTACTATAACATATGCACTTGTAAGTCAGGGAAGATTTTTTTTAGATCTGTAACTTTTTCTAATTTAAATTTCTCTACCTAAAGAAAATTTTATAATTTTCTGAACATGAAAAATGTACAGATATATAATTTTATTATTGACATAAGCAGTCTTTCTACATAACTTTTGACAAATGCATAACTATTCGTCTTATTAAATAATATTTGCATGGATTAAGATCACACAGATTTATAAAATATTTTTTAAATTTTCTGATTTCATTTTGCATTTGCGTTTTTCATGCTTGCAAATACTATATTAAAATCACATCTCTCAGGTAGCAGCAAAGCAGTGGATCAACCTGCTTTTTTGTGTCATAAAATGTAGCATAAATTAATAATTTTTTCATAGATGAAAATGTGGAGTAGCTAGTGAATTGCAAAAAAGCAACAGACAATTTCAAAAAAATATGACAGGATAATGACAAAATTAAATTATAGTGAAAGTAATAATAATAAACAGTGCCGTATTATACAAGACGGGCCATGTTGATATTTAGGGTAATTTAACTTTATTTTATGGTGTTGTTGTTTTTTAATTTATATGTATATTTTGGTTACTGGGTGGTGAATTGGTCCACTTATGCAATGTATATTAGATCTGCTATATAGAAGTACTTTAGCTTATTGTATCTGTTTCTGTTTGCATATGCAAAGAGCCAAAGGAATCAAAATTATGCGTTGTAGCACGCTGGTTGTGACTAGCCACAAATATTATGTTGTTTAATTCAAAATTTTATTATGCAATGTTGATAATATTTAGCAAATATTTTATTACTAAGGTTTTACGCACATTTAAAACATGATCCCAAATGCAAATGTAATTAAATCCATTTCTTTGCAGCTGATTTATTTATTGAAACAATGTAAATGTATATTATGTTCCTATCTGTGAATCTCTTGTAATTAGTTTATATTAATATATTTTACAGTTTAATTAGCTATTGGTGTATAACTTAAGAGATAAGTTGATGGTTAAACCTATGGCTGGTAGCCCTACATCTTCTGTAAAACATGTTTGCTCGAATATACCACACAACAACAATACTAGTATATGTAGTACCAAACAAGAAAAAAGTATATTGAGGTACTTAAACAAGAATGAATCCCATGAAATGGCATTGTCGATTAAACAATTTTACGGCAGAAGTGTACTACCAGCCATAATAAATACTTGACTCTAAATGTCACTCACATAATTATATCAGTCCTTATGTCAATTTTCGTCCTGAATATTCGCTGCAAATATTTTTAAGTGAATATTTTAAACAATTGTATACTTTAATTGCTCATTATAAACAGCAGTATTGTGTAAATGGATTGATCAATTACTCGATGTGTAAGTAGTGAATATTTTATATAAATGGTAGGTAGTTTTAATTTTAAATCATAATAATAATTAAGAGAGTACTGAATAATGTTACTATTTTAGCTTACTTTATAAATTATACTTGATCAAAGGTATAACCAAGTCCAAATTACATTCCATAAAAATATTATTTTTGTAAATATAAATAAAGTATGTTCTATGTATGTAACAAACATTGAAATGTCAAAAAAATTGTCAGAACATTGTACGAAAGAGCTTTAAAAATGTTGTACTGAGAAAGAATACTTGCTCATGAGTTCTAAAAATTATTTTATTTTTATTGTACCTTCAACTAGATGCATTTAATAAACTACATAGCTAATGCATTAATAATAACTACAGAATAATATTGGTCCTATAAGGTCTTGTAAAGTGTGTTTGATGAGGGTTGTATGGTTTTATTCTTATAATTTTACAATGGTTAAATTGTAAATTATCATTTTCTATGCACTGCAATTTACTTATTTACATCATTTTAAAAGTTTATTAATTTAAAGATACTGCTATAAAATCTTTTTTTATTAATGAAACAAATGAAATAAATTCGAAATACTGGTCTCAAAATTAGGTTATATATACACAATAAAAGTTGCTCATGATTTTTTTGTTTGTATCTATGTATTTGTAAAAGAGATAGTTAGTTCTAATCACTTAAAAGCACACTTTTTGTAGTGATATGATGATAACCATATCTATGAATAAGTAATTAAGTGGATACCTTAATTTTACTGGCTGTTCTGCTGGTAAGTGACTAAAGGAATGGCGAAAGTGACAGACTGTGACATACTGCTGTCCTAAAAATTGAATAGGCCCACAATTTTGAGTTAACTTCTTCAAATTTATCTTAATGCAGAATGATGCAGGTAGTATTTTATGATAGATGTGGATTTTTTCTCATCCCTTTTAAACCTAACCCCTATAAACAGTTTGATACCTTTTATTCACAGTTCAAGAAAATGAAGTCTAATTGCAGTATTATGTGTAAGCAATAATGTAACATGTATACTTATATATATTTTTGTTTGACACAAATGTAGAAATGTTTATAACATAAAATAAAGTATACTGTTGGTTATAATGACTCAGTTCTTTATTTATTTACTTAGAAATTAATTACTGCACCCTAGTCATGTATAAAATAATGTAAGTAAGAATGTGTGCTCAAAATATATAAACCTAGAGAATTGATCTATATAGAAAGCAACGATTCTCAAACAAAGTGTGCAAACACACTCACAAATTGAGATTCATTTTAATTTTCTTTTTTGTGTTAAAAGATGACTTTTAATTTTCTGCAGCAATTCTTTTTTAACTGTATCGGGCACTAAGGCACGTGCTTTAGGTGTGACTTTTGTTACTAAAGTGTCAAATGTGACATTGCTGCTTTCATTCTCCTTGACTACCTCTCTGCACAATGATCTGACTTGATCCCTCCATCCGCATTCGATGAGTCGCCTTCTAAGTAATTCTTTGAATCTGAAATTAAAAAATAATAAGACAATCATCATCAATAAGATCAGTTCAGTAAATTCTATAAAGGGATAGATAGACTTCTCTAGATAATTACTTTTTCTGAAAACCCACACAATTGAGTTCAATTTAAAAATGAAATTCAGACATTCAACTAATTTTACTAAAATTGTGAAATCACATACATATATGTAATACATAGGCGGCCAACTAAATGCACTTCCTCCAAAGAGGGTTTTGAAGTGAATGAAGATATAATCGTTACATACTTATGATGTTTACATTTTTGTTGATTATGTTTTTGCATAATTAACAAAAATCTAAAAATTATAGCTTAAATGAGATTTTGATAAAATTTAAATGGGCCCATCAGGACACCTCATAATACCTCTATAAATAAACATGCCACAAATTCAGAACACCTGTTTCAGTAGGTTGAAAATAATTTAGGGATCTATTACATTCATGTCTAACTTTTTTGTATTTACAGGTTTTGCATACACCAAACCAAGATTTCCTCATCACACCTATTTTCATATAGCTACATGTAAACAAAATTAGCTGATAAATATCCTGTAGCAGACAAGGAAATGTTTGTGTCCATCTTCACGATAGATAGTGGCTGCTCCAGGGCTTTGATAAAACACAAAACACACATCACACATGTGTGGCCATCACTTCAAGATTATACATTTTGTCTATCAGAACCATCACGATAGATAGCCTGATCTTAATTTTTTTGGATTTGATATGTAAATTGAGTAGAAGGTACTACTCAACTAACTACTCAACAACTAAGCAACAGCCAGCTAATGTAATATGGCAGGAAATCAGTTCTATGTCGTTCCAGTTATTGAATATCAATAAAAGATAAAATAATATATATCTATTGCTATGGTCTAATAAAATAAAAATATCAGTTCTTAAACTGTGTAACTTAAATACTCCTGAATTTGCTGCCATATCAAAGCCAGGGTAATAGTAATTAGGTGGAGGACACCACAGAGTTACACCAAAAAAAAATGGAGAAACATTGAAGGATACAGACAAACCAAAAATTCTATTCCGGTAGCATTAAAAAACTCGCCCGCAACCTCATCAGGTTAAGCAGGGACAAAATCTGTAAAGTTATACCACTAGACTTTAAATTAGCACCTATTGACTATGGGTGTGACGGACAGCTGCATGCAACATGCAGGGAATGCATGGAGGAGGAAGAAACACCACAGCTTGTGATTGTGGAATGCAGGAGTGTGGCAGATCAACGGGCAGAATTCTAATAACCTAAATAGGTTATTGAAGGGCAATGTTTCCAGAGAATTACAGGGCTTAGAGATTAACATCTTAGATCTCTGGGTGATGAGCGCAGTGCAGTGCTAGGTAATGATTTGGACTCTTCATGTTCCAATAGCTGCGTGTCACTGTGCTGTTATGTGGCCGGCATGTTGCTTATGATCAGGCACATGTCCTGCTCGTCTCGTCACTTCATATTAAAAAAATAGATTGCTTGCCTTCAGGGATAGCATGGGATGGTTGGAATAGAAGGGAAGTATGAGCCAAGCACAATGACCCAATTGAGAGGCTAAGTGTGGAAAAACCCCATCAAACTAACTAAGTAATACACCAATAAAAGAAGAAGAGAGGAAAAAGTTTTTATAAGTTTCAAACTTTTATTTTTTCTCTTATGTATGTGTTGTATGTCGGTCTGCCGCACTGCTGCTATGTATGCCATACTTTCACTAAACAGAAAAAGTAATATATTCTAAAAAAGATAATGAAAGATTAAAATCAAGATTTGCTCTGATGGAGAATAATTGAGAACAAAAAATAACTTTTCCCGCTTCTCCAAAGGGAACTGAGCTAGGGGTGAAAAGAGAGAGACGATCGCATATAACGCATAGTTTTGGTTGTACAATGAATTACCTACAACCAATGAACATACCTTTCACGATCTCCACTAAGAACTAAACGTTGATGAGCAATTGTATTGTTCACCGTCATGATGTCTGAAAATTAAAATGAGGAATTAATAAAGATACGTAACATCGTATTGATACAGTTACTCGGTATTGGGTTAGAACACTGTTACATTGCACGGATAAGTACAGAACTTTAGGCAGACCTTTTGATATTCACAAATATTATTCGCAACGTAGATGTTACTTCTAAAACAAAAGGAATAGCTAGCACAAGCAGTGTTTTATCGCAAAACAAAGTCGTAACTCCAACAATAAACACCAAAACAATACTCTGCCGATAGGCCGATACGCGATCAGATTTTCTCTCTGCTTAATCTGTGTTCTAATGTAAACTTGTAAATTGTAAACAAAATTCACGGATACACAGATAAGTAATAAAGTATAGACTACAAAATTCCAAGTTCCAAGTCACAGATCACTAATTTCTAGTGATGTATCAACTCATTTTACCTTTAATAGGCTTATACTTGACCGCCATCTCGCCTGATGTTAAGCACAGACTAAGTAGAGATGATGTTAAGCGACGATGCGGTCTACGATGGAGCGTGTTTACTTGGAAGAAACCAATTCACTCTTGATTTGAAAACACAAGGATTGTAACTATCAGGAAAACCCAACTCAGACAATGTATTCAACAGCCTTGACGTTCTTATCACATAAAGTAGAGTCAAATCTCTTCGTTCGTGTCTTTGGAACATCAACCATGAAACAATGTCACGTTTTCTAGCTGCGAGCATTACAATAGAAAAAAGAGCATGGTGGCATTAGATCATGCAAATCAGTGGCACACTCTCCGAAGTGTATCGAATAAAAAAAATGATAAGCCAGCAATTTTTCGGCAGTGTTCAAAACTTTGCAATCTTTTTCGCACAAGAGTGCCATTGCCTATGACACTTTAGCCACGTTTATCAATCCATTCCGGAGGCTCAAGTTGATACAGTTTTCCATAAAGAAGCGAATCTATGCTTGGTATAACGTGAGCAACTATTCACGGATACACCTCGACATGCTATGCTTAGTGCGAAGAACAGACACGCCTACGTCTTTCCCTACGACTACCCTTCTTGGTTACTGGTTGCACGTTGGCAAGCTTCCAAAACTTCGGTACGTGCCCAGTTTGGAAAGAGAGTCTATAAATATATGCATGTCAATATTGGAGGCAATGCAAGCGCACATGTTTTCAACACAATGTCAGGAATACCACCTGAGCCACTACCTTTATTCACGTCCAGATTGCGTAGCACTTTGCGAACCATCATTGGTGTAGGTGTGTATATCTCTGGTATGAAAGTCGGACAACCGATGGAGTAGGTGTCGCGCTACTAGTATCTAGAAGCGAACATTCCGCAAACTAAAATGCAAAAAAAAAGTTTGCCTTCTCCGTTGCTGTGTGAGCCAGTGTCCAGTTCCAACATTAGAGGTAGTTAGGGACGGATAAAATTCGATTCGACCGATTTAGCTAGGGACCAAAACACTTTGCTGTCCGCAGGGTACGAAGCTAATTTGTTCCCCATTCGCGTCAAAACGAGGCCTCTGAAGAACATTTTTGGATGACTTAACAGCCTTGTTGAACGCTTTCTCCTTCTGGATAGTTGGTTGGTCTGAGTCTTCTGGTGTATGCCCTTGCCTTACGCTGTCGAGCAACAACCCAGGATAGCATCACCGCTGTTGATCATAGTTAGGGCTGATTCGTTCGTTGAGTGCGCATGTTAATGTTTTCGCCATCCTAAATCTAATGACAACTACAATAAATCATAAATCGTTTATTGGCCATAAGTAAGTATGCATTACAGGCAAGTCATCATAATTCAAGTTAAAATTAATGAAAATAATTCATTCATCACTATAAATTTAACAATATTTTTCCGTTTGTCCTTTAAGTATACCAATATGAAGATTCAGATAGATTCATTGACATAAATTCACTAAAGTAAAATGGATTGCTCGTAAAGAAGTGCACTATCTTATTTCTAAATCCGTGATTATCTAGTCCACAGATTTCTAAAATAAAAGGCAGATGGAACGTGCGGAACACAGATCCTAAGGTCCAGAAAGCAAATATCAAACGCCAAAGCAAATACAAACTCCAGTCAGTATGAAACGGACTTCCGTCTCGTACGGGAGTCCCGTGTGATTTTAAGTTTTGTTTAAGATTATGCCGTCTTGAATCTTCAAACATTGCAAACATTGTTCCCAAAAATAAGAAAAAGAAAGAGGAATATCATTTCATAGGAAAATTTTAATATTTTTACTGCTATTTATATAATTTAGGCGATTTCATTTCGATTGATGAATAGAAACACAACACCTCAACGAAAATTGGTTAGTGTTGCTATACTAAATTGAAATTATTTTCCCTAAAGTTAAGGTAAAATATAGATTATGATTTTTTTGAAGATACTCGTAGACCAAATTATTTATGTAGATTGTTTTATTCTATTTTAAACTCTATTTTTATAATCGTAATTTTTTAATTTAATGTGAATCGATGCCTAGCACAAATCCACGTCACTATTAGTATTTATAAAAAATAAAACTATTAGTATTTATGAAAATTATGGTTATGAAACAAGTTTTTAATACTTGTAAGTAGGTATAGTGGAGCTTAAAAAAGTAGGCGACTTCTTTTGAGAGATCTAATCGTTTTAATTAGCCTCATGTTATCTGGTCGAGTCAGTAGTGACATTGTCGAAGTTTTATACGGTGCTAATTTATGCGTACATACCTACTTACCATAAAAAGATGTTGGGATCCGGCCAATCGCTGTTGACACCACAAATTTAATACAGGCCTTGCTACCAAGGTGGGTTGTAGGTATAAAACGTTGCTTTTTCGAGCTCCCTGTCCCAACGAACTTGATTTTGGTTCTCTGGGTGGACGTGAAGCTGCTATTAATTCTGTCCTGACTTTCTTTGTCCAAAATTGGGGAGAGGGGTGTTAAAGGTGGACGTCAAAAACGCCTTTAATTTGGTTGTCCGAAGTGAAGAATAAAATTCTTGACCTCTACAATATTCTTTGGCAATGTTATGGTGGACCCACAAAATCATTAAAACAATCCTATGATATATGCCGTTGGCTATCAACTTGGTGAACCCTCGGCCATGGGACCTTCGCCTTGGCCATTCGCTCTATCATTTGACGCCTCAGTCCAATTTAAACGTTTGGTACTTGGACGACGGAACTTTGGGTGGCGATGTGAATAATGTTCAGCTGATTTACAAAAACTCTTAGTCGGTTTTCGTTGGTTTGTATCAACATTTTTGAAAAGGTGAACTTTTCGTTTGCGATACGCGTCCAAGCAAAGATTGGATAATAAACAAATTGAATGATCTGGCCCCCAACATCAAATCAGTTGACAAAAAATTCTCTGCACTTGCTGTGTTCACCGATATTAAATGAGTAGTTGCCATCTTTTGTCAAGTATAATATTCAAAATTTCACAAGAAGCTTCGATAGAATACTCAAAATAAACACACACACTTTTACTATTATTCGGCGTTGTCTTTTTATTCCGAATTTTCTGTACGAATATTCGCATTTTTAGTTGCATGCAAAATCAAAATTCTGAACTTCATAGGGTGGAAATAGTAATAACAAGAAATCCTTGCATAATATATAATCGGTGTAATAATAAATTATTTTAACATTAAAATTTATGTGTTTATTATACGCGAAGATTTCCGAAGCTAAGATAACAATAGTGGGATTTTTTTCTTAAGACTGGGACATTACACATTAGACATTACACGCACACCAACGTGAATAATCTGACAACGTCGGTAAGAGCTGTCACGCATACATAACTAATTACTGGCCTCACATCGTTCACGAAGGTTTCATCTGTTTAGAAATCTGTGATCTAGTCTTGCAATGGAGTACGGTAAACGGTAAGTTCACAGATTTCTGAAATCTGTGGGTAAGTTATTGAACATCTGGATTTTTATAAGATGACAACAAGAACCATATTGATAGAATGAAGAGATACCCATATTGAGGTAAGTTGTGAAGAAATATTTGGTGCGCCATTTTGTGGCGGCGGCCATCTTGAATCGATATTAACCAAACATAGATAAGAACATCCGCACGGATGTTAACTTTCAAATAAAAAAACTGCATTGAAATTGGCTCATCCGTTTGAGCTCTCATTAGCCTCTCTAGTAGATAGATCTCATTAGTCCGTTTGACGACGTCTACAAAGGGCATTAGGTTGGATACTTATTGTAATCCTTTTTATTATTATTTATGGACTGATTAGATCTGCGAACAATGGCATCTATATCCGTGAATATAGGAATTGGGTCAAAATCTTTTCATCCGCGAAAAGTGAAAACGCGAATAAGGAGATTTTACTGTGCTACTGTTGTATCACAGTGCTTACACTATGTAAACACACAAATTGATACTGTTGATAGTTGATACTATTGTTACAGTTACACATACACTATAGCACAACTTATTTATGCATTTTTAGCGAAATACCTATAAAATAAATTAATAGCAAATACTTAAAAAATGCGAGCCTAACGCTATTTCCGACCCACGTAAAAAATTGTTTTTAATCATTCTTGACCATGGATCTCGCCATTCAGCCACATGTTATTCTTGTGTTGCTGTGCCAGACAGTAGATTTGTATCTCGAACAGTTGTAAGATCCGGATCAGTGATATGTTTCATTTCGATCATTTGGAACACTGATTTAAAGTAATGATGATTTGGGGTAGTAGGGGGGTTCGATGGGGTCATGGCCTGCCCTGGGCCGGGTCCAGTACCTAGGTGGACCACTGATAAAAAGCATGCATTTACTTATCGTACAGTTTTGTGACATGACCACGACTATGTGACCCCCATGACCCACTCTGGAATCATGTGACCCCCTGGAGCCAAAGCTGGATCCGGGCTTGGATACGATTATAGTAAAGATCATTGTAAAGTTGGTCAGTGATATTACATATGTTTCATTTTGAGTCTGAGTCAAAGTAATGATTAAGATAGTAAAGATTTGGTTTCAAAGAACACCGGATTGTTTATTTACAGTTTTCCATACAATTTTACATACCATAAACAAAAGTTAGTTTTAATAATTTATTATTTCGTAACCGTTTCATTGACACTAAATTGTTTTTTCTCGCTGTGCAGCAAGAACGTACTCTATGTATTCACACTATTCTAAACTGTTTATTTACAGTTTTTAAACAATTTTAACATTACCCGCTCGCTAGCCCGTCGCTGCAAACCGCGCGACGCACTATGCCCCGCCCCCTGTAGCGCTGCTAACCAAAATGCCCGGGGAAAAATACTTGCACACCTCGCTATGCCTTGCGGATTTTACGCCTGCGGCGCGCGAGTCGGGATTCACGCAATCGTTCCTTGTGGATCAATTTGTTTTGAAAGATTATAAAGTGTTGTATTTTTAAGTTTAATATGAAACTAGCTATACAATGTTATCTTTTGTTTCTCCGTTTACGACTCTGGTGAAGAGTAATGGTATGTTGAAATTGAGATAGCGCATTTAAAAAGCTCGTCTTTTTAAAAGCTCATAAGTACTTCTAAAATTAAAGCGATGACATATGGGTTTCAATCTTTGATTACGTGTGTTATCTGTCATTTGTTTGTTGAAACTAAATTTAATAGTAAAATCAGAAAAACTAACATACACAGCCCGCACTGAATCAACACTCAATGACAAGATTGACAAGGAACGTAGTTTTTTTAATTTTTTTTTTCTATGGCTTAGATACTCTACTGGGATTAATATGACGGGAACTTTAACATAGAACGAGATAAATAATACAAACTAAGCCCTTGAGCAATAAAGACGAGTATATTTAACTTTTTCGACCGCGGGAGCCATGTTAACTACAGGTTGACACGGGCATTTTGGAGTGCGGCGCCATGTCAACTACTAGTTAACACGGGCATTTTGGACTGAATCGCGATGTTAACTACTAGTTGACACGGGCATTTTAGCATTTCAGATTTGTTAACTACTAGTTGACACGGGCAAGCAAGCGGTTACAGAGCATACTATCACATTATTTACACTCTGATAAGTTTTATTTATCAGACAAATATTCCCAAACTATTTACGCTACGTACTCGTAATTCCAAAACACTGTGCGATACCAGAGCAAACGAACAAACCTAATTGTTTTGGTTTGCATTGAAAGTTGCAACCCTTGTGACACGAGCGAAGTTCATACTGTTTTGCATTGAGATGCTCTAACTATAAGGTAACGCATTGTTTATCTGTTTCGCGCCACGCTGCGACTTGATTTTTTTTTTTTAACTTTTATAGGTTTACACTTGACCGCCATCTCGCCTGATGTTAAACGATGATGCGGCCTACGATGAAGCGTGTTTACCTAGAAGAAACCGATTCACTCTCGATTTGAAGACACAAAGATTGTAACTATCGGGAAAAACCCTCTCAGGCAACGTATTCCACAGCCTAGACGTTCTTATCACAAAAGTAGAGTCAAATCTCTTCGTTCGTGTCTTTGGAACATCAACCATGAAACGATGTCGCTTTTTCGAGCTACGAGCATTCCGATAGAAAAAAGGGCAAGGTGGTAATAGATCGTACAAATCAGTCGCACACTCTCCGAAGTGTATCCGATAAAAAACCGATAAGCTAGCAATTTTCCGGCGATGTTCTAGACTTTGCAGTCTTTTTCGCACGAGAATGTCATTGCCTATGAGCCTTTTGGCACATCTCTCGATCGATTCCAGAGCTTCCAGCTGATACTTAGCCGATCCATCCCAAAAGTGCGAGCAGTACTCCATACAGGAGCGAATCTGTGCTTGGTATAACGTGAGCAACTGTTCAGACTTGAAGTACCTTCGCACCTTCGCACTTGATACTTCATTCATATATTATTATCGACTAGTGTCAACCTCTCTGCAATCGTCGCTCAGCTTACGATTCGTTCTGCTTATTCAGATCCAGATGAGACACTTTTACCGGCCAACTAATACGAATCATTCGAATTATAGTAATGTTTCGTGTCACTGAGTCGTTTCAGTATAGGATTACACACGTATGCTGTGCTTATAGATATATTCAACTTCAATAATTGAAGTAATATAAATTATTTATAAATCGTTTCTATATGTATTTATTAAAATTGTTTAGTAGTCTTTAAATGTTCAGCATGTCTTATTTTAGTTTTCACTTCTGACTCTCTCTATTTAGTCTGTGCTTCTGACTTGCGTTCTCAAGCGCGCATATTTTTTGGGTTTTTTTAGTTGAAAATACTCTTTTGGAGGATTTTGTAAACATTTTGGGGAGAAATGGAAATGGTCCGTTGGCAGCACTTTCGGTGATAAATTTATATTTTCAGAAAAAAAAACGTGACTTGAATGTGACGAAATTCTACATAAATCAATACAATACAAGTACTCTGTGCTCTGTGACATAAATGTCAACTTGTCAACCGTGTCAAAATGTAATCAAAAGATCAAAACATTCAAAACTCAAATCGAAAGTAATTTTTGGTTGCGAAAATACTATTTTGTTATTATGGCTCACGTTTTTGTTTTAGATTCTCTGAATGATATGTTTGTGTGCGGGTTGTGTAAATCTGTTTACAATTCTCTAGAAGTTTTCCTTGAACATAAGAGGTCACAATGTACTCCAGAAGTAGCTGGGAATGTTTTAGCTATTTCTGTGTCTTCAGAAGTCTCTGCAGAAAGTACAAGTGCAAGTAATTTTGATCCTAATTTGCACCACGATAATTGTGGTATGACAGAATGTGAAACATCAATTATCAATGTTCCTTGTCCTGTTTGTGGCAAATCCTTCAAAAATACAAAAACTCAGAAGATACACATGAAATCTCATGAATATAAACCATACCAGTGTCTGGTTTGTGGAAGGTGTTTTAACCAAAATTCACATCTTCAAAGACATTATTTGGCACATAAGGTTTGGCCAGAGAGTCTCAGTGAGACAACAGCTAAATCATCGGAAACAGAACTTTTGAGTTATACATGCCCTTATTGCAAGCATGTTCTATCAAATTATCACTTGTTCAGAGCTCATTTAAAAAATCATCAGTCTGTGAAAAAATTTAAATGTATTCAAGGTGACTGTATTTATTTTTTTGAAACTGTAGAAAGTTTATTAGAGCATGTGTCTTCTGCACATATACCATCAGTGTACTCCTGTTACATTTGTGAGGAGTCATTTAACTCTTTAGAAAGCATAGCGGCACATCAGTTAAATCACACCACTTTAAAGAAAGAAGATACAGAAGGGGAAACAATACAAATGCTTGCAATGTGATGCTGTATTCAAGAAGCCAGAAAAGCTATCTCTCCACATGTTAACAGAGAATCACAAAAAGACTTGCATTCACTGTAACAGGACATTTGCTAGCGACAAAAGATTACGTCTTCATTTACAGATACATAGAAAAGTTAAACCATATCAATGTACAATTTGTAGCAGCAGCTTTCATATGAAGAAATATTTAACCAATCACATGTTGAAACATGGCAGAAAAGAATTTAGATGTACCATTTGTAAGAACACTTTTAAGAGACATGATTTGCTCAAAAGACACATGAAATTGCAAAGCAGTAAATTGTTTCAATGTCCTTTTAAAGAAACTTTGAACTGTAAAAGAGAATTTACTCGAAGAGATAAACTGAAGCTACATGTGAAAACTCACACCAAAGTGGAACAATCTTCTGTGAATAGAAGTAGTCATGATGTGGAGATTGCTGGATAGCAGATACAAAATCATTCAAACTCTTTATTTCAACAAAGAAGTTTAATAAAGGTAAATACTTATTATGTTTGTCACATTGTCCCATAGGTATTAACATCACATTCTTATACATATGAAAATGTAGTCAAATGTAATTTAAATATAGTAAACTAGTGACCCACCTTGGCTTTGCATGGGTGCAATGTAAACCAAATTCACTCTGTATTAAAGATGGTTCATAATAAGGATTAATTCTGAATAGCTTAAAATCACTTCATAAATAAGTCTGTGTAATATCGTCGTTGAAGTTCTAACACCACATATGCAACTTTTCAGGAGATAAAAAAATAGAAATATCTAAAAATCGAAAAATACAACCTTTTAATAATGTAATTATATTTTCTTACCTTTTTTCCATAAATTGTTAGGAGCAACCGGGTAGTCCGTTTCTCAGTATGGAATTAAATGATTTACGTGCTGTTTCCAAATATAACGCCGATTTGGTGGATCCCATGTAGTTGCATTTTTACTTAATTTCACGAGTTTTTATTGATCGTTATGTTCCTGATTGGCTTAAACGATGCGTCTTCCGATTCTCTAGCGAATGGCATCAAAATAGCCAAAAAGTGACTTATGTGGTGTTAGAACTTCAATGATGATATGTTGCCCAAGTGAGTTATTCCCCGTGGTTACAATCTTGGTGTCTTCAAATCGAGAGTGAATACCTTTTTTCTAGGTAAACATGGTTCATCGTAGACCGCATCATCACTTAACATCAGGTGAGATGGCAATCAAGTATAAACATTTAAAAACTTTAAAAACCATTAGGTATTTTTGTTTTATACTATGTAATGATAACCTTGTCCAAAGTATCTGTTGAAACGAAATTCAGTTTTTTACATTCTCTTTGGCAATATTTGCACCATGCATTCTAGAAATTCAATGTCAAACATCATGAAGTTACATTAAAAAGTTTGTTATCCAAAACACTAGGTTAGATTAGAAATAATTTTGGATGGTGGTTAAGTAAGTAATCTTAAATTTTCTAATTTTCCAAGCAATCATCTTAATTTTTTCTTTTATATGATCCTTCTCTTGACAATAACACAACAAAAAAAGAATTAGCGAAATCGGTCCAGCCATTCACGCTTGATGCGATGACCAAGGAAAATGTGGATTCATTTTTACAAATACATAGATAATAGTAAATTAAATTTACTTAAACAATAAATATATGAACATTAGATAAAAAATAGAAAATTAGATGTACCTACATACAAATCTGCTACCTGCAAGAGTCTTATAGCATCCCCTTACAATCTTGAAGATGCTAATCCAATCCTTGTTTTACCCTACAGGCTTTAACCTAAGGCAAGGTATCTCTGAGGTGCCCTTGCATTAGTCTCCAATACTAGTAGTAATTGAGTACTATGGTATACTAACAATGCTCCACATTTCGTACATAAGTATATTTAGTAAGTTTATAATAAAACTTTTCCCCCAGTATTATGGTATGATGTGGTCGTGTGGTGAACAAGAACAAAATTGAAAATGTTGGTTTACCCCTGACTATTTTGGATTTGTAATCTGTACAACATTCTACAAGTCAAGCCCTTTCATTTGATATCCATATTGAGTAAGTAGTAAAAAATTAAATGCATTTCACCATTCTGTGGTGGCGGACATCTTGGATTTGAAATTTGTGATAGTACATAGTATTTTACTATTCAAGTCCTTTTATTTGATAACCATATTGAGGTAGTAGTGAAAAAAAAGTAATTCGCCATTTTGTGGTGGCGGCCATCTTGGATTTGAAATTTATTATAATGTATAGTATTCTACTAGTCAAGCTCTTTCATTAGATACCCATATTGAGGTAGGTTGTGAAGAAATATTTTGCCCGCCATTAGTGGAGGCGGCCATCTTGAATCAATATTATCCAAACCTAGCTAAAAATCACCGCACGGAAATTAACCTTTATATAAAAAAACCCGTTAAAAACAATATAATAAAAAAAATACGCATCGAAATTGGTCCATCTGTTTGAGCTCTCTGGTGCCAGGGTGCCACAGACAGACACTGAAACAGATATCGACGTCAAACTTATAACACACTCTTTTTTTGGTTGGGGGTTAAAAAGAAAGTCAAGTTTGTAGTAGCCATCTATTTATCTGAGACATGGAGCACTCCACATTACATCACATTACTAGTTACAGTGTAACACTGGTGTGGCTTCTCTGTCATGACTTTATTGAATTAACAAAACTTCCACATATTCAGTCTGCCTTGTAATTTCCTCCTGTAAGCACATGTGTTTATAATAGAAAAGTAAAATGGTATTTAGAGTGTTTTTGTTTTTAATTTGTGTATCAAGCAGTGTTTTTCTAGTTGAAGTAAGTTATCAAATCTGTGTTTTTATTTTTACCTAATACATGTATTAATTATCCTCTTTTTTCTTTTGTATAGCATTTTATAAGATGTTAATGATGCTATTGTCATTGTCTATGATGGTATGTCACCCAAAATCTGAGTTAAGATCCTTTCCTAATTTTATATGAGGTAATCAATGTTTTAATACCTAAATATTAAGTATTAATTGAATATGTCAAAAATATAAAACCATAATTCACCAATTGTTCACCAACATTTTCCATTTTAACATGAAATACATTAGAAATTATACATTAGGTTATTAGGCTTATAGTCTGGGATAGTAGATGGCTTTCCCAGATGTCATTTATCTGATTTTTATTGCTGGACATTTTTTTCCTGAAAAAAATGCAAAGCTCCTTAGGGATAGTCCATTTCTAGTGGTAGTTAATTAATTTGTTGCATTTAGTAATGTAATTACGTGGTAAAATTTCTATATGTATTCCTGTAACCATAGAATTCAAAAACATATAACCAAATTGAGGACCTCCTCCTTTTTTGAAGTTGCTTTAAAAAAGTCGGAATTCTGTATTTGACAATAAGCATAATAAGAGTGGTTCAAGCTTGCCAAGTAATCTAATTACATGCTAATTACAAATTATAATTTCAGGCGCGTCAATTCCGTGTCACAGATCAAGTCTACTTTGACATACTCAGAGATGACAAGCCGTTAGGCAGGGTAGTGATCGGGCTGTTTGGCGATCTGGCGCCAAAGGCTGTGAAGAACTTCAAGGCCCTAGCTACGAAAGGAATCAATGGGAAATCATATAAAGGAACTTCAGTTAATCGTATTATCAAAAGGTTTATGGTTCAAGGTAAGCAAAAGCAAAACTTAAACTACCTATTATTGGTTAAGTGTTATTGTGTGTTAGAGTAATATCTCTAATTAGGCGTTTTTAAATGAGACTAAAGAGTTATCGAAAACATTATGATAAATGGTGCATTTCTGACACGTAACGTGACTTGAACTAGTGTTGACAAATTCAAAGGTTGTATTTATAATGTAAAGAAATAGTATAGATAAGAGTCAAGGTCATAATCATCCATGCAGGTTGCCGGATCTTCGAAAGATAATATTTCGTGAAGATGACCGTCCGTCCGTCACTGTTATAGCCAGCAGTGATCACAAACTACGAGTGGTACATCTGCCATCTGCGTTGGAAAATTACTCAAAAGTGCAGGCGTGGTTCGAACCTATGATGATTTCGATACACAATTTACTTTAAATGTAATGGTAAGGTAGATTAGGTAGATAATACTATACTGGATCGAAACTTCGAGGAGCGGTCGCAGCCTCAAAGTTTGGTGGGATCACCAATAATAATAATACAAAATGTCGAATAAAAAAAGACTTCATTAGTAGCGCCTCACGAATTTACCCGCGTATTTGCCATTCCAGTAGTTTTCTCGCGGTAAAAATAGCTTACTCGATATTTTATAAATTTTTCGTTTTAACATATGCTATTTTTGGGGGTTAATGACCTCTGTGACCCCTACGTTCGGACAGCTCCTGTACTGGATAATACTGAAATATGTTGATAAAAAGTTGTTTGCGGTGGTTTCAGCTGGAGATGTGGTCTCTGATGATGGCACAGGGTCAATCAGTATTTATGGAGATACTTTTGAGGATGAGAACTTGGATACTCAACACAGTGGTGCAGGATTTGTCTCAATGGCAAATAAAGGTAAACAGATATTGTTCCTCAATAATGAGAGAAGAGAGGTTAAAGTTATTCATCAATCATCATCATCACTAAATGTTCCCACTGCTGGGACTCGGGGCCTTCTCTCGCAAGGAGAGAGTTAAGGCCATAATCCACCACGCTGGCCTAGTGCGGGTTGGTGGATGACACATGACTTCGAAAGATTAAAGGTACATGTCGGTTTCCTCACGATGTTTTCCTTCACCGTTTTAAGTTAGCGGCATTACGCACATGACTTCGAAAAGACAGTGGTGCGTGTGGGGGTTGAACCCAGGGTCTCCGGATCGGCAGGGGCCGTTCTCCCGACTAGACCAGCCGTAACGGTTCAACAACCACTAACATTAATGGTATAAAAGTACTCTATGTTGAATCCCACTAATGTATGTAATGTATGTACTGTGTTCCGGTTTGAATGACAGACATTACAGGGCGTACAGATATAACATCTTAGATCTCTGGGTGACGAGCGCAGTGCAGTGCTAGGTAATGATTTGGACTCCTCATGTTCCAATAGCTGCGTGTCGCTATGCTGTTAAGTGGTAGGCCTGTTGCTTAGCATTAGGCACATGTGCGAGTATTGAAGGCGAGTGTTGAGGTACGTCAGAAAGGGGCCCCTTAAACCTACACCCGTGTCACAAGTCTCGGGATTATTTGGGATTTCTCTCTCTGCCACACGATGGAATCTGTGAATGGATCTGTGAATTCATGGAATGCTAAGAAGAGCGACTCTATACCCAAACCTTAACCCATATACTTACCATACCGTCGTTGCGCCTGACAAGTTCCATATTTGATATTTTTAAAGTTTTGGAAATGGAATAAATTTGGTTGTAAGTGTACATTACATGTATATTACATACACTTACAACTTTTTGTCAACGGTCAAAACACTTGTTTCTTAGTTGGAATATCAGAAACGGGAATTTATTAACACATGAGAATGAAGCGGAGATCTAATTGTTATGCAATAATGAAATGCTTGAAATAGGAACAAAAAGTGAATTTCATGTGAAGATTGAGTGATAGAGGGTAACTCGAGATCATAGTGCAAGTCAGTGTTCCGCTCATACCAGCGAGCGGACGAACTTGTTTTGAATGACCTGGATCTTACTAAAGACAAGGGGAGAAGCATGAGTGAAAACATCGGAGGCGTACGGCGTAAGCCATGACTGGTACCTACTTATAAAAACATTAAGTGTGCCTACCTCTCCCGTAAATTGGATTACTTTAGGAAGATAATTTATCACACGTTCTCAAGTTAACTATGTTAAAAATAAAACAAGCAAAAATCTCGAAACTGTTCAGTTTTATGTTCAATAACCTTGCCAGTAAGTTTTTCATTGCTTTTTAGTATTTATTGATAGTTCGACAGTCATATTTTCTGTGTATTTCAGGAAGTAACACTAATGGCTGCCAATTCCTGATTACACTTACTGGAACTCCATGGCTGGACAATTTGCATACTGTTATTGGGAAGGTAAAATCTAATATTAGTAGGATATAGCCTTTTTAGTAGCTAGTTTTTTTGTGCGCGTTTTCCATCTTCCTCCATATTTTTCAGGCACTTTACAAATAAATAAAAGCACATGATACATAAACATGATTGCACTACATTCATTTGATAATGGATCTCGCGCAGGCCAAACCAACCAACCAGGCCAGCCAAATGGGGAAAAAGCTATGGGATGACTTACTACCAGTTAAGCCACCAGGATAGTCAAAACTGTTTATTGACGCCGCAGGTGGTGGAAGGTCAGAGCGTAGTCCACATGGTGGAGCACACGGCCACCGATGTCGACGACCGTCCGACGGTGCGCGTGCACATCGAAGACAGCGGTCTCGTGCCCACGCCTGCGCCGTTCTACATCTCCGATGACCCTTACGAGTAAGTAGTTCTTAACAAAACATATTCTACATCTACATTCTATAGATAAATTGGTCGTACTGTACCTACTCCTGCTCCGATTATATTATCGCGATAGAAATTAATTAGCCTATGCGTTATTCCAGACTATAATCTAACTGTTTTCCAAATTTCAACCCGAACCGTTCAGCTGTTTCGACGTGATTGAGCTACAAATATCCAAATTTTCGCGTTTACAATATAAGTAGGAAGTAGGATATGGAACTTTGCATTTTGTCAGGACAAAATTTGCTATCCCAGACCTAATATACCTATTGTAATCTGGAACATCATAAATATAGGCTCTTTATCGCAAAAAGTACACAGAAATTTCCTTAAAGGTAAAAGTGATTAATTACCTTACATTTTCTAAATCAATCGCGAACAGTTATGACGGTCTGAAGATGCGGAATCGCGAATAGTTTTTATGACAAACACACCATGTATGGTGTGGCAAGTGTCCAATACTACCGCTTAATTTATATTGGAACGCCACCCTAGTCTGAAGATGCTTATAAGTAATAAATGAACTTTTTAAATAATCAGCACCCTTTTCAAAATCTCTCAATTCTTTTTTAATAAATAAATAGTTTAGTTCCTTTGACGTCACTGTATAGTTTTAGAGATGTAACCGTCTCTTTCTCCATCTATCCAACTTCAACTGAAGGTGACTTTAAAATATTATAAAACTGAGTTGGAATCTTCAAGGTACATAGCATATTGGCAATGGATAATCAGTCTTAAAATATTATAAAACACATTAAAAATCACCATGTACATAATTTTATGGTGATCAGTCTTCAATTATTATAAATGTCCATAGTAGGCGGTGACCGCTTAATGCCAGGGGGCCGGTAGCTTGTTTGTCTACTGTTTAAATAATGGGTTGGGATTTGCTTTTAATCGACATGATTGGCGGCTTTTGATTATCGGTGATTAGCTAGGGATGCGCCAGAGTTGTGTTATCTGATTTAATGCGAAAATGACTTTTTTATCATATACCTAACAGGTAGTATAGTTTTATGATTATTACGTTTTGTTTTATTAAAATGTTAATTAATTAATGTTCAAATTCATTACCTAGGTAGGGACTTACTCAATTAAATTGTAAAGTTTTCATGGAATCTATGCCTCTCTCACACCACATCACTAGTGTCAACTATAGACGACTGTGGCGTGCTGGGCATAGCATTTTCCTTTGATATTAATCCACGATTTTATTTTAATATATCTCAATATTTGTTTCTCAATACTAAGAGGTTTGTTAATTATACTCACATGCTGCTAGGTTATTCTATTTTGAGGAATGTCTGAATAAAATACCAGCAATTAGACGACTTTGGCGTACAGGACCCGCAAGTGCTTTTCATGTATAGGTGACGTAAAATTACATTTCGAATTAAAATCTCTAAATTTAAATGAGATCATGCTGTCTTTGTCACAGTGCATGCAATAAATGTTAAATCTTAATAATTCAGGGCGTACCTTCAGGATAGGCCGTAATATTATCTATGACATTGTGTTTTTCAGCCTGTGGGCGTGGATCAAGGCGTCAGCAGTTCCACTCTCCATGTCGTTCTCCATCCTCGGCTTCTTCCACTGGATGATGGGCAAACTGGAAATATCTTAATACAAAAACAAAGTGTTTGGGTGACCGAGTTGGGCGTAGGCTTAGCCAAATCTCAGGTGACTTCTCTCCGGTTCGTGCTTCGCGCAAAGATTGGGCATAGCTTACCAGCGTGGTAACGCAGCCAGTAATATGGGCACCTTTTGCGCTGGGTACCGTACCGGTTGGGTTATTTGATTGTTTAGGAGTATTTCCTTTGATTTCTGAAGTATTTTGATTGTATTTTGAATATTATTTTATACCATAATATTATAAGTAAATAGCAATAAATTTGATAATGTGAAAAATAGCAATACAAACTTACACTATATTTCGATGAAATGGATTAAAGGTGAGCCTAATAGTTTGTTGATTTTATTTTTTTCATAGAGTAAGTAATTTATTTATGAAAAAAAAATGGTTTTAGATTTAGGTCGTTTTTTTTATCGCGTATAGGTCCGCGTTTGACCACCAACTCGCCTGATGGTAAGTGACGGTGTGGTCGAAGATGACGCACGTAAATAAAACCAGTAGTATTTGATGTTATCTAGTTAATTTAATTCTTACTTCTAACTTATTATAATATAAATACGGTCTAAAACTGATCTTGAAAATTAATTCTTCAGTAAGTCTCAGATAATTATTTTAAATATATTATTTACATTAATACTAAATCCAGTTGTTCAATTTCATAATACAGTATTTTCTATAGAAAATCTGAAGCCCGAAAAACAGTCGAATCATAATCGACGCAAAGGTTTATGAACTTTCGGAAGTAAGGCACGGCAAATCGAGTATTGTTTAGCGATTATTTAACTCGATTAAATAATCGCTAAAATAGTGTTTGTATGAGTGTATGAAGAACTCGCACCAAAGGGTAGCTAGTACCTGTGCTCTTTGGAAATCTCAGGTTTTGCGTGAGTCATAGGTACTAGTGCCACTATCGGATAATTATTATTTGTTGTCCAGCCTAAAAGTGAATTAGAAAAAAAATTATAATACATAATAATATACCTACTTCTGTTTTGTTATTTGGACATTCGACCTGGTCGTTAGAACTTTAAACATTCTAAAAACAATCCAATGAGATTAGTCACGTATCACTGATAATTGGACACAGTGGACGTAATGATAAAAGTTCATTATAGTAATTTTTGACTAGTTAGTAAAAATAAACATAAATAATGGACGGATTATCCAACAATTCCTAAGCAACAAACTCGCGGGCAGGAAGATAAACTTAAATATAGTTAACAATTTGTAAAACTTGACATGTACAAATATTTAATTTATATTCTCTTCAACCCTTTACGACACAAATCTAACAAAAGATCAAGCCATCGTAATTTTTAAAGTACCTATTTAGGACGCTAAATGAGAGGACTGGTTACATTTGTTAACGTGTCATGTCGGTGATTATTTTACTCGTATGTCAAAGGTGTGATGACAAACTTTACGTACGGTTAATTGGCTATTTATAAAGATGTCATACGAGCGCATTGGAACAAGTTACAAGAGTAGGGTACTATAACCACATGACGAGTACGGCAGCAACAGCCAACATTAGCGGAGCTATCGTGAGAGTGGCGGCGGCGTCCGGCGCGGACCTGAAGGTGGCTCCGCCGTTGTCTCCGGAGCGGCCTGAGGCCTCGTCGGAGCGTTGCAAGGCCGCGGCCCCACAGGCCTTGGAGCAGGACTCCCAGAGTCGGCACACGTCGCAAGCCGTGCTGGGGACCGGCTGGAAGAACTGGCGGGCGCGGTGACCTGGACAATATAAAACATACTTCCAATTTTAGACTAAAATCTATGAAATGAATTGTTTCACCTCGCAACCGAACACAAAACCAGTATATGCCTTATTTCACTTCACACAGAACGGCAGATTTTGCTTCTGTATGATGATTGTAATGTGCGTGTGCTTAACATTTGTGGAAGCAGCTGCTGTTGTATTGACGGTATACAGTAAAGCTTAATCCAAAACGTCTAGGCAATCCATATCTGTGGAGGCGTGAGACAAGGCGACTTCACGTCTATTGAAATCACATGGAATGATTTGTTTAAAACCATGTATCGTGCTGGTCTGGATTAACGACAAGTACATTTTACATGTAATATTCATGTAAAGTTATGAAGTTTTCCTAAATATAAAAATAACTATGTAGTTTAGCTGTTTGACTACACGCTTGCTTAGCCCATGTGATAAGCTAATAAATATATCAACAGCAAGAGTGGGGTGCATATAACGAGCTTCCCCGAGCGTCAAATACGAGTGATATCTAAACCATGCCTACACCCTGGACCCTGGACTGCCAGTGCGAACACCGGGTGTTTAATCTTTCTGCCACATCACAGCGATGCAACGCATACATAAATATGTCACCGTTAATTTGTAAATACCGTTAAAGCATAATCTCACTAGTGAGACTATAATAGAGATTATAGAGGGGGTCATAGAGTTTATGACCTCCCCTGGGCCGGAGGGTCTACCGCCTAACTAGAACTGTCTTAGCTTTGATATTGCTCTCTCTTCTTTTCTTTCTGATTGAAATGATAGAGACCGCAATAGCAAAGCGAAAGCCGATTTAGATAGGCAGGAGAAGGGTGGGTCCCGTACCTGTTGGTGGGTGGGTGGATCACTAGTTAAAACGCACACACGAGCTCATCGCACGGTCTAGTGACTTGACCATAACTATGTGGTGACAAAGCTGGATCCGCCATTGAACTGAAAGAGTGAAAGCCATGAGAGCAATGTAATGTACTGACTGGAGTCGTAGAGGTCTTCGAGCGTGGCCCAGCCGGGGCGCTGGCGCGCGGTGGGCAGCGCGCGCGGCGCCGCCAGCGTGGCGCAGCGCTCGCCGCGCGCCGCGCGCACCCACGCCGCCACGCGCGCGCCCGCCGCGCTGCAGCCGCGCCGACACCACGTGACGCACAGACTGCGGACACAATACATCTTATGGATGTTTTCACAAAACTTTATACCCCTCTTGTCACTTGTCAGTTTTCCGAACATTCCATTTTGTGACCGGACCTGTATCAAATTTGTTTTAAAGTAGTAACGTTTGTTACGAAACAAACATAGAGACAGACAGTTGTAAAATTTGTTAGAAATAAATTGTACTACCGTAAAACTAATTTGGTATAAAATCCAGTCACAAAATGGAATATTTCGAATAGGGACAAGAGGGGATATAATTTTTGTGAAAACACCCTTATACCTTTGGGTGACCTGTGGCTCCATGGCGATCACAAGCCGGCGGCCCGAGACCTTATCCTACGATAGCCGCATGCTGCAAGTCAGGCCCGTGGGGGCTGGGGCCCGGATGGCAAACCCACCCCGACTATATGGCCAGTCCGACGCTGCAGTTCTGGGTCATGATTTGGGTTCTTCGTGTTCCAATAGCTGCGTGACTCTGCTGTTATGGGCAGGCATGTTGCCTATCATCAGACGCATGTCCTGGTCGTCTCGTTACTCTTTACTTTAAAAAATAATATAGCTGACTACCCATACATATCAAAAGTGTTTTTTTTTTCTGAGTGAGTAATTTTTTCACAATCATGAATCGTCATTATCTAAGATTGATTGATTGTAAGTAATGTCCGGTCTAGTCGGGAGATCGGTAACTGCCGATCCGGAGCCCCTGGTTCGAATTCCACATGAATTAGTTACTGTCTTTTCAAAGTTACGCACATAACTTCGACTTCAATGCCGCTAAATTAAAACGCGGAAGAAAAACATCGTGTGGAAACCTTTATGTAACTAAAACTGTACTAGAAAATGTAAGTCATCTTTCGAGGTTAAGCGTCATCCATCAACCCGCACTAGACCACTGGTGAATTGTTGGAAATGGCTTTGACACTCTTCTGAGATGAGACACTAAATGTTCCCACCACTGCTGGGATGAGTCCCAGCAGTGGTGGGAACATTTAGTGGGCTGCTTATGCAAGATTGATACGAGCGACGATCAAGTCGAGATGTGTCTATAGCACAGCAAATAAATTAATAAAGCTGAACAGGTTTTTCTCGTTTGTTGTTTATTGCAACGAGGAACCAGTCGATTTGAAACAATAATATTTGCGTAAAATATCCCAATTTTGAGAATAGCGATTAAAGTGATATAATTTAAATTAGATCCAGTATTAAAGTATATTTACTTATTTACGAAATGCTTTAATGACTTACAGTTAACTCGGTGAGTGTGTTGATGTCAGCCAAGTACCCAGAAGGTAGCTGAACTGTTAACAAGACTAGCCCGCTTTCGGTCTCGTTTCCTTGCGCCACAAACCTAAAAACAGTATAAAACAGTCAAAATCACTTTCCCAAAGTGATGTTTACTATTAAAGCCCATTTCTAGTCATATCTTTTGATCATGGACTTAAATACATGGTGATAGAAATACCCTGTGAGTCTATAAATATGAGTCATCCTGATGACTACATGTCTGTAGATCTATTAACTACTATCAGCGCCCCGCGGTTTTAGCCACATACTTTCCGGTATTTTGACGGGTAAATGTAACCTATGTGTTCTTCCAGACTATAATTTAACCGCGTCCCAAATTTTAACCTGATCAGATCGGATGTTCCGACTACTTAATACTTAAGTAGTCCTAATATACTGTCTGCTACAGCGATCTGTTTAACGTGCATTCTGGTCGCGCTACTGATGGCTGAAACCGCCCCGTATCGAAGCTTGAAGCTTTGCTGGCGTGTTTTCAAGAAACACGACGACTTCTGCAACACGCGGCTTTTCTGCAATTAGGTTTTCTTTTAGTAAAACTATGTATCTACCCGTAACAAATAGAGAGCTGCAGTCGATCCCTGGTGGAGACCTGGTCGACGCGCGGGTCGAGGGTGTAGCGCGGCCAAGGAGCCGTCACGTTGGTGGTGCCGCGGGCGCTTAGTCCCACCAGCGCCACGCCGCGCCCCTCCGTCACCACGCTCGCTGACCGACTGTTTCGGACCTGCACATTTAACTTATTAGTTAGCTACTTGTGTTTGGGTGTTTCTATGTGTTTACGATTATAAGTCTTAGTATAAGTCATAGACTAAGAAGAGAGATACACTGTATAAGTAATCGTATTGTCAGCTATCTGGCTCTCAAAGGACAAGCTTTGCTTAGTTTGGAGATAGAATGTTGTGTGAGAAGTATGTAGTTTAGTTTTGAAATAGAGAGTCTTGCCGATGATTAACTGCCATGTCGATCTACCTACCTTATAGAAAATGGGAATTGGTTATATTCTCAAAGTTAGAGTGCCTACAGTGACTTTAAAAGCTGCTCCAGAACATAAGCTTACTTATTGATAAGTGTAGTCTATGGTTATATTAGCACTTACCGATTGTGTGTGAATGATGAGAGCGTTATTTTCTCCAATCTGGAATTGACGGGTTTCTTCTGAACCGGTGACATTGAAAGACACACGAAGCTTTGTCGATGTTTTTATCGTTTCAGCAAATTGTGCTAAGGCATCAACCTGAAATCAATAAAAAGTATATTTTGGAGAGTAGAATTTGGAACCATAACATAATCAATCTTGGGTAGTTACGTACCACGTCTGGATCAGGATCCGTTGGTTTGTATGCTTCCAGTAGATATCTAACTACTGGTACGGATTCGTCGACCAATCTCGCTGATAGCATCGCTCGTAAGGCCCACGCAGCTGTAGTCGCTTCCAAGCTATTGCCTTTTAACCACGGATTCCGCCATTCAGAGCCGGATAGTTTGCGTGACCAGAATAGGGTAGAACCTACAACGATTCAATGATTGTAATAGTATTCGAAGGACACGTATGTTCTGGTCCAATTGTAAGATCTAGATAGTTATCTTACCGGAAGTATTGGCATATTTGTCCATCATTTGCAGAGCTAAAGTAGATTGAGAGTTTCGTGCTGCGGCAAACGCTCCGCTGATCACGGCTAATGTATAAGCATCTAAATCCGGTGATAGGTCTTTCCCAATAAACTCTTGAGCCCTGAGGATGTTGTCTTTATGGATCAAGTCGCTACCCTGCAAAAGAAGTCTCCATAAATATAATCGCAAATTACCATTAGACATGAGAAAACAAGTCTTGATAAAAGTTTCGATGCTTCTAAAAATGATTGCGAGTACAATTTATTTGGGGAATTGTTCTTCAATCCTACTCAAAAGATGTCAATAGTAACAGGTATCTATTTGTTTAGTAAAAATTTGCCGTATACCTTAGTCTGCAAGAATGCTATAAGCGCATATGCGGCTAGTGGTAATGGTGCTTGCGCTCGCGGGTCCGTTTTGATGGATGGCGGTGGAGGGTTCCACCCGCCGTCGGGACGCTGCATTCGTGCCAGCCACGCTGCTGCGCCCGTATTCGCTACTGGAGACACTTCCACATATCGTGCACATCGGGACAGCCAACGCAGGGCTACTGATGTCATCCTGTGGGAGACATTAAGAGACAATTTGCTCCACAAAATAAAATAAATTCCGCTATGACTACTGAGTCGTCATCGTCTTCGCTGGTCCATAAAATGTTTTTGATCTTAAGACATCAATGAATAAACTGTCATCATTGAGAATTTGACAAAATAATTGCAACAGATATAAAAGCGGGGCTAGTGGCCATGACCAAGTATGAAATACATAACGAGAAAATAATTGTCATGGAACGCTATCGCATTTTCTAAAACAAAACAGCACTGACGTCGTGTAAGAAAAACTATCGGTCCCCTGATATGTTTTAATAACGTACTAAGTAAATAAGCGTTCTTGTGCCCTTACCAAACATCCCCTTCAGCGTCATCATCAGTCAGTGGAGCGAAGGAACCGTCTCGGCGACGATATGCCATAAGTCGCTGGAAACCAACAGCCACCAGTGCTCTTGCGTCTTTCGATATGGCAGCGTCTTCTTGCCCTGTAGCCTACATAAAATTAAAATCTATTATTTTGTTTAGGTAAAAAATGTGAAGCGAATTACGTCACATTAACAACAATAGGTAAACAAGTTTGAAATACAGATCTATGACAGTATTCTGTCTTGTTTTAAAAGTAGCGGTGTTGTCTGTCTATTTGCTTGCAAAACTCATCATCATAAATCATCTTAAGGCAATAACATATGTCTCTTCAAAATTCAAGTCGAAATAAGTCCTCACCTGCAAGTAATCAAGTATCACACAACCTGACGCCAATGGCCTGACTGCATGAGGCGGGTCGCCCGCAGCTGCTGGTGGCAACCTTGCGGCATACATTGCACTGGATAGAAGGTCTCCCGTCGCCAATAGAGATATCGGGCCAGGCTTGATACCAGCCGGAGGGGTCAGCGTGACATTAGCGCGAGCAACGTTACGACGAGCATCTAGAAGATTCCATGTAAACAGTTCTTCTTCATAACCATCCTGAAAAGATGAACTGGGTTAGATTGAAATCGGTTAACACCTGGACTCTACTGGAGTCTACACAAACCTCTCATCGAAGTGTTACCTTAACGTCAATGGTTCTGAAAAGTGAGTCTGAAACACCATTGCCACTAGCCTCCACAATGACTGAAGCTTCTCCCGTTCGAACTACTGTAACTAAGAATGCTGTGCTGGCTGATCCTTTAGCAGGAACGGTTACACGTTCACGACGGAATAATTCGATTTCTGAAATAAGATAGTATTGTTTCAGTAGGGTTTTGGAGAGAACGCATCAATTTAATTCTAATTTTAAAATGATCGCATACTTTTTGCAGAGTCCAAATTGTTATCCAATGGTTCGAACTCGAAATATTGGTCACTATTGTAGAAAGTAACTTCGACAGATGTGTCCACCCCTAAACTGTTTTTTAGTATAACAATGGCTGCTAATGTTTCTCCTCTTTGTAAAGTGGCTGGTAGTTCTGCAGTGATTGACAGAGGTACCGATGTTGTGAACTTGGTAGGCGTAGCTAGACCTAGACCCAGAGTGGGGTGTATAGCGAATGCTCCGACTGTCAGTTCAGATTGTGTAGTCGGCGTCCATCGCTCCTTGGTGCCTCTTCTATCGTTACTGAAAAAATGAACTGGAATTACATGAATGTCTCATAATATATAACTGGGTATATCAGGGTAGTGATAATAAACATAACAAAGTACTCTGATGTTATAAACGTAATCCAAACGGCTAAAATTAAGAATGGCAATTTTTGCCTCTGTCTTTCTTAACAGATAGGACAAAGACCGAGAGATGACATTCCGTGTCAGATCAATTCAACTGGGTTCAGAATCGCTAGACTGATCCTAGTGAATAGTTTCGGAAACTTCACGGATGACGTAAGAAATCGAGTACGTAGCTTTATTAAATATTTAACTTAATCAACTGTGCTACTTCGAAAATTATGTAACAAATAAAGATTGAACAAACTTGATAGTGAAGTTGGAAAGCATCCATGTTGGTTGTGGCGTGACAGTCAGGTAGTAACGAGGCGAAGGAGGCGGCGGCAGTCGACTGAAAGCATAGGGACCAGCTAGTGGTGGCCTCGTTCCGGTTTCTAAGGACTGTAATGCAGGATCCTCTGAAAAATTTACATAGTATTTAAGTATCATTTTTAAACCGACGGTTTATACGTAACAACCTAACAACAATTCCCTGGTATTGATATTACCTTCAGTGTTCTTGATCAGCACTCCGTCAGTAAGGATGACTACTCCAGCATTCTAAAAAAAATACAAAAAATTCATTACAAAGATCATATCATTATGCCTACGAATAAATTATTGTTTTGTTATTCAAATATAGAAAACGGATTTTACTCGTAGTAATTGTAGAATATGTACAGTGGTAGGACTCTTTGTGGAGTCTGGGGAAGTACCAAACTTTTCCCAGTAATTCTACTGCTAAGCTGTAATGTTTTAATATTACTGGGTTTTGGTTTGAAGGGCAATGTTTTATTTTATTAGTAAAATACATAAATTTATATTTTAATTACGTAAATATCTTGTATCTTTGAGTAATGTGCGCAGTGCTAGGTAGTGATTTGGATTTTCAAGTTCAAATAGCTGTGTCAACACAGTGCCGTGTTGTTATGGGCAGGCTTATTGTTTCACCAGGCACATGTCAATTTCTCGTCCCGTCATTATGAAATAACCATTTCTTACTTTGAAGACATCAGAGGCTGCATAACCACCCAAGTCGATACCCAAACTGGGCAGGTGAGCTTCATTCTTGAACATAGAATGCATCAGTCCGTTGAAACTTTCTACTTCTCGTTCGATCTGAAAATAAATTCAAACCAGAATAGATGAGATACTGATAGAACTGATGGATGATGGATCCATGGATGGATGATCAAGACGAGTACCAAATTATAAGAAATTCAAGTGAATATAAGCGATGAGTAGCTGGTGGTCAGTTGCAGATTTATCAATATATCTTCTATACTATTACTTTATCTCAGTGTTTTGTCGACACTTCTTACACAACACCTTCAAACAAAGCAAAGCGCGCTTCTGGTAAGCTTACTATCGAAGCAAGATAGTTGATATAATAGGTGCCTACATATATTATCCCTAGGATACATCCAGAGACAAAATCCATGTTTTTTTTACACATGTTTGTCCTGGTTGGGAATCGAACCTACGACCCTCGGTTCAGTGTGCAGACTCACTACCGACAGCCACGAAGTTCATTTGTTTGTGTCTTCTTGTTTTTGAGCATCTTAAAGCAGTTGACATCATTAATGATATCACTTACCGTGTGTATATCAAGTCCGCTTCCCAGTCCGTCGCTGCCGGCTAGCCCGGCCGCTATGGCATTGCTGTCTTCTCCGAGGACCGCTACTATCGACCCCGGTTCACCTGACACTTTCAGCTCCACCAGGCTGTTCGGTTTCGGACTCGGGCCCGTGGCAGCCACTTTAGATAACGAAATCTGAAAAATAAAGAAGTAAAAGAAATTATGTTCGAACTCTGCACATTCTCTAGGAATGATATCAAGCTTATTTAGGAAGACCACAGACCTCTGAAGTACAAGCTACAAGCTTAGTTCAGAAGTCTGAAGCTCGTCAACTTAATGTTTATAAGCTATTATTTTGTATTTACTAATAAATGTACTTGTATTTAACGTTAAGTGCGATAGTATTCATAAAGTTGACAATAAATATTCTTATTCTTCTATTCTTATTGTCGTACTTTAATTGTTGATTCGGGCAAGGTAGCCAGTACTTAAACATACTCGTACAAAGTAAGGTCAATTGATCATCCGTAACTTGTTTGTTAGGTAGGTACCTGGTTTTGCAGCATGTTTTGTTGGGGCACGTAGAGCGCTGCCGAGAGCAACGTATTGCGCGCTGCGGCTAGGCGAGGGTGCCAAGCCAGCAGCACGCAGCCTGGCGTCATGCGTGACGTCACCGACACCGTGACGTCCACGCTCACTCGCGCCGGACTCAGCTAGAACACGACCGAACATTAGTATTAACCACGGCGTTCAATCACAAATTATGCAGTATGGGTGAGTGTACTAAGTTATTAACAATGAATCATTATGAACTTTTTAAAACTTGATGTTTTGTCCAATATGGTAACTATCTCATATTTTATAGAGTGAGATTGACTTTTCGCATGCAATCAGCTAATTGTGTTTCGAGGATGCAACCAATTTAAATCGTCTAAAAGTTTTTTACAACTGTAAATGTTGTTATTTTTTAATTGCGTACGTAACTTTCAAACCTTAAAAAATACCTACTCGGACAATCTGAATTCTTAAATTACGTTATAACTTTGTTTTCGAAGAGTTGTATATACTCAATACTCAATCATTTATTGCTAATATTATGGTACATTTCTTGGTCTTATTAATAAGTACATGTCATATGTAGTTACCATAATTACCCTGATTGGGCGTGGCAATATAATTCGTATCGTGAAATATGAAATTAGTTACCTATTTTTTTTATAATTTTGAAAATACTCGTAGTCCTATCTTCAATAGAAGTTGTGGTAGAGTAATACCTATACGAGAGTAGTAAGTCTCGTAATAAGGCATCGTGAAAATTATTTCGATTTCGGATTGATTAAGGTGCTTACGATAATTTTATTTACAAAAGGTATCTTACTTCTAAAGTCTTCGCGAACAGAATATCTCCTCTTCCGATAACAACGTAGTGCACCAAGTCCATTGGTTCAGTGGCGGTGATTCTGGCGCGCATCTCGTCACCGCTCGAAGTGCCCGCGGTTAGCATCTCGATGGTTAGGAATTGTCCATTAGAATAATCGCTCCTCTGAACGTTCACCACTCGCTCTGTTACTTCTTTGTATTTTACCTGAAAGGTTCCAATTGAATTTACATTATTAGGACTAACTGTAACTGTTCCACTGTTGGGCTTTAATCAACACTTATTAAAACATATTTAGTGATAGGTATGTACATTATTAGCTCACAGATAATAATTAGGCAATGGTTAGTTTGATTTGGATGTAGACTTGAAACTAAGGGGTTCTTTACTATTTTAATATCACTGTAAAACACGCGGAATTTGTGTAAACCTAACAGAGGAATACCAAGATACTGGCCTGGCCGAGTTTGGGGTCACTTCCTATTTGTTAAATTGTAACTGTCAAACATGTAAACTGAATAAAGATGCATAATAGAGCCCACTAAAAACTGATTTTTAGCGAATAAACAATCTTGAAATAACAGCGGGAATAGGTACACATTTGTAACAATAGTAAATTGTAGACAAAGGTTAGGTACCTTTAATTTTGTCCAAAACAATTTTTTGACAATACATTATTTATGGTTGGTAAACACTCATACATTTTCATCAAACAAAAGTAAGGACCTGTTAATACCTGATTACGTATCCGCACAAGCTTGACTGTATCATATTTCCACATTCATGTTTCAACTGCAGTTGCTTGTTTTATTGCTAAACTGATGAATTAATCGTATTACATCGAATAATTAAGTTTCTACAGGGTTTCTATCTGTGATGCGGAATATATGACAAAGAGCCAAAAACTTTTGAATCTAGATATCTAGTTATAAGTGATCTTGTATAATTTGAATATTCAAGGTACATTTACAGGTAAAGCTACGTTTTGGAGTAAAATATTTCAATTCAAATAGTCTTCAAGGTTACAGTGCGTTATCTTCGATCACAGCTTTGATTACCATAGCGTAGTTAGTGACCAAACGCAGACATTATGTTCGATATAAAACGGATTCACTCATGTAAAAACTAGAACCTCAGCTGAAATATTGACATGAATAATTAAATTACACCCCTAATAGTACTAATATGGCACGTTAATTACCAACTTACCACTAAATTGAGAGTGGAGTTAACATGAGCCCGATCTGGTACCAGATTGTATGTGGCCAGTCCTTTTTTAAGGGGAAGTGTTGTCACGTTGACAGGAGCTCCATCGTCCCATAGCCGCTCCACTGTTACGTCTTCTGATGTGTCCATCACATGACCCGATGAGTCTACCACTTCAATCTAGAATTGAATGAATGAATGAAAACTCTTTATTGTTCACAACTTAAAATAACACATACAATATAGGAAAACAATAAAACTAGTGAAACAGCTGGCGGCGCCTTTTTTTAGGAAATGCTGGTTGCCTTTTTGTTCTTATAGAGTGATGGGACGAGCAGGACATGTAGGTACCTGATGGTAAGCAACACGACTGCCCATAGCAGTACAGTGTCACGGGGCTATTGGAACATGAAGTGTTCAAATTATTACCTAGCACTGCACTCGTTGTTCAGAGATATAAGATGTTTTATCTCTATGCCCTGTAAATTGTATGGAAACATTGCCCTTCCAACCGTAACACAGTGATGTTTGCACATTACTGTTGGCGGTAGAATAACTGGCAAAATACGGTACTTCTCCAGGTGGACTCTGCAAAGAGTCCTAGTGATTACAAATAAACATAACAAGAGCTTATGTTGGATCTTGAATCTACCTGATAACACCTGAGTGACAAATTTAAGGAAAATATGTCTCAGTATAATGATGACTTCTTTAAACTTGAAATCGCCCACAAATTTCTAAGTGTATCGAGACTTGTTCACCACAAAGAAACACTCTGATTTATAACCAGCCTGCAAATCACATACGCTCGATAAATACCGATCATTGATTTATTTTACGACGCCATTGTTTGTCAATAACATTACCACAGAGACATTGAACGAAACGGTACATAACACAGTACATCCTATATAAATATTAAAAAATTTACAAACTCGAAATTTTCGAAATATCGAAAAAAATGCATAGAAATACATTATGATAATGGATATCTATAATTTATTCTGAATATGGGTATACTTATGTATATTCTTAATCTACACAATTTACTCCATCCTTACCTATTCGAGATCGTAAATTCTGATCTGCATAGCTTCTTATTAAAATTAATCGTTATTTTGTGATGATGATATACTTGCACATAAAAAATATCTTCGTTATTTTACACCAAATACAAACCTGCACGTTGTAGGGCAAAGTGGGCTTGAAGTAGCTTGGTGCTGTAACCTTCAATCTATAAGGCGTTCTCAGTAGCAAAATCCTCGATGATACGTTCTGTCTAATCAATGTATCTTTTTCCTCCAAAACCGCTTCTACAACTAAAGGCCTCGCAGCATCCTCTGCTAAATCCAAGTCTGTTTTGAGATCGAAGGTAACTTCAGTCTGTCCGTTGATGTCGACAACTTTGCGTGCCGGGTTGGCAACTACTGGTTGGAGAAGACCAGAAAAGAATACCGCATAAGAAGAAATGGTCAGCTCTCCTCGCACTGGTAAACCGTTGAAATGTCTGAAAATGTGTGCATTTTTAATAAACCTGAAATATGATTCTAGGTCAGAATTTTCTAAACTTTCGATTTCGTTGCCTGAGTCGGTATTTTCAGATGAATATAATCTGAGTGTCTTCAAACCACTAATTAGTGGCAGATGCGTTCCATCGTAGACCGCATCGTCGTATAACATCAAGCGTGAAGTCGGTTAAGTCAAAACTTATTATCGTTTAAAAAACATTTTCTGCGTTAATAGATCAGAATCATTAAAAACGAAGCTCGTGTATTCATTTAGTCTACTTTCCACTTGAGACTACCCAAGCAAGAATTATGCAATTTGTAAATAGAAAAACAAGTGATACATTAGTCGAGTTTCGTAAAATCATGATTGTAAGTAGGTACCTACCAATTGAAAAAATCATGCTGTACGCATTAATCTGTATAACAATCCATATTTCTTTATAGATTACGCAGTAACCTGTCGGCGTACAAAATATAAATTGACAGGGCTTTGACTACGCCTACAAAGACTTGTTTTTGCGCCACGTAATTACATTCCATCGGAACCAAATGATGAGTTTTCTTTCGGTAAAAATAACAGCTTTCTCGCGGAAAATGGTTCCTTGCGGAGGCGATGAGAAAATTGCAATAAAGAGTGATTGACGATTTATTGTAACTGACTAGCGATTGTTTATTTATGATTATGGGGGTGATTACATTTCTTAACTCTCTTATTTCTTTTGCTTATTTTCGTTTTAGTATTTTTATTTTTCGCCCATAAATCCGCGTTTGACTGATCATGAACTCAGCTGGTGGTAGGCGACGATTTTATCCAACGTTTTCATTTCAATTTAAGCTAGTAAAGTCGTAATAAAGTAGGAACCCATATTTAAAGAGTCGAATTCACATTTAAACTTTTTTTTCACGTTTTAAAACTAGAATGGTAAAAAGTCAGTTAAAATTCGTGAGTAATAGCAATAAAGTTCTTATTAAAATATTCTCATTTCCGCAACACATGCGGACCACAAGAAACCTCTTACGTTTTAATGCTTCTACTGAACATAACTAGCGTAGGTAGGTATTTAGTCTGAAAACGAGTCGTTAAACTTTCTCATCTCATTCCGCTATGAATGAATAGAGCTATGTTTGAAGAATAAAACACATTCATAAATATTCTGGTTTTACTCACGACATTAGTTTTTTGTGTTTTATAGTTCGGTTACCAATTAGCAAATTATTCATTTTTATTTGACTTCACAGAAGGGGGAATCTCATTCGTCGGATTTCTTTTTACAATAAAATTATATGTCCACCGATTACTCGACGCCGATTGAATCGATTCAGAAAAAAACCCTTTTTTCAGGTGAATATCGTAAGTAGATCGAGCAGTTTTTGAAAAATGAAAGAATTGTGTATACTTACATCGATAAAAATTAGTTTACTCCTAAACTTCGCGGTTTTATTGGAAAATTAAGTGGAGTGTGTGAGTTTAATTTTTAATTTGAAGAATAAATACCTATTATCATAAAACACTTTCGCTTCTATATTAAGTAAAAATATTACAGTTTAAACTAATGGAATGGCTTACTATAATGATATGAAAAGATATAACATTTTCCTCTTCAATGACCATTGTCTATCTATGGATCTACTAGGCGAATAGTGAACACTAAAAGAAAGTATTACTTACTTAGCAGTAACATTTATGGTGAACCGTCCATCTGTGAAGAGTATTTCTTTAGGCATGTTCATCTCCATTTGGAATTTGGGCAACACATAGTCAGCGACCAGAATCTTCTTGGAATAGGTCTGCCCACGCGCTTCCACCTAAGAATTGATCATTACAACACTGAGGTCACGCTGTAGTGGGCGGAATTATTCGAGGTTGTCCATAGTTTCCGCGCATAACTATTGTGTCTTTTGAAGAATTAATCAATTAGTAATTAGGTGTGTTATTGCAAACCTATGATTGGTTGCATCTAAATTGAAGCTTTATGAAACGTTTCGATTCGAGACTTCTTGTATCCCATTCGTTAGGTTTTTGAAAACCTACTACCTAGGTACTTGAGTACCTATTCTTTCATGGCTAAGCAATTATTAAAATGAAAAAGTTTCTAACTAAAATCATCATCAAAGGAAGCCGTATTCTTCGTGATATTCCCAATGTTCTGAGAAATATTCGCCATGCAAGTCCATGGTACGGTTGAACACCATATAGATACAACATTTTAGTACTAATCTAACTAACAAACCATCCACTTCCGTCAAAAAAGATAAAACGATAATAATGTAATGCCTACATAACTTGAACTTTGAAACGTTTTTGCATATTCTTGCTCTTGCAAGTTCTTTTTTAACCTTCTGCAATTATTAAATGCTTTTGAATTGAAATTATGGTACTAGTGTACTCAATAATACATTTCCGGCAACAGAACTAAAGCCCAAAGTAGTAGCCCAGAATACAAACAAAAACATGATAACTTCATGGACATTTCAACATGCGCATCAATTAACATTTTCTCAAGGAAGTGGAACAAAACACTTTAAGAAACTTCGTACTTTGCTAATCTGAATTACAATTTTACGTTTACAATAATATTTCAACTCTTATCATATCACTCTTAATAATGAAGCATCAAAAGGGAAAAAATGTATGTAAATTATACTTGACTTGTAATAATTTTTTCGAGAAAAGATCTGATTTGTCGGTACCGATAGGTACTTGTGGCTAAGTGTCTTTATAATATTTAAAGTTCATCCCCTTAAAAATAAAGGGTAAAACAAACAAAGGTATGTAGTAAGTTAATGCGTTTAGGCATAGAAGGTTTTTGATTTATTTTACCTGAATAGTCCATTCCCCGAGTGCTGGCTCGTCAGCTAATACCAGTTCTTCTGTGATGAGACCTCGGTCTAGGGGAGTTCCGACCCATTGTCGCACTGGAGACCCTCCCGCGTCGAGTATACTTATATCCACTGAACCGGACAGCGGGAGCAAGTATCTGAGAGGATGGAAATAACATATAGATGATTTAGCTTGTGATAGGTTTACGTAATTTTAAAATTTAAAACTATTATTCGACTGAAATTATCTTTGTATTGAGAAATTAAGGCAGAGTCAAGTAGTTTTTGGTGTATGCAGCATTGTCATTAATTTTCATATTTGTCCAGTTATTTGATTTGTAGACAATATGTGGATACATTTTTGGAATTTAGAAACAGTCTTGTAAGTTTGTCACTATATAGCTCATCATAACGCAACCAAAAGTTCAGTTCTAGAGGTAAGATCATAAGGACAGTATTATTTTATTATTGAATCGCTCCAAATTGTTAGCTCTACACATAGCATTCCAGTAGAATCTTTGATGCTTAATTATTTTTATGCTCTCATATTCAACATTTTTGAGAACTGGTATCTCCGGTACTCAGAGCAAGTTTTGTAACCGTTGCTAATGAAATTGTCACCCAATCATGCGATATTTCGTACCTTTCCCACGGAGGCAGTCTAGAGAGGTGCGTAGCTGCGTAACATCCATGCTCGTTGTGCATTAAGGTGAATGCCCGCCTCGTAATCACACGTAATCTAACGCGCACGAACTCGAATCGTATCGGTGATGGTAACGAAATCGAAAGTGTCTTTGCTGATACCAACCTACCTACTTTGAGAGCTAGCGGACCGAGCGCCGAACAGCTTGGCTTTTTCCTCATTCGCCAGCTATCGGAACGAAGGGTGCGCTGCCAACATTAGTCAATGGCAGTATCTTAGTCAATGTGCTCTATCGTGGATAGAGTTCTATCGATGCATTTTATATCTTCTTTTCGTGAAAATAATCACAATATCTATATTATGTAATTGTCAAACAATGGTATGATCAACTATGTACTTTCGCAAGTACGGTAGTAATAAAAATATACTCGTACCTAATTTGACGTTGATATAAGCCGTACCCATACCCATACAAGACATACTACTTTGCATATAGCCCATTAAGAAATTGCAACGGCGCGGCACTGGTTTTTATTTGAATTGTCTTAGTGAATCAGAACCAAGCAATTACAAGTCAGGTATGTGTATGTAATGAGTCTTGTCTGTGAGTCAATATAAATAGAAATATGTAGATTTGCAGTTAGTACATAGATTTCCACTTAAATACCTTATATGTGCTATGTTTTGTCAATCGATCGATGCGTCACCTATACCTATCTCTATTTTAAAATTTAAACAAAACATTGTCTAAACAGATCTACAAGCTAGAAAACTTTGTAAAAAAAAACTACTCGTAATTAGAATTTCATCAATTGCCAATACTATTTTGGAGATATATTACAATTTCGCCTATAGCCTTTCATCTTTGGAAAATATTTGAAATTCTTCAAAAACTTTTTTAATTATTTTTTCGTCCCTGGAGTTTATAGACTACATTTGGTTATTCGGTCATTTGATTGTGTACGGCATTGGTTCCATACAGTTTCAATACCTCTTCAAATCCATTATTCCGCAATGCCGTACAAAAATCATGCGACAAGGAGAAATGATCGAGGGTTGCAACCCCCTCTCTTCATCTGCACTCAGTTGGAGAGCTTACAAGTGACGCCATAGTGATGAATCTTATTATTTTATACCCTTGTATCATCCTACACAGGTCTCCTGGTGGTTCATACCTATGTCCCATAAATTTTATTCACGAGCCTGTAGTCAATTAGATTATTTTGTCAAACGTTGTTTAAACGTTGTACTTACTTACTGAGACTCGACTTAGTGACGATATCATGTAAGGTGGCGGTCGATGCTGGCAAGTCGAGAATTAGGCTGAATACTGTTTTAATATAGATGTCTTAAAACAAAGTTTGTCCCTCAGTAAGCATCTATCGATCATCGAGCAATATGTGGTGATGATTATAATGTCTAACAAAACTCACTTGTCCAATGCGACGATTCTGAAGTGTACAGTGTCGGTCGGTTGGTAAACTCGTTTGTCTGTCTGTACCAGCACGCAGAAGCTGCGGGGCTGGTAGACGAGCGGAGCGGATGACGAGAACAGCGGGCCTGAGGTCGACCGCGCTATCAAGGCGTACTGACCCGGCCCCGGGTCGCCGATCTGGAAATAATTGTAAACTGAGACATAGTACAATATTCCAAGGAATATGGTGTGAGGAAGTTTGATGGTAGGTACTCTCTAAATACTATAAGCTCCGTACAATATAAAAATCATGTCTTCGAATCGCGAAAGTTTAAAAACAGTACTATAAGGCCGTTTTTTTAATATTTCTCGTCTAAATATACATAAACGTCTTTTATATAAGTATATAAAAACGTGTATCTGTAGGCATAAATGCAATGAAAAATGATTCGGCATTGAGGCATTTTCAGGGGAGACAATTTTTTTTGAAATAATATGACTGATGGTGCTTTTCTTATCACTAACATGAGTGGAGCCTTTTTTTGGGGTATGCCAATGTAAAGTATCGATGTAAACTGTGTTGGATGGACTACTTGATGTATTTTTGGCAAATTGCATTCCCGAAACTGATGTTTTTGACAGCTTTGGATTATTTCTGTATCTTATAATCAAACTTATTACACACCAAAGACATGAAATCAAAGAGTTTAAGTACAAGTAAATCTATGCATGGAACAATTTCATCTACTTGTGTACTGCATGTGAAAATGTAAATAATGGATCTTTTTATAAATAAATATTAATGGTGACAAAGTAGTAGAAACTCACTACTGCCATCTAGTACCTTACCTACGTAATTTGGAACTATTTTTTTTTAATTCACCTCATTTAGTTTGGCATAAAGTTCGGCTTCATTATAACTGTCTGACCTTTTATCTCTTATCATGTCCAATTGATTTCTAATACGTAATCAAAGATTCGTGACTAGTTTGTACGCCGTACTTAGTCACGATTATGTGGTTTCCGTAGATTACCTACAACCAATAATATAAAAAGGTTCTACTATTATGTTTGAAAACGCTAAGTTGTTTGAGCTTTTAGTTTACTAAGCAACATGAACTCTGTGACTGTATGCTACAGCATAAGTTACATCAAAAAATCTTTGAGACTAGGATAGAAATGCATGCGGTTAGAAAATGTGCATAATGTGGTCAAAGTGAAAACTCTCTCTTAGTATCGCTATAGGAAAAAGAATGGGTTGACAAGATCTTTTGGATCATATCGATTTATAACATGTAATTTTATTTTTCCTTATTTATAATACCTACTGTGATACGAAAGCTTATGTAATGAATATGATTCTTACTCCTTCGCGCTCTAATGGCGTCGTATTTGGATGAAATGTCATATGAGGTATGTCACTTACATCTCAAACTAGTTTATATTAGGTACCTACATGTTGATGTGCATTTTAGGATCCGACTAAAATCTTCTAAGTTTTTGTCAACTTGATTACTTAATAATACCTTTCTTAATACCTAATAGGGTTTTCAAATGTATGAAAGGTTTTAAGAATTCTCTTAAAGATACTAATACTTATACTTAAATATACTTGACTCTTAACCTCACTATTCTTAGCTCTTAACACACTCTGATTTAACTGATAAATTATTGTTCTTTCTTCTTGTTCGCTTGTTGAAAATTGAAACGTGATAACTCCTTCCTTCCAATTACTGGTCCCAATCTCCTCGTTTGACGGTCTATCTATTTACGTGACATTTATTTATATATTTTTAAATATATACATATTATACATAACTACTACCTTGTAGACAAAAGCGAAAAGTACGTCATCTACGATTGGGACTAGTGAGACCAATATTTTGTACTCTGACACTTAAAATCTGTACTTAGGTTAGTAGACCTAGTTTCACAGACTATATATACTAGTTTCACAGATAAAGTATCTTTGTATGTAGGTACTATCCTTCAAGATAGTTTCAAGACTTGCAATGATTAATAAAAGGTGTACCTCAAGTTCTATAATCCTGGAGGCAGCCGCCTGCACCTGCACCTCCCGTCCCTGCGTGAATTGTTCCCCGTTGGCTCTCCGGCCCTCCAGCGCCACGTAGAGTGAGTGGGCGCGGGAGCCGCCGGCGATAGCCACGCGGTACGACCCAAAGGGACGCAGGATCCGTGGCCCTACCACTGATATACTGCGGAACGAAATACCAATTATTGAATGAATGAAAATTCTTTATTGTTCACACCATAAAGGATACGTACATTCAATTTAGTAAGAACAGTAAGGCTAGTCGGGGCATTTTAATAGGTAACATTTGACAATTCATCAAAATTCGACAACGTAACCTTGTAACGGCGGGCATAAAATAATATATTTTTTCGTTTTGTTAGAACTGCATATTGTTTATTTTTTTTCTATTACGACTACATAATTGTTATATTAATGACTGATACTAGCAATTTTACAATTTGTTTTCACTTATAAACCATTCTAAACATAATAAACAATATCTGATCTAAAGAACTGCACGTCGCTACAATGTTGCGTCAGTTAATCTTTTTTGTTTTTAACCACTAAGGATGTTACTGTAAAATCGAAAGCTGATAAGTTGAATCGAATGCAAGGATTACTTGTGAAGAAATATCACCATAAATTAATGTCCACGTTGTGACTATAATAAAACATAAATATTTATTATTATTTCATTAACTACTAGCTTTTACCCGCGACTTCTTCCGCGTAAAATAAGTAAGTATTAAGGTAACTGAGGGAGTACATATTTACTTGAACAGTAGTACACCCATACAAATTTACTTTTACTAATATTAAAACATTTTGGTTCCTACAATTTCATAAAAATCAGTTCAGTGGTTTAGGCGTCAAAACTTAATTGACAGGTAGAGTTACTTTCACATGTATACTATAAAATAGTATGCATTTTAAGTGTCTAATTTATTTTTTTACGGTTTTCAACATTGACGAACTTCCATATAAATTTCATCCCCCATTTCAACTTCTCTTTCATCCCCGTACGGTTTGAAATTACAAAATTGCTAGAACAACCCTTTTTTTCTCCACTTCAAGTGTTAGATATAAAGTTCCATGGTTTTATCTTCAACAACGACGAATTTCCACACAAAACTTTCATCTCTGTTCAGTTAATGAATAATTAAGAAATCGAAATTACAAAATTGCTACGCGAAGCTTATTATATAGCGAAGCGATTGCTTCGCGTCAAGCGTTTAAATACGAAGTCATGGTTTTATCTTCAACAGTAACGAACTTTCATATAAACCTTAACCCATAAACATAAACCTAAACATAAACCCATTTAAGCCCCCATTTCAACCCCGTACAATTCTAAATTACGAAATTGCTAAAACAAACACATATTTGCTTCGCGTTAAATGTCTAGATACGAAGTTTCATGGTTTTGTGTTCAAAAATTACGAATTTCCATATAATTTTATCCCTCATTTCAACCCTTTTCCGTAATAAAAAGTAACCTATGTCCTTTTTTGAAATTAAGTCTATCTGTGTATCAACTTTCATTAAAATTGGTTATGTGTGGATCTCATGCTTATAACTTTGAAAATTACGATTCATACAACCGTCCATCCCTTGTTTTACCTTCTTAGGGGTTGTATTTCACAAAACCCCGAGCACCTGCGTGCTAAAATACACCTCCATGCAAAATTTCTGAGTTTTCATGAAGAGTGATCTATCGCTTTTATATACCAATATAAATAAAAATGCTAAAAATAACCGTGAGAATAGAGAATATTATTTAATAATTTCTTTGAGTGCTCACACCAATGATGAAGATGACAATACTAACTGTTTTTCAGATACTACTTAATAAATGCATTTTATTGTTAAATTATGCACTTGTCATATATTGCTCCTTAAATTTACGAAAAAAAAATATTATTATGGGACAAGGGTTCGCCGGATGATTTTTAAAATTCACATATTGGTGTTTCAAGTCCGTATCGATTCATTTCACTTTAATCGAGGTTTTAACCAGGTCACCTCACTATGACGACATAACTGACAAACGTTACCTTTTAAAATGACCCGACTATAGTGATACAACTGGCGGCCTTATCGCTAAAAGCGATTTCTTCCAGGCATATTGATGTAAATTATTTACAAATATAGGCTCTCTGCGATTTTACCCGCGTAACGATAAAAAGCAGTCTTGTTACAAACTTCAACCCTATCCATTCAGTCGTTGCGACGTGACGGAGCCGCAAACATCCAAACCTACGTATTTGTAATATTAACAAGATTTATCGAGATCACCCCATAGGCTTTGAACATTACTTTGTGCGACACTTTGGTGTTATCGGTAAAATATGGTAATTATTCCGCAAACAAAGTATGTAGTTACCTCATTGAGACATCCTATGTATTTGAAAAACAAATCACATTAATAACAGAAAATATGGTTTTTATTAAGCCCAGTGAAGTCTAGAAACGGCTAGATAAAGGAAAAAACGATTTACGCACTACACATTAGTTCTAAAAAAAAAACTAGACTTTCAGATGGAAAAATTAAAATTATAAGCGCTATCCACTATATGAAGTCGGAGGCCGCCAACTCAAATAGCTTTAGATACTAGATATGTACCTATGTTAGTTACTACTAAGCAGATACTTGCAGGTGGTATCTACGAGTATGTATTTACTACCTGGCTCGGTCACCCCATGGTGGTTGTAACGCAGCCGAAACGTCGAGACAATTAAATAATAATTTAGATCGTCATTAACTTCTGTGTAATGTGTTCAATATAATTTATCTCCATATTACACTTACCTTTCTATTACTGTAGGCACAGCCAAGATCATACAGCAAAGTAAAATTTGTTGAAACATTGTTCTGAAAAAAAAATGCGACAGTTTGCAAATAATTCTTAAAATATGAATACTTTGCTTAATCTACATATCAATCATATATATATCACTGAGTTGTAAAATTATAATAGTGTGACTAAATTATTAACTGAAATGAATTTATTTGGACAGCATTTAATTGTATATTTATTTAATAGCATGCATGAATAGAAACAAGCATCTGTGTTAAAGAAATTACACATTATTATTACAGGGGAAAAATCTACATTGTCGACCTGGATATCTCCGCGACGACATTCAAGTGCAGTTTACTCATAATAACAAAATACTGAATGTGCTTTATTGAACAGAATGTGTTTGTATGATTTTTTTTCATACATCTTGATAGTTACAATAATTCTAAGCATAAATACGAGTATAATTCAAATCTAACGTGTATCATGGACAATAAAACCACTTGTATATTAGATTTATTCTCTACCTCCATACATTTTTATGTTTACATTTCCATGAAGGGAAGCTCAACAGCCTTCAAAGTAGTCATGCTCTACATACCACGCATTAAATTCTGTATAAGAAGGATGCAAGTAGGTGAGCGAATTCGATTTGAATATACTGTCAGTAATTTTAATGATAGTTTTTTATTATGCCTATCTGTAGTTTAACACACCCACACACTCTCTCTTTCTCTCTCTACAACTGAAAAAAAACCGACTGAAGAATCGTTGTTATTTTAATTATTAATTATCTGTGCTCCTCAGATTTTTCAAGATTGATAAATTGGTATCTAATAAAAAGGATCCGTGCTATATGTTGTAGTTTAGTTGATATTAAAAATGATTAAATGTACTTTTTTTACTTGATTTAAGTAACAAAATGATTGCAGGCTAGTTAGTAGTAGAATATTTCAATCTATTTAGATATCAGAAATTGAAGTTGATTCACACATTATTGTAGTCGTGGGTGATACATTATATTCATCGAATTCATATGTTTACGTACAGCCAGCTGTCCTTGTGTGCAAGTACATACTATGTGTCTGACTCAGTGTGTCAACATTTCGCGTAGGCGGAACAGCCTTTTCGATTCAATATATGGTCAAACAACATTGACTGAATTGTAAGGAAAAACATACCATGGGTATTTTTTTTAAGAAATTTGAATTCCTGACAACAATCAAGTTAAGGCGGGCTCTTACAATAAAGTAGACATTATTTTAATGGCTAGAAAGTTAGTCATTATTATAAAGCTGTTAAGAACAAATAAATGCAACCGCAGAAGCTCACTGAGAAATAAGTAAACTGTGGTAACTTTCTCTATGCGTACAAACTTCGAGCCCGTGTAGAGTACGAAACAAAAACAATCACTGCTCTACCGGAGCAGCGTGACTTCATTCAATACTTAACGCAAACTACCTACCAACTTGGCCTTTGCATACAATTTTGTGATATAATCAACCTATTAATATTGCATTTACATTAAATCAAAATTTATTTAAGTTTCCAACTCCTGACGTTACTGTACGTAGTTATTGCACCGAAATAATTTGTTTCAAATTTAAAAATAGAGATTACGTTATGATGATTCAGGCAACTCAATTCGCTGAGAGTTGACCTCACCTTTCGTACACTTCAGCTACATATAACACTTAATTTACTTAAAACTTAATACTATATCACAGATCGTTACATTCGGGTGCACATAGTTCGCGGTTCGATGCGCGATACGGTCGCGCGAGGTGCACTGTCGAAGCAGACTGGTGGCGGCGTCGCAGGTGGGGCGCGAGCGCCGCAAAGCCTTGCGAAAATTGCCGCAGATACTACCTGTCGTCTTACTAACAATGTTCTAACCTGTGGATGCTATCTGTAACTACTTCAAGTGAGGCGGGCGAATTCTGTAATCAAGGCCTCTTTAAGGATAGGCAAGTGGGCATCCCTTTGACAAAACTATACCCACGGCTTATGACCACAACACCATTTTTCATCATTAGATCAGTCAAAAGCTGAAACATATTATTAAAAAACCAACAGCTATCCTATAGCCTAGGATATATATATATCCTAGATAACATGAGTCAATAACTATTGATTCATTTTATCCACAAAAACATTGTGACTTAAGAGCTTTTGTGTATGAAAAGAACAAAAGGAAAGTTCTTGTAACAAATTGTTCTATGGTGCAGGTTGGCTGCGTTCACCTTCAATGGTCAATTTGTTTACAAATTAAAATGAAGTGCACGCACGAAGTGCGAGTTCCGAGGAAACTGGCATTATAAGTACCTAATTTTATTAACATGTGTTCAAACTACTTTAGTTTTATTTTATGTTTCTAGGACTTGACGCCTCATCGATATTTTAACTGTTTGGTTTGAACAATTGAAAGAATTGTTTCGATATTAAACGAGTTTTTTGTTGCGTAATTTTATATTTGGAACGCTTATGTGCTTTCTGCTGTAAGCAACTGGTTGTTGTTTATCGAATACGCGTTGAATACATCACTGATGGCAGATACGAGATGCGAGTGCAGTGCATTCCTAGGAACCTGTTTCAGCACAATCCGGCACAATGGTCGGGTTGTGTTTGAACCTAACAGTTTATTTGCAGTGTAAGTAGACTCTAGCAATCTAACGGCTAGTAAAACTCGAACAGCGGTTCAAAGTATATTTATTGAAACACTCCTACACCTCTAAAAGAAATTATGCAACCTCAGAAGGTTAACGTATACAAAGATGATGTATTGTAGGATGTAGAGCCGTGTATTAGCGCGTTTGGCCTGAATGGCAAGAACGACCTCTGTGTTTTGGACAGAAGTCGCCATCAAAACCTGTTTTGAATTCCTAAAAAGGTGCAACTGGTTTGCTCATAACATCCATCAACCATCGTTATGTTTCCTAAGAAAGTATGCATAGAAAAATGATAGTATAATATATCGTAATGCACCTATATTTTTAGTGGACAGTTTACGTAACTGTTTTTGTAAATATCTACCTCTATGTAAGTATTACGTATTAGAAATGATCATCTACAAATGAGGATGCTAATGTCTAATACAACCAATATAACAACAATATTTTATGGCTTTACACAGTTTTTATTGTTTCTATAGGTACATTAGCATAACACTCACTTATTACGTATTCTTCAGTACGTATAATTTAAATAACCTTGTGAAGCTATTACATCATTGCAATATGAGCTATGCAAAATTGATGACCTTGCAACATTGCATTTACGTTTTAATCTGCAAGGAAAGAGTCAATCGGACAAATGTTGGTATGAGAAGAGGAAGCTGTAGGAATCGCGGGTTGCGCTTGACTCAAAGTGATTTCTTTAGCGTGAATCTGCGCTGCCAGGGTCGTATTATCGGCTAAAGCTGCTTGTAATGCCTTTTCCAATTTCTCTGTCCCCACTCTTTCGGCTTCCAATGCTGATCTCACTTCAACTAGAGATTCTTCATCGGGATCTGATTTAACTTGGGTTTTTGTGTTTTCATGTGATAACCGAATTTGTAGTTCGGCAACTTGCGACGAAAGTTTTGATATTTCAGCTGTAATTGTGAAAAAAAAGTTTCAAGGTGAGTGAATATAGGTTTTAATGGGTTTAATAATTATATTCCGTCACCATTACGCGCAAAATCAATGTAAAATTATAATATCTACATAACATTAAAATCATTATAAGATTTTAATGTTATGTAGATATTAATAATTATATTTGTTGGTAGTATATATGTACTTTCTGGAGAGAATTAGTTGCCCAGATAAATCGATTAGATTTTAAGGCAACTGATGTTTTTAGAAATATTTGTAATTTAATTGAATAATTAATATTAATTCACACACAACACCATCTGATCCCAAACTAAGCAAAGCTTGTACTATGGCGGCCAAATAGCTGATATAAAACATAATATATGGTTTTAAATACATACTTATTATAAATAGAAACTTATTAATAGAAATTTATTTTGAATTTTGTTGTTTAGGTACAGGATTACGTTTCGTTACCCACTGCTGGTTTTTCTTTTAAAATGTCGAGTCGAGGCCAAAATCAACTAAGCGCTTGACAAGCGCTGGCTAGGGGATGACACAGTCATGTCCTCGTAAGATATCTTCCTTGAGCTCACTGGTTTTCTCAGTAAATCTTTCTGTTAAAGCGAACGTTCCCACCACGGTTTCCGTTCGATTGCCACCAATTATATTTGACTGGCCTCATGTACCTACCTCCCAAAGTACAAGCTTTGCTTAGTTTGGGGTCAGACGGCGTTGTGTGTAAAACATCCACCATATTTACTATTGACTAGCAGCGCTCCGTGGTTTTACCCGCGTAGTTCCCGTTCCCGTTATTTCCCCGTTCCAGTTATTTTACCGCCAAGCAGTAATGTGAAAACATTGCTGTTTTCCGGTTTGAATGTTGCCAGAGAAATTACAGGGTTTAGAGATAAAACATCTTAGATCTCTGGGTGATGAGCGCAGTGCAGTGCTAGGTAATGATTTGGACCCTTCATGTTCCAATAGCTGCGTGTCACTGTGCTGTTATGTGGCAGGCATCTTGCTTACCATCAGGCACATGTCCTGATAGTCTCGTCAATTTTTATAAAAAAAAAATAGTCAGTGTGTTCTTTCAGACCATAAGCTACCTGTGTTCCATATTTGAACCCGATCCGTTCATTTCATACGTTACGACGTGATTCAGTAACATCCAATGTAGGTATTGACATTTATAATATTAGTAGGATTTATTTATTTGCACTTATTACATTTGCGAGGCATACCGTTAGCGGCTCGCAGTTCCCTAGTGGTGAACTACGAGCCGCTGTGGTGGTGGTAGCGGTAGCCGTCGCCCGCCTCGCTGCGCTCCACGCGCCTGATCTCCATCTCCAGGCGCGACGCTTCTCTATACAAACGAGAGTGTGCGGTACCGTTAGCGGCGCGCAGTTCCCTCGCGGTGTGTTGGAGCTCCGCGGCGGCCAGGCGCCGCTCGCGCGCGTGCGCGGCGGCGGCCAGGCGCGCGCGCTCGCGGAGCTCGCCGCCGCCCGCCGCGCTGCGCTCCACGCGACGTATCTCCATCTCCAAGCGCGACGCTTCTCTATACAGACTATATGCTATGATATCATAACGTAACAGTACACGAGTATCCTACAATTGTTATAAACTATGAGTATTTTTTGTAGTGGTAGAACTCTTTGCGTAGAGTCTGCTTGGTTTGCCACACGTTTCCCAGTTATTCTGCCACCATGCAGTAGTCTGCAAACATTATTGTGTTCCGGTTTGAAGAGCAATGTTTCCAGTGCAAATACGTACATGTTTTCTCACAATAGTAATTATTTAAAGTTTTATTAAATACATTATTTTGCTGAAATTTTGTTTAAGAATTTTAGTCGACGATTACATAATTTTTTTAATTGGGTTAGTTCAATTCGCTTACAATTCTTGCTACATTCATACCATTTGTCTTTGTCTATACCAACGCACTTTGTAGAAGATGTTTGAACTGTTATTGATAGCATAAAGCTGGACACTTTTTTAAACTACCTGTTCTACCCTTACTACTACTGTTCTACCCTTAGATAGAGACTAAGTAAATAAATAGATCAGGTTTTTCTGCACGGTTCCTTTGTACCAATCGTAAGCAGATTACGTGCATACTTACTATGGCAACAGAGTGATGTGCCGCGACAAAAGTATGTCACTTCCACTATAGCGACAAGGAAAGAGCGATCAGACCCGTGCTTTCGGTGTAAAGCGTTTGTTCCCACTCTATACGATGTATACGCAAACTCTTTGGTTCTACCGTTTGAAATAACACTTCTTACCTCTATCCACAGATTTCTAAAACAAAAGGCAGATGGAACGTGCGGAACACAGATCCTTAGGTCCGGAAAGCAAATATCAAACGCCAAAACAAATACAAACTCCAGTCAGTACGAAACTAACTTCCGTCTCGTACGGGAGTCCCGTTTGATTTTATGTTTTGTTTAAGATTATGCCGTCTTGTGTCATCAAACATTGCAAACATTGTTCCCAAAAATAAAAAAAGGAAATTTCATAGGAAAGTTAGAATATTTTTACTGATATTTATATAATTTAGACGATTTTATTTCGATTGATGAATAGAAACACAATACCTCAACGAAAATAGGTCAGTGTTGCTATACTAAATTGAAATTATTTTCCCTGAAGTTAAGGTAAAATATAGATTCTAATTTTGTTCTGAAGATACTCGTAGACCAAATTATTGATGAACATTGTATAATTCAATTTTAAGCCCTATTTTTACAAGCGTCATTTTATTAATTTAATGTGAATCGATGCCAAGAACAAATCCTCGCCGTTACTAGGGTTAGTAAAAATACTAATAGTGTTGATGAAAACTATAGTTATGAAACAAGTTTTTAATACTTCTGTGTACTATGGAGCTTAAAAGGTTTTATTTTAGTAATATGTGGCCAAAGCAAATACAAACTACTGTCAGTACGACACAAACTTCATCTTGTACGGGCCTGTCCATACGTGTTCATCATGTGTGATTTTATGTTTTGTTTTAAATAATGCCGTCTTGTGTATTCAAACATTGCAAACATAGTTCCCAAAACAAAAAAGGAAGGAGGAATATCATTTCATAGGTAATTTTGAATATTTTACTAATATTATGTTATTTAGGCGATTTCATTATGGTAACAAATAGGAACACGTGTGGCTATACCAAACTGAAATAGTATTCCCTGAAGTGAAGGTAAAATATAGATTATAATTTTTGTTCGTGAAGGTAGTATTATTCAATTTTAAGACCTATTTTTACTATGTTTTTTAAATATAATGTGAATTGATCCCTAGCAGTGATCCACGCTGTTACTAGTGTTAGTCAAATTACTAATAGTGTTGATGAAAACTGTAGTTATGAAGCGAGTTTTTAATACTTGCATGTTCTGTGGAGTTTTCAAAAATACGTAGGTAATGCTTACATTATAATAATATTATACGAGTAGAATAAAATGTTATATAATGCCAGCAGTAGGTCTCCGAATATTATCATTTGATAGTAGTAGTTTTTGAATATTATACGATTACTTGGTTTAAAAGTGAGGTTTTGTAAAAAAAAAAGTGAAGCATTATGTAGTGAATCGTTTAAACGATTATTTGTTTCTTTTTTTTTTTGGTTTGTTGTTTGGCCCTATAAAAGGTAGCCCATATGCTTTTTATCAAAACTAGTTTTGGTGGTAAAGATGATTGTTTTGGTTTTTGTTTAAACTATCTAAGGGAGCAAATCATACTAATTAATATTTGCGATTCAAGTTGATTTTTGGTTGCATGTAAAATCAAAATTCTTAACTTCATAAAATGGAAATAAGATTTCTTGTTAATTAACAAGAAATCCTTGCATTATATATTATCGGTGTAATAATAAATTATTTTAAAATAATGTTTTATGTGTTTATTATACGTGAAAATTTCCAAAGCTTAAGACAACAAGACTGGAAACATTACACGCACACCAACGTGAGTAATTTGACAACGTCGGTGAGAGCTGTCACGCATACATAACTAATGACTGGCCTCACAGTGTCGTTCACGAAGGTTTCATCTGTTTAGAAATCTGTGCCTCTATCCTACATACGCGAAAAGAAGCAAATTAATAAAAAAAGTGCACCAAGGAGGTTTCGAGTCTGCCTTTTTAAGAAATTAAAAACGTTGTATGATAAATTCGGTACCATAGAGGTAGAAGTAAATAGGTTTGATGATGTTTTGAATTCACAGACTTAGAGCACACGACGTTCTAAATTCAAATTTAAGTTACTCTCTAGAGAGTTTAAACGACTTTTGCACTCAGATATCGAAGAACAAAAATGTTCTTTCCGAAGTGGTGAAATGAAAATCTAATGAGTTAGATTGTTAATAGTTATTTGTTATACAAGTGTGCAAAGTCGATTTTTAACCGCGTGCTCAATTTTGATGACCGAGCAAGCGAAGGATTTCAAAATTAGAATCCTAAGCATAGCAAGGGAATCAAAAGAGCACAAGGTGAAAAATCTTAGCACTCGAGTACAACACGTAACTTTTCATTCCACCTCAGCGAGGAAATGACTAAATGCAAATTTTTAATGTTTTCGCGCTAAGCAAATAAAAAAAAAAGTAAGTACACCAAGGAGGTTTTTTTTTTTTTTTTTTTAAATTAAATTACTCCCACAGACTCCGAGGTCCGTGATCTTTGTCATTACAATTATCGTTTTTTACACATATCGTGGATAAGGAGAAGAAGAGGAAAATAGGAGGGAGTTGGGTACATTTAAAATCTAATTCTAGTGCTCGTCTGTAGAGCCGATCACTACCGGTTGGGATTCCGCTAGTAATCGACTCGACATCGAGTGTTTGCCTTGTCATTTGCCTAAGCTGCCTCCTCCCGGCCCAGAGCCTCCACAACGGCCGCATTTCTGTCCCTGATGGCCATCTGTAGGTTAAAATCGCGGATGGTCTTCGGTGATGCAGCCCACGCTCGCCGCACGAACCGACCGATGGCGTCGTCGGTGTCGTCAGCGTAATATGTGAAGGTCCCCGTGTGCCGTGAGATTGCCACTACCGCATGGGGCACGCTCTCGTGCAGCTTCATGTTTGCCTTGGTTTTGATTACGATTACCGACTCGTATGTTAGTCCTTGAGCTTCATGGATAGTAAGGATGCGTGACCCGGTGCCTGATCCATAACCTTGGTTTGTCAGGGTCTCCTTCTCCTCTTGAGTGTGAACTAAGAAGAGGGTATTTGGTAGGGTGTTGGGTATTTGCGCTCCCTTATATCTTCTCTGTTCTAGGGACTTTATACGGGACGCTGAAGAGTACATACCGGAGTATATTTCCCTCAGTGCATATGCGACGTCCATTGGGTTTCGATGTGTGCAGAGCAACTCCTGGCTGATCTTTGTTACCAGGTTCGGGCGATGATACCTCATTTCGAAGAGATTTTCCCTGTCGATATAAGGCAACTGATTGACGTCTCCAATGAGGACAATTTCACCAACACCAGACAGCCTTGAAGCCATCACAATGGCTCCAAAATGGTTCATGAGAGCTTCGTCCACCATGAGGCGACTGAAACTTTCTCTACCGAAACCATTTACCAGAGCAGAAGCCATGGTTCGCACTCTGGTTTTGACCAGGTTTCCGATTCGGTGCGATAGCTTTTCTCTTAGATCTTTTGCTGCCTCAGTAGTTGTAGTGATGATGGCGTCCTTGTCCACGTCGAAGTGTCTAATCACCCATGTTGTTTTTCCACATCCTGAACTCCGTTGACCCACTGTATTCTCGGTACCTCCCATTTTTCCCAATCTGCTTTGACGTTTCCGTTCCCTTCGATGGTCTTGGCCATCTCTAGGATCTTATCGTCCAGCATAATCTTGGTGCATCGGGCAGTAACTACAATTGGGTCGTTTGGTGGTGTCGCATAAACAGGCACTCCCGCGCGCTCTGTCTCTCTCTCGTTCAGTGTCACGAAGCCATTTTCTGCACTGTAAGCTGCCATATACTGTCCTGTCATGGTTCCCTTGATGACCCGGAAGTGACATTATTGTAAATGGCTGCTTCGGCCTCCTCGAGTTTCGCCTTTAAAAGGCTTTCACTTCCTAGCCTATAGGACTGCATGATGTTTTCGCAGGTCTTGAGGTTGACTTGTCGTGTCGCGCTCAGTGTGGCTATGAATTCGATGAAGGCGTTGCGTGCATGGCTCCGCGGCTCCGAAGCCGTGACATAGCGGGGCGGTTCAACCTGTCCCATGTCGGCTCTCGTTCGGGCTGGTTGTTGCTGTGAAGCTGCTTTGGGGTCTTTGACGTCGAGGGGGCGATGAATGGGATGTGATTCGAGTACGCTCCTTGCTGCTGCGTTGAAAGCAGTCACGAACGCCGTGTTGGTGCCTCGGCTGCTAGTTAGATTGGCTGAAGCTTTTCCGCGGCTGCCCTCTGCTGTACTCTTTCGGAGCCGGTTTGGATGGTCGAACTAGGAACAGGATGTCCCCAGCTGTCAGTTGCATTTGTTTGGTCGTGCGAAGGGGCTCTGAGGAAGCTTAGATTTTCTCCCCTCTTCGTATACGACAACCTCATGATGTTTAGAGGCCTCAATGCAACCCAGCCGGTCTGCGACTCTCGCTCTTGAATATTCGATTGCCATCGCATCCACGCTTATCACCCGGGGTGTTTCACCTGCATTTCTGCTCAGATGTGCGAGCAGCGCACTTGCCTGTGTGAAAGGCGTCCGACCTTCCGAGTACTCTATTAGTGCAATCGTTTTGTTTTCGATCGCACCAACCGAAATCGGTGGCCGTCTACCTCGCACACCGGCATGGCGTCGTAGGTTTTCCGCTTCATCGTGACTTTTGCGGTACTCCCATTGAGCAGGCAAGACAATCCAGGCGACAAACGGGCTCGTTTCGCTCCCAAGCGAAGCAAAAGCTTATTCCGAATCTTTCTTTGTTGCTGTCCATGAAGAGAGCCACCCGCGGATACGGATCCCTGCTTCTCCTCGGTCTGCGTTCTCCAGTAGTTGTTTGACGGAGATGCTCTTCGAGGAGTTATGTTGGGCGGAACCGCATGCCGCGCGGCGTCCACAGACAGCGGGGCAGGGTGTGGTGGTGATGGGGGCGCGTATTTGAATTAGTGGAGTTTCTCATGGCCGCTATGCGGAATGAGCTCTCCATGAAGGACAGGAGCCGTGTTCTGTTATCTGGATCTACTAAGATGTTGTGGAGATCCGAGACAACCAGTCTTCTGTCGATCATAGATTCGAGCTCATGTCTTGCGACCATGAATCGGGGACAATCGACCAGCACATGCCAGACTGTTTCGGGTTGGTTGGGGTCACACTCGCATGCCGGACTGCTCTTGAGCTTAAATCTGTACAGGTAATCTGCTATTCCTCCGTGTCCCGTCAACGCTTGTACCTGGAAGGGAGTCAGTTTCGTGGTTCTCATCACCCGATATGCGTTTGCTATATCGGGGAGGAACGTCTGGGTGACTTTTCCGGTGTCCGAGGTCTCATATCGATCCTGCCATTTCTTGACCGATTCTTCGCGGATTTTCCTTTTGACGTAGGACAAGGGATCCCCTCGTAGTCCCTGGGTGACTCCGTGAGTGCCGCCGATTTGGCCAGTTCGTCGGCTCTTTCGTTGCCGACGGTGCCAACATGCGCTCTCACCCAGAAAAGACGAAGAGATCTCCTTCAGCATTTATCTGTCCAATGTTTTCCTTTACGCACTTAACCAAGGGGTGGCTCGTTTTGGGTTACTTAGCAGTTCGAGTGAAGATCGGGAGTCACTCAGGACATTGACTTCTGGGTCCTTGCTCTTTAACGCCATTTGAGTTGCCCGGTACAGAGCATAAAGTTCCGATTGAAAGACTGTGCATTCGGAGTGGAGCTTGAAGGTCGAGTTCTTGACCTCTCTGCCATTCTCCCACCATGTTAGAGCAGCTCCAACTTTACCTTCAATTTTACTGCCATCAGTATAAATTTGAGGTCCTTGTGGAAGATTGACGTGTCTTCTAGGAGCTCGTACTCTACGGATAACTGCGTGGACGGATGGGGTTGGTCCAGGCAGTTAACATTTCGTTCGAGTTCCACTTCTGGTGGGAGGTAGTCTTGGGAGAGGTGTTTTTTTACTCTGTACAAATTTGCCGCTTCCTGTATTCTCAGATCCAAGGGAGCAGACCGGAAAGGGCAAGTGCTGCTTTCAGAGAAACAGTACGGTACGACTTACAGATTTTCTGGGCAAAACCTCTTTGGATAGCGTTCAACTGAGCCTTGTTTTCCTCGAAGTCTGCCGCTTGCGCCCATACACTTGAGGCATACATGATGATAGGTTCCACCACCGCGACGTAGATTGTTCTCGTGATTTCGCCATTTAATCCCCAGGTCACCTTCGCTGCACATGCGAGCTGTCTATAAATGTTCGCCACTTTTTTACATTGGGCGGTCACATGTGCTTTAAAGTTGAGCCGGCGGTCGATCAGTAGGCCTAGCAGTTTGACTTCATCGACCAGATCGAGCCGGACGCCGGACATGACTATGTTTGAGTTTTGTATTTCAACTTTTTGTGAAAAGCATCGCGTTGGTTTTATGCGCTGCAAAGTTGAGTTTGTTAGTTTTACCCCATTCCACTGTCATGCTCAGCGCCCTGCTCGCCTGCTGTTCGATGATATTCGAGTTGCCTGTAAACACGAGAACGACGTCATCTGCGAACGCTTGACAGTACACTCCCTCTGCTTCTAGCATTCGCAGTAACGAGTCTAGGATCACATTCCAAAAGGTCGGTCCGCAGATGGACCCTTGGACGCATCCCTTGGTTGTTTCCTTCTCGTAGACTGCTCTTGCATAGTTGACCTTGATTTTACGGTCGCTGAGGTAAGAGTTTACCATGTCGTAGAGGTTTGTTGGGCACCTCTTCTTCGCTAATTGATTTTTGAGGGTGGGCCACCATGCATTGTCGAAGGCGCCTTCTATATCCAGGGAGATTAAGAGTACTGTGTCTTTACTGTCTACTCCTTTTTGATGTGCTCTACCAGGTCATAGAGGGCGTCTTCAGTGCCTCGCTGGGGCATGAAACCGTACTGTTTCCTACTAATGGTTGGGAGGAGATGCCATTGGAGACGGTTTACCAGAAGCTTTTCGACGATTTTTCCTAGAACGGACAGAAGACCTATGGGGCGGTATGATTTTGGATGTGTAATCTGTCTTACCGGGCTTGCGTAATATGACCACGTGCGCTTCTTTCCATTGCTTGGGAAGTATTTCAACGACAAGCATTTGTTTGCTATCGCCAAGAAAACCTCCCATTCGCAACGTATGGCTGCTTCACAGATATCAGCGGTTAGCCCGTCTGTACCGGGAGCTTTTTTCGATTCAGAGTTCTCAGTACTGATTCCAGTTCCGCTGATGTGAATGGTGGGTCATTTTCCGGTAAGCCCATAGGCGTTTCTGTCATTCGCTCCCGTAGCTCTGTATGACAAGGTTGGTCTGTGCTCTCAGAGTCGTCGGGATAGAAAGTTTTGGCAAGTAGTTCTGCAGATAGCTGCGGGATAGAGTGTTACCTTCGGTGTCTCTTAGAGTATTTCTTCCTGTCTTGTCGAAGTTTGTTTCATCACTCTGTAGATCTTGTCCCACATGCTTTCTTTCTCCTGATTCGTGCAGAACTCCTTCCAACTTACCGTCTGAGCTTGTTTGACTTTTTCCTTGTAGTCTTGTCGAGCAATTTGATACTGCTCGACTACAAGTTCAACTCTGTCGGGGCGGCATTCCTGATCCGTCTCTTTCTTCTGAGAACTTCCTTTTCAGATTATCGAGCGTTTTCGTATACCATGGGGGTTGGATTTCCTTCGGCGAGCTTACCAGTGGGATGGTCTGTTCGCAGGCTTCATGTATATTAGCTGTGTAGCTCGTAATCATCGACTCGAGTTCCAATGGACTTTCACATTTCTCCACTGACTCCGGCGAGATGTTTCCTTCTACAAGGGAGGATTTTAACTGTGACATAAAGTTTGACCATTGTGCCTTCTTGGTGTTGTATTTGCGTGTTGTTATTGGTCTCTGTTGTTCGAGAGCTTTAACTAGGCGCAAAGTGAAGGTAATTGCGTTGTGGTCTGATGTTGTAATACTTTTGTCAACATTCCATCCCTCGATTTTTCCCAGGAGAGACTCGCTGCACGTTGTTACATCTACTATGCTTGTGCAGAGTCTACCTTCCCTAACGATCTCGAAGGTTGGTGTATCGCCAGAGTTGAGAATAAATAAGTCCATTTCGTTGAAGAAAGAGTTTACGGCTTCTCCTCTCTCATTTTGGGATGTACTTCCCCACCAGTGGGACCACGCATTCACGTCACCAGCAACAATCAGATCTTTTGTCGCTAGTTTTTCACTGAATACTTTAATCCTGCTGAGGTAGGGGTCGACTATTTGGTCTCCTTCTAAGTAGACAGAAATAACTCCCAGTTTTAGGCCTGTGCCGACCAACAGGACAGCCGCTTCCGTTTCGGTAACAAGTTGGGGGTCATGGATTACCTCCAGTTTGTCACCGAAGACTATTATGGCTGCCTTAACTGGTTTTTGCCTATTTAAACTGCACTGAATAATACGAGTTCCAGGATATTGTTTCATTACGCCTTTGTTTCCCACATAGGGTTCTTGAACAAGGGCAACTGAAACTCCCTTTCTCTCGCGACCTTCAGGAGTTCTGCTGTTGCATTCTGGGAGCGCTGCAGGTTTGCTTGAATGAAACGCATACCTGGTTCGCCTACTCTTTGGGAGACTGAGCCACGTTCCTCATGAGTGCCCTTAGCAATAAGATATTCGAGACCGCGCTATCCCATCCCATTTTAACCTTTCAGGGCACTCGCTACTAAACGCATTGTGTGCGAGTTCTTTTGGGGTCTGTTGGGATGAGCAGTCGCGCAGTTCTTGCATTTGGGGGACAGGTCTTCTTTCCTTGCCTTGCATTGAGTCCAGGAGTGAGTTTTCCCGCAGTGACTGCAGTACTCATCCCTATCCCGACAGATCGCCTTTGTATGACCAAAACCTAGACACTTCGAGCATTGCACCAAGGGCGAGTGGTCTGCCACTGGTCTCCTCTGAAGTCCTATGTAGACTTTTTCAGCATCCAAAAACGCTCTGTGAATGCGAGGAGAGACCTCGATCACCGGATGGCACTCATGAGGGTTACGTGCTTTTTCCTGTACCGCACTCTAATCGCGCTTTCTTGCAAATTAACCCCTGTAGCAAATGTTTATTCTGCGCCAAAAGGTTTTCTACTATTTCGTTGTCTTTGTGATAAGACAGGACGTCTCGTATGATGATCAGTGGATTACCCGCTTTCGGATTACCAAGGAGGTTCCGAGTCTGAGTTTTTAACATATTAAAAAAAAATTATGATGAATTCGGCACCAAGGAGGTAGAAATAAATAGATTGAATTATGTTTTGAATTCAAAACCTCAGTACACACGATGTTCTAAATTCAAATTTACTTTAACCTCTAAAGGGTAAAAACGACTTTTGCGCCCTGATATCGAGGAGCAAAAGTACTCTTTCCGAGCTGGTGGGATGAAAAAAATATTGTAGGCCAATGGCCATGGTCCCGAGTTTACCCGAAGATTTCTTATTCCCGAGCGTGACGCTAGAATTTAATTCACAGCCCACGAAAAATTTGTCCGTGGCGCGCCATAAGAAGTTTTCAATTCAAAAAATACGTTTTCTGTGATTTTCCATAACCTACTTAACATACTAATTAGAATGAATAGAATGGTATATTTTGATCCAGTCGTCATCCATAATACTCGAGAACGTCGTCGTTTTAATAATACAACTTGCGGCACTAAGAAGACACGCTTGGAGCAATTTTGTTTTTTATTACTGTCTCTGTCTTTGTATGATTGTAATATTATATATTTTATTATTTTCCTATCAAATGTTGATATTTTTAACTGACTTCCAAAAAGGAGGAGGTTATCAATTCGACCACAATGTTTTTTTAATATTTTTTTTATATGTATGTTACCTGATTTCTCGAGAACCCCTGCACCGATTTTAAAATTTCTTTCTGTGTTTAGATGGGCGTGCTTCCTGAATGGTCCCATATAATCTATTTGAAATCGGTCGGGCGGGTTTTGAAATATGAACCATAAACTAAAATTTGCGTACAATTTTCTGGATGACGTAGTTGTAATTTCACAAAAGCTATGAAACTCGATCCTATCAATACGAGTGTAAATGCATTGACGAAACTTGTTTTGCACTAAAAAGGGTAAAATAAACTATTTTCGTACAAAAAATTAGGCACTCAAAAGCGAAAAAAAATTAAAATAATTATTATGAGCGTTACTCACTCATCTATATGAAGTCGGTGCCAGCCAAGTATAACAGGTACTTAGTGGATAGATACTAGGTACTTACCTGTGCCTACTTACAACGTGCCTACATAGTATCAATCTACTAACTTTTTGACTTGACTGGCACCGACTTCAAATAGATGCAAGTGAGTAGCGCTTATAGATAATAATGATTTTAATTTATTGTTCGTTAAGGTCGTGGTTAAGGTATTGATTGAGTTCAGAATCACCTACAAAACATTTATTTAGTTGGTACTGTTTTACACTCTTCATAATACTTAATATTATTATATAAATAATTTATTAATTATCTTCATCATTCTTCATATGTACTTAAATGAATTGTCTGGCTTCCAAAATAAACGCTTTGTTTAATTTGGATGTTTTAAATCTTAATTTAGACGTTGTGGTGTGTGAGCAATCTCTACAAAGTATTATACAACACACAACACTACTACGGCACTACGCAAGTTAAAACAACACTCTCATCGCAGATTATGCAATCTACTGTGTACGTCTATACCTACTCGTCTATATCCCTACCTCCTTGCTTCTTCAGAGGCAGTTGCGACTCGTTCTTGGAGTTCGGTATATTGGCGCTGCAGAGTCGTGTACGTAGATTGAAGTGGACGGAGCACTTGTAGCTCTCTTTCCAGAACGTTCACTTGCCCACTTAGCTCAGTACACTTTTCTTCTAAAACTGTGCAGTGCCGTTCCTATGAATGATATTGAGAGCAGTAATTTGCGGTGCAATTTCAATTTGTTTTCTGTAAACCTCAGTTAGGTCAAACTTTAGATGGATTTTAGCACCGTATAAAGTGTAAAAAATAGTATCTATATAAGCGCTAGTTATTAGTTCAGGTCCGCAGTTCCACTTGCCCATGTTAAATAAGCCTTCTCCAAGATTAGGACTTTTAAATGCAAGATGACAATGAAAATGCAAGAGCAATATAAAATTGTATTCTGATATCACATTACCTACGTATGAATGGAGGTGAAGGTGGTGGTGGTGAATATTGATGCTAAAAGTACCCAAGTCACTAATATCAGTCCTTCAGTTTAAAAAAATAGTTTTCGATGTAAAGTGTGTCTGCCCCATCGAGTCCAGATTCGGTTCGCAAATGTGGCCGTATCTGACAGACTGGTATATCCGTAGGTTTTCTAACGGGCAGAGCTTTTATTAACGAAACGAAAACACATTGTGAACTACACTACTCTATTTAACTTCCTAACAACTAACATTAAGCACAACTGAATAATCTATAGATCAATGAAGGTGTAAAGATAGTCAAGATATTCAAGCCCACTACCTGTCGGAAGCGTGTCCAGCATACTGGCATACATTACCACGCTGAATGGCAATACTTATACGTTGGGACAAATAAACACCAGCAGTTATTTCTTTAAAACAAAGCCGAAACAGGGCTATCATACGGCTAGTTCAAGCTGCATTTTCAGGCCTATGGCCTGCTCGTTAACAGTGGCGAGGTCGGAGGCGGCCTGCGCGGCGCCGGCGGAGGCCGCCGCGGCGCTCCTGCGCGCCTCGGCCGCGCCGCGCTCCGCAGCCGCCAGCGCAGCCTCCGCTGTCTCCGCTCGCGTCGCCTCCGCACGGACCGCCTCGCGGAGACGACTCTCTGATGCCTGTGACGTAAGGGCCAAATTGACACTTGGACAAACTTTGTCTGCCCTTCTCCCAAAGTACGAAAATGAAAAAATAACATGTCATCTGTCACCTATTGTGGCCACATATTTATTTGAACATTTTGCCGGATCGTAGTTTGAACTCAGCGTAACGTCGATTGACTTTAACGGCGACTGGTCTTCTGCTGGGGTAGCCGAACTTAAAAATCCAATTTCACTGTTGGGTTCTTAAATAAGTACCTAATTATTATATAGGTATATATGTATTTAGAAATGCATAACACACACAATGCATATGCACAATATGCTGCTAATAAGCGCATCTATAATGTAATTTGGGATTTAGTGAGTAATTAAAAATATCGAGCCTTAAATTACATAAAAATAGTTTCATGTAGAGCTCCTTTACCGGTTGTAATTCAACCTCTATCGACGCGTATTGCCTATTTACAATTTAGGTACACCTAATAATGAGTGTTTTGGTATAAAATTGCTCGCTGTCACATCGCAATGAAATTATTAAGTTTGAAACTCTAATTAGCGACCGCTTTTACTTATGACTGAATATATTACGTACGTAGGATGGCCAATAACAAAAATAAATAGATGCAGGTTTAACTTGAGTTACCTAGATACCTACCTACTATTACAACGCAGATAGCAAGTCTTATCGCCATATTCTAAACATTTACTCAAGACAAGTGAAACACATGTAATTTTTTAACGTAGTCCAATTCCATAAATCACGAGAAGAGAAAATTTAAAGAGACATACGTTGGGCTTTGTAAACTTGTGAAATGAGAAAGTTAGGACCAAGTTTTACAGGCCAATACACGATTATAGAAATCGGGTTGCAGTTATCCAACTGGAATTCTAAAAAGTAAAATATAATATAGCATATAGCTCACGAGTAGTAGAGTTAGTTAATTAAGTAAAAGTACCTTCAGATATGGACGTATTCTTTTCATACGTCAATACCTATAGATCAAATACTTACGGCCACTGTACGAAAATCGCTAATTAGCTCCAGAAACTGATATTCTAAAGTTTCAAACTCTGCACTAACACCCATTGCGAATTAATTTGCTTCGGAACTTTGATAATTAATTAAGATATTCCTTTCAAATTAGATGATAATGATTCAAATATATTTAAGTTCAGTTATAATAGTCGACCAATTTTTTAAAGTGGATACTGGATAGGTGGATAGTACCATGAAACGTCCTAAAACGCGGGAAAACTTTTTTTTTCTTCAAAATTGGCTTCGCTGCGTGAATTAAATTTGGTTACCTATTTATTGACAAGTATAAAATTAATAATACAAAACAATTTTCAATATTACTTCGCATACAATTTTGCTCGTAGATTAGATAACTTCAAACGCTAATTGGATTCGTTTGTTAGCTTGGAAAAATTGAAATGTGTCAATTTTCATGGTGCCTCACAAGAGCAGACAGCCAGCGAGAGGAATATTAAATAAGGGGGAGTGATGTTTTTCTACTGGGTGGAACTGTTTATAAAAGCAGTGGTAATCGTTTTGGTCCTCCATTCTGTCTGCAGCTTTGTCAATATTCAGTCGGTGAGTTTGATGTTGGTTGATTCCATTGTTTTTAATCAGTTTTATTTATTTGGATTGTGAAGACATTGTTTTTTGGAGTGAAAATTTCTTTTGGCGTGCCATAGACAGATTTTTCGTGGGCTTTGAATTGAATTCAAGCGTTACGGTCGAGAATGTTAAGAGATTTTCGGGTAAACTCGAGACTATGGCCTGCCCATGGCCACGACCTCCGGTTCCCGCGAGGTTTTCAAAGTAAGCTATCAAATTTTGAGTTCGGTAAAAGTTTTCACTTCTATCGGCAGTTCCTATGACTGCAATTTTTTTGTTCTTTTGTGTGCAGTAAAGCTAGGTAGGTATGTAGTAGGTACTATTTTATATTATAAATTGTAGTGGTAGCACTCTTAGCAGAGTCCGCCTGGGGAAGTACCACACCTTTGCTAGTTATTCAACCGCCAAGTAGTAATGTGCAAACATTACTGTGCTCCGATTTCAATTCAAAGTGCAATGTTTCCAAAAAAATTACAGAGCTTAGAGATATAATATCTTAGATCTCTGGATAACGAGCACAGTGCAGTGCTAGGTAATGATTTGGACTTTTCATGTTCCAATAGCTGCGTGTCACTGTGCTGTTATGTGGCAGGCATGTTGCTTACCATCAGGCACATGGCACATTCTATTTTTCCAAGAAACTCTGGCATATTATGGCGATTATGATAATTGTCATGGAATAAATATATCACATGAAAAACCAATAAATGTGGTTGTGTAAAAAAACGCTGTAGGTACCTATTATTGTGGATCTTATCAGTAGAATACATGTGAAACAAGTCAGAAATAATAGTTTTTTTTAATCTATACAAATCAAAATATTAAACACAGCGACAGCAGTGAAGAGCTGCTGACTGTCTCTTTCTCGCTCGGGTACACTCCGTACACTCGGCGGTCCCGAGTTCATCCGATCGAGCCTTTCACCTCAGAGCATGACAGATCAGCCTTATTTACATCCTAAGAAAGAATCTGTGGGTGCGCCAAAAAGAGTTTCTTCAAAAAACGTATTTTCAGTAAAAGTTGTTACTAATGATTGGTATTGCATCTATGCTTATTTGCATTTTATGAATCTTGCTTATTTACTGTGTAAGTATATCTATGGGGTACCTATCTATTATCCGCATCTGTGCTTCAGAATAGCAGGTACCTACCTAAAATTACGAGTAGTTTAGCTATTCGTAAACGAGTTGGTATTTTCATTTACGGATATTATTTTATTAAACAAACTGCTCGATATATGTAATTAGATAAGAACTTAATTTTTTAATTTATTTTGCGTATTTATTTTCCTATTATTTTCATTTTATTATCGAAAATAATCAAAAGCACTTTTACATTGTTTCAGTGAAAACTTCGTATCAAGATGCGTGCGATAACTACAATTGCTTTAGCAACAACATTGGCAACATTGCTTCTATTGCGGTGTTGCGAAGGGGCAGTTTTCCGTTTCCCGACAGCAGAGGAAGAAGAATTGCGACCGAGACCAATGTATCGTGACTACGGCTTCATCAGGAGTCGGCAAGTCCGCGCTGACGATGTCTTTGATGACTACGGACACCTCCGCTTTGGACGATCCGACGACTGACATTCTCGCCTCCCAGCTAAACGACACCATCGAGCATCAACAAACCCATGCTAATACGCTGACATTGTAAAACATCTTCTTCCTTTCTATTTCTGACGTGAAATATGTAGGCTGGAATATATTTCACGTCAACTTTGTAGATTTAGATAGTAAATGTTATTTAGTAACTTAAAATCACCTATCATGTTTTAAATAATATAAACTTGTTATCTCTATACTTTTCTTTAAAATGTTCCGCATCTAGATACCTAAACAAGACATTATTTATCGGTAGGTATAAATAAAACTGCAGTGTTATATTTAAATGAATGCAATGTTATAATAAATACATTTTACAACAGTTATTTGATTGTAATGCTATATTATAATTTTAATATCTTTTGTGAACTGGTTTTACATTATTTTAATGTAACAACTAAAAAGTCGATGCTGCTTTATTCATTATTCATATTTACTTCAGAAAGATCCGTTAAGCTATTTAGTGATTTAACAATTTTATAAATTTCGCACTTGTTCTAAGTTCCTAAATCTTTGTTTTGTAAGCAAGCTTTATACAAAAATCTAAATTAAACTTTACCTTCGTGCTTCATCTCTTATGTAAATTGTACTATTATTTCATATTATTTCGTTGTACCATTGGAAGGATGGTATAATTTCATTATTATCGTGTCCACTCATACTTCAATAAAATACAATTTTATATAATTAAAATAATTTATGAATCATATAGTTAACATAAATATATTCAATATTTAGAATTGATTGTATGTGATTGACTACCAGTTTGACAAAGGCTCCAGTATATATCTTGCACCTTGATGAGACTCTATTACAGGTTATAACTATAACATTAGGCACACATAATATCACTACTCTATATTAAACCAATATGAGACTAGTTAGTTTGTTCCTAACCTATATTATAATTTACTTTACTACTCATTATAATTATAATCTTAGCACACGATAAATGGTTAATTGTACTTGGTGATAATGAAGCGTATTGGAAAGAAATTCTTTGAAGTTACAATTTATTATATAAATTATGTACCATAAACAATATTAGCAAGTAAAGAAGTAGTAGTATTTAAATATAATGTACAATTACAGATGCCTTTTTCATGATGACCATGCATTAGAATGTGTTATACACTTTACATATTTTGAGTATTTGAATTATGGAAAGTAAAATAGCTATTGACGATAGAATGGTTTCTTTAGACAATATCTCTCTTCTGCGTGCTTCCAAGTAGAGCCTGAAAGGAAAATAAAACAGTAGGTAAGTATTGGATTTGTATTTTTTCTCTACTACGTAAACAATAAAATTGATGGCTGCATACAAAGGCCATGTCTTAATTAAAATATAACTCAATTAACTACCTTATTAACAAAGTTAACGATTGCAGTAGCGGGTTGCTCTGGTTCAAGCTCAGCGAATACGTGGCATTGATTGTCTGCGCCAGATGAAGAGCGAGCCACGAATGCGAATATTCTCCTGTTGACAAAAATTAAACATATCATTTAGACAATAAAATACATGATCAAAACATCCGCAAACATGTCAAAAACACAAAATAGAGGAATTGTGCAACGCAAAAATATCACCTTAGCTAGCTAGGGGGTATTAATATTTTGTTCTAACTGTAGGATTTGATGTATTTAGAGTTTCGCATTTAGTATTTCCAGAAGTCGCCAAAATGTTAAAAAATTAGTACATGAATATTTACAATAAGTTAGAAGTAGGTACCTTTAAAACGAAGTAATTTTAACCACTATCCCAAATAAACAATCAAATATGATGGCATACTTAGATACGATAAGGGTGATTACGTATCACCCTTATCGTCTTATCTTTCATCTAATATATTTCAAAATTTTAAAATTCAACGCGATTAAACTCATTAATACTTTGTATCTATTGGACTCATTTTTTAATATAGTAATGACGAATAAAATTTACTTTTCACTCTTAGTGCCGTTGTCGACGTGCATGTATCTCCGCTCGTCAGGGTCTATGCCGGCGTACGAGACGCCGTTGGAGGGGTAGTGTCGTCTGAAGAACAGCTTGCGGGCCGCGTCGGTCAGCGTGATGCCTCCGCCGAACACTTTGAAATGGACCACATGGGCTGGACCCTGAGGAAAAAGATAATGAAAACATTATATTATTTTACTCGTTTAATAATAATTATGATTTCTTAGTCAATTTTTTTAATTTACTTTTTTAAATTGATTGAAATGAAATAAACAAAATTAAGGGATAATTAATTAATTAACTAACTACCAAATAAGTATAATGTTATTAGACATTGCTATCTGCATGAATGCTGTAAACAAAGTAGGTACGGTTGCATAAATGTCTATTGACTTCGCTTTCTGATATGCTCAAAATTGATAGAAGAGTTTCGATGATAATTTGTTAGGTATAGAAGCAGACCGCCGAGGGAGGTTTAGTGGGTTTTATCCCACACAATGCGGTTGTTCCCTAATGCAGCTGGGTATCTAACGAAAATCAAGTAACTAAAAAAACCCTCATTCCAGGGGCCACGGACAGTTATGCCACATTTATTACAGTAAGGACTGTTCTTTGGACCTTGGAGGGCCCTGTCCAAATTGTCCATACTGTTTGGAGCTCGCCCTTACTGATATTACGGCAACATACACGTGTGACATCAATATCATAAAACGCTGAGTCGAGTCAGCATCTCGATCACTAAATTGTTTATGTTATAATAATTTTACTAACCTTTCACATTTTATTTACATTTCCACTAACAATTATACCACATAAGCTATTTTACCCTTCTAAACATCATATTATTTTGTCTATAAAAAGCGTTAATTTATTAAATAAAAACATTCATCACTCAACCTGTGTTTGAATCACTCCAACTCCATCTCCGAGAAGACAGGTTAACCAGGCAGCCTCGGGACTGGCAGCAACAGTACCAGTCCCTCATCACCACCAGCGGCAGGTCAACTTGGCGACTGCCAGCCGTATATTCCCTGGTACTTGGGAACCGGCACCTCCGCCCGTGGTGAGTCAACTCGGCGACCTCCACCCCGAACGCCCCGTACTGGACGTTCGGCTCACAATCGCGGTCGGTCAACCTGGGGCCCACCGCTCGGACGCTCCCATACTGGAGACGTCCTCTTACCATCGTGCATCACGGGTCCGGTCGGACTAGCACCGGACTCTGCACCACCTCCACCCCGAACGCCCCGTACTGGACGTTCGGCTTACACTCGCGGTCGGTCAACCTGGGGACCACCGCTCGGAGTCTCCCGTACTGGAGACGTCCTCTTACTGTCGTGCAGCACGGGTCCGGTCGGACTAGCACCGGACTCCGCCACCACATCCAGAGCAGGCCATCAAGAGGAGGCCTGCCACCTGACATCACCCTCGTTGAGCATTGTCCAGCACACCTTCGCTGGACAGGCTGTATTCACACCTTCCTCCCACGGCGGCCAAGACACCTTGAGCCTAGCCTTCTGCGACCCTGACGTGAGCCTGCGTTGGGGGGCTGTGGGAAAATCATACCTACACGCATTGCACGACGCGTGTATCCTTATTCCTGCCTTGTCCGCCTGTCGTCTTAGGTCTCTTGGCGACAGGTATCCTGCCCCTTTTATATACGTATTTATTACACTTATATGGTTAGGGTAGGATACACACAATCACACAAGTAGGGATAACTAGGTTACGTTCGATACCAAGTCAGGCAAGCGTTGAACAATACGTTGTTAGGCGCTTGCACTGACTTCTCTGGCAATTGTTAGTTTATCGACGATTCGATAGGCTAGCATTTGTTCAGGCCCTGTTATCACCTCTATGTTCTACGAGTGTAGTAGACCATGCAGGTTCGTGGCACCTGTGTTTATCAATCAGCTAGTTTCTTATAAGTACCCATAAAGTATTTATTTAGTGGTACCTTTTTCTGCAGTAGTATGGAGACGGCTCGCTTGACGGCGGCGGGTCCGGTGAGCGCTTCGGTATTTTCTGAGCCCAGTAGGAGCACGTGACACGCCGCGCCCGTCGCGAGCAGTGCGCGCGCCGCTGCGTTTGTGTTGCCTCCCGACCACGGGTCCCTGGACGCAAATAGAAATGATAAGCAAAAAACAACACACTCTGTGTTCCTACTGCTGATAATAGTGGTCTTCTGTTACAAGGATACAATCAAACCTTAGATATAGTATAAGTAAATATCATCATCATCATCCCACTAAATGTTCCCACAGCTGGGATACGGACCTTCTCTCGCAAGGAGAGAGTTAAGGCCATAATCCACCACGCTGGCCCAGTGTGGGTAGGTGGATGACACATGACTTCGAAAAGTTCTAGGTAAATGTCGGTTTCCTCACGATGTTTTCCTTCACCGTTTTAAGCTAGCGGCATTACGCAAATGACTTCGAAAAGTCAGTGGTGCGGGTGGGGTTGAACCCGGGGTCTCCGGATTGGCAGGCGCCGTTCTCCCGACTAGACCAGCCGTAACTTTTAAGTAAATATATCCTATTTGAATAAAACCGATAATCCACTATGCTGGCCAAGTGCGGGTTGGCGAATGACATTTGTCCATGAAAGAGGTAATTTAAGGCACGTGTTGGTTATGGTTAATGGAAAATAAAGACGGCGATGCTAAATAGACCCGAAAATTGCTTATTTTTCGCCCGTCATCTCGCACGATGATAAGTGATACAATGGATGAATAGACCGGTTTTACGTAGTTGAAATCAATTCACTCTCCATTTGAGAACTGCAATACTTATTATATAAATAATAATAATTGAATGTTCATATCAACTCGTAGGTTTTTGGATATGAATTCAAATCGCCATTTAGCACTACTGCGCTGGTCAGTCAGTCAGTCGGAGCAAATTATACTCGTAAGATAACTAGGCATTATGTTTTTGGTAAGTACTTTCATAGGAAACATTGTTCTAACCGCAACACAGTAAAGTAACCAGATTATTGCTTTGTGGTAGTATAATTGGCAAAGGTGACAATTTTAGAATCATTACACACTGGCTGGCCCTACGGCAGCAGGTGGCACGTGACAATCCATAGGACAGGATAACGTTCAACATAGGCAGACCACCAAATGTACCTGGGACATGGTCTTCTCTTGGTTGCAAGGAGAAGGTCAAGACAACAATCCATTAAGCTGGCTCAGAGCGGGTTGGTGGATGACGTATGACTTTGAAAGAATCCAGGAACATGCCGCTTTCTTCACGATGTTTTCTATCACTGTTTTTAAAGTTGGTGACATTATGTACATGACTCCGAAAAGACAGTGGTGCGTGTGAGATTTGAACCAGGGGCCCCGATGTGCAGTTGCCGTTTTCCCGACTTGACAAACCGAAACTTACTAGACCATACATACACACAGCCATAGGTACAGACACACGGCCATCGGTCAACGGTATCATCAAAAGTGGACGTATACTGGGACGTGTATATAGGCTGATGATTGATTGATTGAGTATAAAATGACGAGACGAGCAGGGCACGTGCTTGATAGTAAGAAACATGCCTGCCAAATAACAGCACAGTGACACTCAGCTATTGGAACATGAAAAGTCCAAATCATTACCTAGCACTGCACTACGCTCGTCACCCGTCGTCGTCACAGATATAAGATTTTTATCTCGATGTCCTGTAATTTGACTGTAAATTTAATGATTTACCTGTCGGGTAGCCGCAGAGGGACGGGTAGCGCGAGCGGCGTCACGGTGTGCTGGTAGACGAGCGCCGACAGCGAGCTGAAGACGGGCTCGTCGGCGCAGCCGCGCAGGCGCACGCCGCGCGCCGCCGGCTCGATGAGGAAGTGCCGCACGCCGCCGTTGCCCGCGCGCACCGCCAGACCGAACGCGCCGGGGAATGAATTAGAGTCGCGCACTATGAATGACCCTTCTTCTAGTGGCAGTAGAGCTGATATTGCTGTGGAAGATACGTACGTTTTTATGAGAATACATTACATACAAACGTGGAGGTGTCTACACTAGCTTTGTATTAAACCACATTTAAAGATATAAATGAACTAGTTTTCTGCGAATATCGAAATTTTTCTTAGCGATAGCGACCCTTAGAATGGGTCACGAACAATTCATTTAAAACACAAGTTTGTAAAACAATTTGTGTGTATTAGTGTACCTACACACGTAAGAAGCAAAACTTCTTTATGATATAATTTTTCGAAAATTGGTCTTCATTTTACAACTTTATAGAAATTGGCTACATAAAGCTAAATTAAATAAAGTTTATTTTGTATTTAAAAGCAAAAGGCTTTTATTATCATAGACATGGAGGATCCAAATAAAGATGGCGCTTAACAGAAAAACGCCAAAAGGTATAAAATGTCTCCCATACGTCGATAATGAAGTTTCACTTGAAAAATTCTGTGAAAAGTATCATTTGCAATTAGGTAGTATGTTTTGTATACTTTTTTGATAATTGAATTTATCTACTTCAGAACGAGGTACTACCACAGAAAAACTGAACTTTCCAAAGCTAAAATGTTTTTCGTGCTGAAGTCTGGGAAAATAAAGTCTGAATACGAAAAGTTGCAAAACACTTGCTTCAACATTTACTAGCTTCCTTTGGATAGTTAGAATACCAGTGTGCTGTTATGATTGAAGCCAAAAACTTATATTTCCGTCATGGTGTGAAAACGAATCGGCTTGTTATCATCTTTTTGTCAATGGCGCAACTTTTTGTTCTCCCAAATCGGAAAGTTAGGTGATGATGAAGCGAGATTGGATTGAAAAAGTGTTCAACGTGCCTAAAAAAATGTTTACGTATAAAAGAACGTACCGTCGTCCCGGGAGATGCTCGGCTTGTACCAGTAGTGGCTGGTGTCGCGCGCGAACCGCTCGCGGTCCGGCGCCACGTGCAGCGGCTCGGCGCCCGACGAGCCGCTCGAGCGCCGTGACGTCAGCGTTCCCGCGACGGGCAGCGTGCGGTATTCAGACTCCGGGCTGCTTTCGCGCTCTTTCCTGGAAGCGTACGGACGAGTCATATTAGGTTAGGTTAATAATAGGAAGGTTTTATTCATCGCTTCACCTCATTAATTTCCAAATATTTTCCAATAAATTGGATGGAGTGATGAATAAAACTCGATGTTCGACGATTCGACATTGCAGAAATGGTACTTACCATCGATTTAAATCAAAAGCTGCGCACCTTGAAATTGTTAACAAACTGCTGTCTCTGTGTGGTGTAGCGTGAGTGGTTTACAACTACCAATCTACTAGCTGGCCCCTAGAATCGCTAGCGGCGATGTATGTTGTGGTTCTACATATTTTGGTTGTTGACGACGAATAGTGATAGGTAAAAACGTCCGGCGTTTACCGCTTCCTACAACCGACTAGAACGAAAAGAGTGAGCTCACTCTTCCCAACGGTATCATAATTCCGTGCGCCTAAAGTTTGGGAGGGCCATCCATTGATTTTTATCGATTATACAACTACCCACACAAACGGCGAGTGTTACGAGGTAGATTTCACGTGTGAAGCAGAGTGGTCTATAGTTAAATTACAAAATTTGAAAGAAAATCTCGTGGATCGCTTTAGAACGAACAAATATGTATACTTAAAGGTTTAAAGACTATTGGTATACTGACTAGTACCTACTAATTTACAATTTTAGTATTAAACAGCAACTAATGTTTATTTTTTTAGTATAGAGAAAGACGAGCAGGACATGTGCCTGATGGTAAGCGACATGCCTGCCCAGAACAGTACAGCTATCATATCATCCATTATCTAGCATTTCACTGCGCTTGCAAGATTTTCAGTTGAATAAAAATGAGTGGTACCTGGAGACGGTAGGTGAGCGCGGCGGGCGCGCACTGAGTGACGGCGTGGGCGTGGGCGGGTAGGGCGTGCGCGGGTGCGTGGGGAACGCGGGCGTGCCCGCGCGGGACTCAGGCGCGAGACTCGCTGCGTGACCACGTCTCACTGCGCTCCTGGAAACCAAACAACATTTACTGAATAACATATTATGTACCTATACGTTCACGTCGAAAAACGACGTACAAAAGTATTAAAATAACTAGAAATTAGAATTATAATTAGCCAACTATTTGTTTTGCTGAGATCCCGACGGTCCTAATTAAACAGAGCGGTAGGTTAATCCACAGGAAAACAGGTCAATGAAATAGCGGGTAGGTCCCGAAGAGACCAAAAAAATGTTCTTTCTTATTCAAAAATCTTCTTCTTTGTCGTTAGTTCTTTCTAAATTATGATTATGATTATTTCTAAGATATTGTTCTAGTTAGATATTTTCATTTAGCCTATTAATAGTGCAAAAGGTTCAGAAGGTAAAGAAGCCGCTGAAAGGGTGCGGGATGTTTCATTTAGGCAATAAAATAGTGGTGTAGGTTCTAAAAAGCCGCTGAAAGAGTGCGAGACATTTCGATTTAGGCAATGAAATAGTGGTGTAGGTTCTAAAAAGCCGCTGAAAGAGTGCGAGACATTTCGATTTAGGCAATGAAATAGTGGTGTAGGTTCTAAAAACCGCTGAAAGAGTGCAGGATATTTTCATTTAGGCAATGAAATAGTGTGTAGCTTAAAAAACTCACTGAAAGAGTGCAGGATATTTTCATTTAGGCAATGAAATGGTAGTGCAGGGTGTAGGTTCTAAAAAGCCGCTGAAAGAATGCGGTATATTTTCATTTAGGCAATGAATTAGTGGTGCAGGTTGTTTAGAGGCCAGTGAAAGAGCGCGGTACTCACGACGGTGTCTCCTCCGGGCTCCGCTAGCGACAGTAAGCCGGGCGTGTGCGGAGGCGTGCTGCTGCCGCTCCACTCGCGCATCGTCATCTTTTCAAACATGAATTTCCTAGATGAGGTTCTGTGGACAACAATAGCAAAAAATTTGCTTTGAATGCGTAGAATTTCGAAAATGCCTAAGGAATTCTGAGAAAACCAAGGAATATGGATTTGATTTAGTTCTAGTAGTTCTTTTCAGAGTCAATCTGGGGAGGATCCTTACCAGTTCTTTCTATCCCCAACCAGTCATTACGGTAAGTCGTAAGTCTAAAAAGACGAGTTTACTGCAGTAAGCTATGTCGATAGTAGTGATAGTTTTTATTATGTACGCACTAGAAGAGCCCCGCGGTTTTTCTCGTTCCTGGAACGGTTTCCGTAATTTTCCGTGATAAAAAAATATATTATAATTAGTTCCTAGGTGTTCCGATGTGATTGAGCAACAAACATCCAAACGTTGACATATATAATAGAAATTAAATAGTAGAATTATAGAAATAAAATCCGCAATTCCCTAGATCCTTTATGACTAGATAATTCTTAGAGAAATTACCTGGGGTACTACGGGGTTGATATGTTGGAGCTGTACGTGAAATATGCGTAAACCTACCTGTCTGGAGCCTGGGGGCTGATGCTGTCAGTACGGAGAGCCGTGCGCGTATTAACATGCAGAGGTACGCTGAAGTCATCATCATCGTCTGCGAACGCCGTCGTATCGCTCGTGTACCCGTCCACCCTGGTAATAATACCACACATACTTTACATAATCATAAAATTCCTTTTATAACAGTGATTCAATAAAAATTGGATCGAACGATAAGTGAAGTAGATAACAATTTGAATTTACCTACTCCGTAAAGTCGTACAGTGCGAGAGGTTAAAATCACACATTTAATAGAAACCCCAATTTTCTTGGATTTACTAGCATATGTATTCCTGTTATTCATTTACTGGTACGTAGATAGATAGATAAACTCTTTATTGCACTTAAATTATAAAGAAAAATAACACAGAACAAAAACATAGAAAAAAGTAGCAATTGGCGACCTTATCGCTAAGAGCGATTTCTTCCAGGCAACCGTAGGATGGTAAAAAAGAAATTAATAATGGAAGACGGGGAGTGCAATTTGGAGTACAGATACTTCCGAATGATAATTTGACAATACTAACTAACAATTAATTTCAAATACAACAATATAAATACATAAATCAATTTTACGTCCTAATACACAAATATTTTATAATAATAGACTAATACATAATTAATAATAACATGTTCAATGGATGAAAATAATTGAAGATATAGAATACAATTTTATTACGATTTCAAGGAGAATAATGACTTCAACATCTATGTATGTGATGACTGTAACAAATAGAATTCTTTGACTTGGTTCTTAAAAACAGCAAGAGAAGGAGCTTGCCTAATGGTGACGGGCAAGGCATTCCACAACTGGACAGCTTGGAAAGCAAATGATTTGCCATAAAAAGTTTCGCTGCGGGCCGGCGGTGTTTGAAGGAACAAGTTATATTTTGACCTGAGAGGTAGACCATGTGCATTGCTCCAATAAGTAAAAAGTTTTTTCAAATACCGCGGAAAAGAGGGATTAAATAATACGCTATAGAGAAGGGACAAAATATGAGCATTCCGACGAAAGCGAATGGGGAGCCACTTGAGCTGTATACGAAATTGAGACACATGATCATACTTGCGTAAACCAAATATGAATCTTTATACAATAATTTTGGAGACGCTCAAGTTTATCTAGCTGATCTTCTTTGAGGTCAAGAAAGCAGACGTCTGCGTAGTCCAGGATGGGAAGAAGAAGAGATTGTGCAAGCGCAATTTTGGTAGCAGTGGGTAAAAATTACGTAATCGCCTCAATGACCTGCCCGATGCAAACAGCTTACAGCTGATCGATTTCAGGTGGGATTCCCAGCTTAAAGTGCGATCAAAAATAACGCCAAGATTTTTAACTGATTCGCTGTACGGTATAACGACCCCATTAAAAACAATCTCAGGGATTGCGGGCCAATCGACTCTAGCTATCATGTAAGCACTGCCGAGTATAATAACTTGGGTTTTTTTGGGGTTTACATCTAAGCCGAAGGAGCTACTCCAGTGTACAATTTGTTTAAGATCAGCATTTATGATGTCGATAGCCACACTTAGGTCAGAGAGTCGAGCTTGCGAGTAAATTTGGAGATCGTCTGCATAAAGGTGGTAGGAAGAAGTTAAAAAGTGAGTAATAGAATTGATAAAGATGGCAAATAGAAGTGGTGATAGCACGCCGCCTTGAGGACTCCAACATTTGTATTACACCAAGACGAAAAAAATCTCGTCGAGGCGAATACGTTGTCGGCGTCCATACAAGTAACTGTGAAACCAATTGATCACCGATGGAGATATGTTAATAGAACGCAATGTCGCCAGCAAGATATCGAAATCGACGACATTAAAGGCATTACTGAAGTCTAACAGAGCTAGAACAGTAAGCCTGCCGTCGTCCATACCTTTGCGAATGTCGTCGGTGATCTTAACAAGAGCAGATACAGTGCTATGCCCGGGACGGAATCCGGATTGGAAGGGATTAAGAAGGTCTTGTCTGTTAAGGAATTGGTTAACTTGAGAGTGGACAAGACGCTCAAGGACTTTGGACAGAAAAGGAAGAATAGATATAGGACGATATTCGGAGAAGGAGGTAGGATTAGGTTTCTTTGGCAAAGGAATGAGCTGTGCATCTTTCCAGATAGCAGGAAAAACACCACAAGCGATTGAGTTATTAAAGATGGAACATAAGACGGGAAGGATAGCGTCAAGGATGGGCAGTAGCATATTGCGACTGATATTATCACCGCCAACAGCGTTGGAAGAAATCGACATTACACTCTTCTTAACATCACTTTCAGTGAATCGATTGAACGTAAAAGGAGAATAATTAGAAGTTGGAATGGCAGAAAGATAGTTTATTGTAGTATTTTTTACTGCATTCGTCATAGTGAATGGAGAGGAAAAATGTAGGTTAAGAGCATTTAAGTCTATTTTATTTGAAGTTAAATTTTGAGGTGATTTGCCAACTCCCATAGACTTGAGAAACTTCCAGACTTTACTTGGATTTTCATTATTGCCAGCTTTGTGAACATGTCGGCGCATTGCATCTCTACACACCTTATTGCAGCGATTACGGGCCTGAACGTATTTATCTCTGTTAAAATCTGTGGGACGCGATTTATAGCGTGATTTGGCTGCTGCTTTTTTGTGGATCAGTGTCTTAATATCATCGGTGAGCCACGGGGCTGGGAGATGTTTAATCTTGATTTTCCGTAGAGGAGCATGAACATCGTATAGCTGTGTGATGAGGGCATTAAACATAGAAACTTGATCATCCACCGAGTTGGCGTTAATGACGGGTTCAAAGTTAATCTTCTTAGCGTCATCGAGAAGATCTTACGTACTTACGTAGCTCTACATTAGAGAACTACTAGGTAATTAAAATCTTAATTGAGCATCTAGCTCGAAGAATCAAAAAGCGTACAACGCAAGTATATCTTCAAAGGATCATTCAAAAATTTCTTCGGTAAGTTAATCGAAAACGTGTTTGCAGTGCAGTTTTGCCCTATAGATAGTATTTTTAACGGAACCTTATTTTAGATTTCGTTTTCGGTGTATGCTTTAGTAAGAGTGTCTGCCTGAAAACGTACCACACATTTGGCATTTTTCTACTATCATGCTGCAATATGCAAACACCACTATGTTCCGGTCTGTATGGCGATTTCTAAAAATTACAGTAATTACAAAAAAAGGCGCAGCACTATGCTGCTAAAACAGGCGTGTTGCTTATCATCAGGCACATTTCTTACTTACCTACAGTACATACCTACTTCCTTCCCCGAGTCCCATCACTATAAGTAATACAAACAAAAATTTGAATTGATAATATTCTCACCGATGGCTAGCGGATCTGCGCACGTGTCTGGAAGTAGCAGTGTCCCACTCGAGCGGTAGTCGAGCGACCCCTCTCCCTGGCCTCCCTGCGCTCCCGCAGCTTCTGTTGTTGGCGTTGCAGCCATGTCAGCCCTGAACCGGCCTCAAGCCCGCTGTCAGACCGGCGTGGTTCCCGCGCCCTTGACGTTTCATGCCATCCGAGCGTGCTGTGTGACCGCCAGCCGTTTTCAGCCGGGACGCTCTTCCGACCGCTATTGGGAGGCCTCTCCGCCCACTCCGCCTCGCCATTCAACCATCTGCACAAAAATCAATTCGTTATTATTAGCATCATACCAGCGGTGAAAACAATAGGAAACGATTTGTTTTGAGGTACAACCGAATATCCGTGAGGTACAATTTTTGTCTAAGGTTTCATTTTCAGACAAGTAATTCTCAGTGAAGAGGTGTATGCTCTATACCTAATTACGGGTAGTACGCATTACATTAACACTTGACCGCCATCTCGACTGATGTTATGCGACGACGCGGTCTACGATGGAGCGTGTTTACCTAGAAGTCCTAGAAGAAACCAATTCATTCTCGATTTGACGACAAACGATCGGAAAAAACTCACTCAGGCAACTCATTCCACAGCCTAGACGTTCTTATCAGAAGATTAGAGTCAAATCACTTCGTTCGAGTGAAGACCTGACTACTCGTATACTTATATTTACTTATTTGATCTTGTGTCGTAAAAAATAGGGCGTAGGCTCAGAAAACCTAATCAAAACAAAAACTGAGCGTGGTTGAAACAAAACCCTGAGCTATTTGATTTATAATCATGAGCTGCGGATATGCATAAGAACGACGCAATAAATTCCAAGGAAAAATATAGGTATGTTTTTGCTCTGTTTGTTCAAGTGTTATCTCAGTCTTTGTCGTCGCGCGTAGGATCGAAGGTTTGGATGCTAGCCTATTATGGTTGGGGAAACCTTGTAGTTGAGCAGAACACACGTCTTTACAGTGGGCGTTAAGTGCGGATACCGTCTGTGTTACAACACAACATAATTACAATAATAACAGGTGTTGATATGAATGGAATGTTGATATAAATAACCAGCATAATTAGGTCTACCTACTTGTTAATGGATATTGGCGGGGCACTGCCGTGACCCCAGATAGTGTTGGGTCCAGGCCATAAAATTCGTATCTAGGTTTACGCTGTTGGTGTTGATCGATGTAGTTAATGTTACGATAATCCAACAAAGCGTCGTTGATTAGAAAGTAACAGTAGTCCATGTGCAGCTGACATGGTGCGGCCGGCGTCGCGGCGTCGTGGCCCGGTCGGCACCCGTTTATGGCAGCGTTTATCTCGAAATAGTAACTTGTTTGGGTCATAGCGCGACGCAATCACACGCCGTCGCTTCAAATCAATCTCAGAATTGCTACTTGGCGTCGCTTTCCAACTGCAAGCGCAAAACTCTAGCTTGTTATGAATCTATACCCAATAATATCTAATAATAACGTGCTTGTATTTCGAGAAGCTTGTACCTACCTGTTTGTCAGTCTACAGTATGTATTGAGATTTAATATATTCAATCTAATATTTTATAGATCGAAATCGCATACGTCTCTATACGCAACTGCTCGTTAGACACATTCGGATCGATCGATTTGATTTGGATAAATTAGAGCTGTTGGTTAAAAAAATATTACGTCCAATCTATGCCCAAACATGGTCGGTTTAGAAAGGCCATTTCAGATGTCATTACTAGCTATAAATTATCGTTAGCCAAGTTCCTAGAATGGTCATGCCGACACAGTGATTTGAGTGTAACTTAAGGAGCTATTTATTCAGTAGGCGCCGCATAAATAATTTGCAAAAGGTGATTTATACAAGTCCCCATGTGTGCGGTTAATGTTGCGGAAAGACTGGACCGCTCAGCAGTACCAGGTTCGAATCCAGCCCACGCCTATTGACTCAATTAAGGAAGTCAATACTTCCGTTTCATGTATTGTTTGTTATTTGTACCTACAAGTTCCTACTATCGGCTATAGTTACCTCAAAGGTTCCACATACCAAGTACCATATATTATGAGTCGTTTCATTTTTATTGTTTCCATCTTCGCCGGTGATTGAAGTTGTAGGTTATCATAATACGTTTGATGTCTGTTTATAATAGAGCTTTAACGTTGTTAAATGTTAACTGCCACAAAGAGGCACTTCGCAATAAGTGGCTCGATTACAATACATTAAACGACGTGATTGACACGGCTTGTATCTGTCGGATATCTGGGATGCCATTTATCTTTATGTCGATCAAATTTGACGTGAGCTTAAGTAGAATAGATGGGTAGCATGTGTTTCTGTTTGCTTGTGACACAGTAGCAGATATTTTATCTAATTTACCTATCTAATTTGATTTGGTTTTTAATTTAGATACAATATTTTTTCAACTTTAAAAAATTAAATTATAAACGATTTGGAAGGGACAAGGCAGAATTGTCCTTCTCTAAAATCAATCTTATTAATGAAGAATTATAACAATCTTGTTATATTTTTTCTTAAAATTAAGTCAAGTCTATAGGTATAGTTGACTTTACATAAATATAAAGTAAGTACCCACAGAATATACCTGTTCTGTGAAAGTACCTAATCATATTTTTAAACAAGCTAATTCTAACATATCTCGATTGTATTACATAGATTTTATACAGTAATAATGACACATGGTATTAACGTACGTGTATTGCATTTAACGCCTATCACACCGTACACCATTATCATTATTATGTATTCTAAGAATGCTTATAAAGAACCATTGATAAGGACTCTAGCTAGGTGATTAACAACTACAATAATAATTTATTGTTTAGCCAACATGAATAAACAATATATTATAGTAACTTTACATTCAATTATTAGCCTAGTTATCGACCCAAAAGGCTGAGAATGAGGATAGTTCGGTATGACTGCTTGTGATTAGAAATTTATATTAAAAGTCAGTTTTTAGTAAACGTGGTACATTGATATATAAGGGACCCAACCACCGCATCAACTCAAATCAATTTCGCTATTATTGTTTGTAGTTACATAAAAAGTGATACATGAAATAGAACAAGTTTGAATTCAATATTACGTTTTGCTTGTGATTTAAGGCTTTGACGTGTAAACTTGACAGATTGTTCTAAAGTTTCATACAAAGTTTCATACGACTGTTTAAAGTCTTAAATAGGTCCTAAGACAGGTACTATCATAGCCACAATACCTATATCTATTATTCTTAATGCTTGCGATTAATGAAATAGATTTGTTTAAAACTGCTAAACCCATGCTACTTTTTGTTGTCATACCATTATACTATTTATCCGCCCAATTACTCCCACAAGACTAGTGTCCGCTGATTGCTCCCACGCCGCCGTCCAATCTACAATTTACCGATCAACGATCGTTTGTGAAAAATAGGTGAGTAGACAATGTCAAATTAATTAACTTCACGTTATTCCTGCATCAACTTCTACCTTTTTCTCCCACTATTTATTTCGCAATGCAATAAGCCTGCTGCAGTTTTTGAGTATGATTGCATAATCTCTTTATAAGGTAGATACGTGGGCACATGATAATCTATGTAAAAGATAAAATCAATAAGCAATCCGACTCAAGTATTTTAAGGAGTGAAATATGTGAATGTACGGCGATACGTACGGTGTGTTCGGTATTCGATATCAGTCATGCCAAATATTGCTATCAGTGGCATAAATTGACTTCATTTGCAAAGAAAGATTATTGTTTCCGTTATTGCCAGCATAAATTCATGAAGGTCACTAATACAAACATACATACAACCTAACCAACCTAAAATAAAAGTGGTCAAGTGCGAGTCAGACTTGCCCATGAAGGCTTCCGTAGCAGCAAGTAACATAATATAAAAGTTTTGTAGTTCGTTGTTACTTTAATCAGTGTTTTAACAATAGTCAATTTAAAATGCAACTACTTACTAGATCTCATTCAAACCAATTTTCGTTGATAGTTTACACGGTAATGTACATTAAACACTTTTTTATTTTTGTCGTTCTCTTATTTTAGAAGTTACATTGAGAGACACACACACTTTTTACCACTTTGGAAGAGTCCCTCGCGCAAACTATTAAGTTTAGAAAAAAAATATGTTAGAAACCGCAACATCCTTTTTGATTACCTACTCATAGATAACCCACACGTATGGGTTTGATTAAAAAAAATGTTTTGAGTTTCAGTTCTAAGTATTGGACACCCTAATTTTTTTTGTTTTTTTTCTTTTTTGTATCAAAATCTTGATGCGGTTCAGAGATTACATCTACTTACCAAGTTTCAATAGTATAGCTTTTATAGTTTTGGAGAAAAGTGGCTGTGACATACGGACGGACGGACAGATAGACAGACAAACAGACATGACGAATCTATAAGGGTCCCGTATTTTTCCATTTGGCTAAGGAACCCTAAAAATACAAACGTATTCACTAGAGTTTTCATTGAGACAATTCATAGATCAGTACCGGAATAAATCACGAAAGCATAAGGAAGGGCTTGTAGTATGGTGTAATGCTGAGATTGGTGCGGGTACTTTATGGCCCTTCATTGACAGTGAAGTGGGTCGAGCGGAACGCGACCAAATAAATTAAGATCACGCGCACATCGTACAATGCGGTTTTGAACCGAGTTGTCAAACAATTTGTTGTGCTGATTGTTTCGACTGTAGCTAATAGAACAACTGTCTTCTCCGGCATTGTTCTCACGAGCCCGCAGCAATGTCGGTCATGTTTTCACATTTGTTTTGGGTGGATTAAGTGTTTATGTTTAACCTAATGTTAGAAGGTTACAGAATTGTTTATGAAAAATTAGTTGGTTTTGCTATAAATATGTGGCGAGTGAGGTTTTGAATGTAAACATGATCACGTAGGCGGCGGCGTGCGGCCTCCACTCCCACAGTACAGGAACACATGTTTACATCTGCCACCAGATCCCTTCTTTTAATTACCCTATATCAACGTTTCATTCTTGAAATGGCTCTTTAACCGGAAGACGATCCGGTATGGAACTGAACTAATAGAGTATTTAAACGCGTAGTTACCTGTATCTTTATCGAATTGAGTAAACGGACCCATTTATTTTCCTCGACATAAAGAGAAACGACTTAATTTAGCTAAGCGAGACAGGTACGCGGTCGCAAAGAAACTGGTTCGAGAAAGGCGAGCAAGGGACCTCAAGTAAATTTTATGTTTGTGTTCATTCCATTCTAAATTCAATTACCTGTAAATCTGCAACACAAATTTAACTCTTTGACAAATTAATGGCACAGTTAAAGAAAGAAATGATATGGCTTACCTTCCATTTGTAACGGGGGATGCGGGCGGCGGAATAGTCCTGGTAGTGGTGGTGAGGTCCTCGTGCGTGAGTTTGCGGAGGGTGCGTGGTGTGGAGGGCGCAGTCGCGCGCGGCTCCGGGTAGCGCGCTCGTCGTCGTCGTCCTCTATGGGGCGGTAGGAGGCGTCGGAGCCGAGCGCGCGGCGCACCAGCTCCGGGCTGGCGAGGCGGTGGGGCGCGCGCAGCATGCCGGGCCGCACTCCCGCCGCGCCGTAGGTGAAGGGCGCGGAGTCAGCGCGCGCGTGGTACGGTATGTCCGGAGGGCGGTCGGGCTGCGACTGCGCGCGCGGCGGCGCCGGCGCGGGCGGGTCGGGCAGCGCGCTCACCGTGCGCAGCATGTCCCCGAGCAGCGCGTCCAGCTCGTCGGGCGGGCTGGGCGCGGCGCGGCGCCCCGCCGACGAGATGCCCGAGTCCATGGAGGCGCTCAGCGGCGAGGAGGGCCCGCCGCCGCTGCCGCGCACCACCGTCGCGTAGATGGACCCGTCGAGTGGCCCGAATGTGTGCGCGCCCTCCGCTCCTTCACCGGCTTCACCGCCCGATCCGGAGCCCTCCGCGCTCCCGTTGTTCTCGCCTGCATCCAGAAACACTAATTTTCAATTGAAGAGGAACTTTTCGTTCTATTTTCGCTATGGATCGGTCGGGATCTGGAAGATGCGGTTCGCGAAGCGACGGTTTAATTACAAATTGCTTTTAAATTGAATTCGGCTCGCTCCAATAAACTAGCGCAGTCTCGATTCGGTTTGGTATAATTGAGGTATATGTAATTTTGTGATATACTTCTCAAAGTGAGAGTATGTTTCGGGTCGTGCGAGATTATAATATTATGTTGAAGTAATTAATGCGCACCCTAAGACAATCATGGAAGGTGGTTGTTTTACTGACGAGTTGAACACAAACTGCTCCGGGTAGAGAAACTACGCACGACTGTAGTCCGACCACATCCTAAAATGGACTAAGATAGCTTCCCGTTATCCTGGCTGCGGTTACGGGATGACACCGTTGTTTGACTGAATACCAGGAACCTGATTTCTATGAGCTAAAAATAAGCCATCACTGTCATGTCGTTCACCCAGTACTCAAACGTAAGGACAAAGACGTGTGCTGTAAAGAGGTCAACGATGAGGGCATATTTTGATAGTGCTTAGTGTTTATACTTATTATCTGCTCGCTGGAAAAAAAACGACATAACCGTTATAAATAGACGAATGTTATCAATACAAAACCCCAAAAAGTAAACGGATAATTAGCAAGTTTATTTTAAGTTACTATGAATTTTAAGGCAGGCCTTAATCCACCGTGTTTCTTTAGTTCAAGGTAAATGTCGAAGAAGGAAGTGACCTCTGATCGATTTGTTATAGAAATACTCAAGATGTGACTAAAGGATTTTCGACAGAAGATTAACGATCTATTATTATGAATGAATCGTGATGCCCCAATAAAAACAATCGATCAAGGACAATATAATTAATTAAAATTGAATTAATTAACAGCGTCATTACCTGGTATAGTGGGAGTACAATAATATTATGTGCACAAACTCGTATTGTCACTTTTATTTATTTTAAAATTTTAAGTAAACGACTTGGCCAAAAGAAGCTTGAAACTGTCCGACCGTGTAAATACTCGATGCAAATGAGGAAGAACGACTACATTAACCGTCTCATTTGCATAATGAATACGTTTATACGCTAAGTAAAATTCACAAGCCGAATTTTCGCTAAGCCCGTTTCAAGATAGTGGGCACGGAGTACGCGAACGACTAGTGCGAGAAAGCGACTCATCTGGCGAGGCGGCCGATGTTCGGACCGCGGTTTCGAAACAGCACTAAACGTGAGGTTGTCAATAACGTAATTAGTGTAAAGATATCAACGTCAGCGTCTGGTGACCGTCGGTCTCTGTTAAGGAAGATGCGGTTATTTCTGTGATGTCAACGAAAATAACGCGTTCTAGCGAGGGCTAGTGTTACGAAATGTGCAGCGCGCAGGAAGAGGATGTCCATACCGGCGCGGGCGCAGCCGCTCCATCACCCACAGTCGCATCGCATGCATCATTTAATACCAATTTATGTTTCTCAAACGTTCATTTAATTGCGCCACTTATAAATTATTTGATTTATCAACATAGCGCATTAAATAGACATCTATGGCAACGATAATTCTGTTTTCTAAGGTGATACATTTTCAGCTCAATAAATTGTAATACTCGTAGTAACATTGACAGACTTTGTTGCTGGTTCAATTTTATAGGGATCCATAATCGTGATCACCAACGGCGGGTCAGTAATATTTCTGAAATGACACATTTAACGGTCGCAGATATCACAATAGTTCGGAGACGACAGGCTTTTAGTTCGTTAACTAATGAAAATGAGCGTGACCGTGACGCTGCATTTGAATCGGACGCGCACATGTCACGCCCACTATCCAAATACAAATGGTGAAATTAGAAAACGAATTTCACTATTTAAATAGAATTACTATTTTAAAAGGTAGAGATCGGTTAAAACGTTAGTTTAAAGTTACGCGTGAGGTGTGAAGTCTGTGAAGGTGAGCGCGTGCGCGCCGCCAGTGATGTCATCGCGGCTCCAGCGCGAGTTTCCTCGAAACTAAGCACAACCACATTATTATTCAGCTCTACCTGCCGGGCTATCGCTCGTTATTTCAAATTTAGCTCTAAATTGCAACCAGTTTTGGATGTTTTACTTTGTTTATATCCAAGAATTCGGTTATTATGATCGTTATTATTTTTTACGTCGATGTTCGTGGAGTATCTAATTTGCATGCAAATAAGCCAACGTTATATCCTATTAAAGACGTAAATTTGAAAGATCACTCACTTGATATGCGGGTTTTGATAAAAAAGGCGCCGTAAAGTTATATTTAACGACACAAGCACGCGTTCACTAGAAGTAGATACAAGTGTGGTATTGACTGGCCATCAAGCTGAAAGCTTACGAGATAAAATAATGCTGATACCTACTAGATACCGTGCGCAGGAAGAATAGTAAAGTAGGTACGTACATACATATCAGGGTGAGCTAGACCGTAGAGTATAGGAAAATAATAATGACCATCGGTATAAGATTCAACTCTGATCTTGGATTTACTGCAAGATATGTTTGTTCTCAGAAAACTGTTTACTAAGCTTATTAGACACACTTACCGATTTAGCTATAAAAGATACATTAATTACGGCTTATTCGCGTTAGCTACGCTACAAGCTAGATTGACATTAATTCAAGACGGGTTCTGTGGGACTACGGGCCATTAAATTTATTTTGCTCGGCGAACATGACGTCAGAATAAACAGCCTTGCGTGAGAATCGAAAAATTAATTAGTTGCGGCACCGGATACTATGTTCTAAATAAAACATCGAAAGCCTTATATTTTGCCGCTAGCAGGATAATCTCGTTAGCATCACTTTGGCTAATTAATAAGGCTATAATGTTACCTGATGTAATACCTACGTTAGTGTTTTATATATTTCACTTCTCCAAACTCAAACATTTCTTTAAGGTTATATCGTTATCCTTCAATAAATCAATATTAAAACTTTTTGTATTAAGTATATAGTAAAGGGAATACTTGATTACTATATTTTAGCACCGGATTTGTGGAGTTTTACGAAGGGATCGGTAGTATTTTTGTTCAAAAAGCTGATAAAATCACAAGCAGCTGTTACTTTTTTATTTATGTTGCCTGGAATACATCTCTTTTAGTGCTAAGGCCAGCAATTGTAACACCAGTTTTCATTGTTTTTCTTCTATTGTATTGTTTTTGTTTAGGTGTGTACCTGTGTACAATGAAAGGTAGGTAGGTAGGTATCTGTCTATCTACAATCTAATAAAAATGAAGGAATACAACTAGAAATAACATATTTTTTTATCCAAGGTAAATATAGAGCAAGTATTTTCTAAATATTGTATGGCATGACTCAAGAGGGCAACATAACACGATTCGACATGACAGGCTTATGACTTACAATCGAGTTACATTGTCGTTGTCTATGTAAGTCAGTGGGCCCGATTCGTTCAGATCGAATTAAAGTTGAAGTGTGTCGGATCGAGGCTATAGGGCCCTTTGGCCGGTGCGATACCGACGCGCTCGGCTGTCGTTACAGAGCAGTGGACATCCATCAGCGATTCACCGCGGTGGTCAATTATCGGGAAGGCGCCGCACCGTGCACCGAGGCGAACCTCGTTTGTCCACTCTAATGCAACTCATTGTTCGTTTCACTTATGAAGAGGTACTCCCATTGTTGGCAGAGTGAAGATCTCTACGATCTGTATGTTTTGACACGCATTTCACTAGATCTCCATTTTAGTGTTTGTAAAGATTTGGTATTGTGTCATGTTTTGGTACTCGTTTCGTAGACTGAAATGTTTTGTGATTTAATGGGTTGAGGTCTTATTGGGAATGTAAGCAGTATTGCTACGCTCTATTCGAGTAGGTACTCCATCGAGTCAAGATTTTTTGTAACTGGAATAATGACCCCGTATCTATAAATGCGAGCTGGAAGATAACCAACCCCGATAATATCTGACAATATTACTTTTCCACAAAGAAAAATTAGCAATGGAAATAGAATTTGCAAGTTTCGATATGTATTATTATTTTAAGTCAAAGACAAAATTTATTTAATTGCGCGTTCGAAAGTTACCGTCATTACATAATTTATAACTTTTTAATATGTTAAATTACTTTTTAATTGTATACGGATGAATTTGGAGTTCATATTTTATTTTGCTTAACTAAAGTTTGTATTGAAATAAAAAAAAAACTTTAAAAAATATTCAATTACACACCCATTATTATTTATTTAAGTATGATTTATTCAGTTTTATAACATACTCAGTAGTTCACTAATGTGTTTTATTGAACGAAATCGGTTTTGGAACCGATTACTAAACAAATCTCATTAGAAACAACGAGCGGCAACAAAAAAAGAACGCTCATTAAATTACAAGAGACATTATCGAGATCAACTAATGTTTTGTTCCACTTACCCCGATCGCGGCTTATCCGGTCGTCCTAGATTCGAAAATATCCTCGTTTAGTCTGCTTAACTTTTAAGATAGTTTACTGTATATGTTAGCGAGAATATGAAAAGTGAGCGTGATTATTTGGTACGCAAGTGATGTGCGACACGACGCAAGCCAGCGCCGAGGGCGGGCGGCGACTGGGCGGGCGCCGGCCGTAACTCCACGTGCCCCGAAATAGACCCACACCTGAAACGCCACAGAAACCACGACCTGTCCGCTAACTGCTCTAGTTCGACGCTTTGTCAACACTCATGACACATTTTAACTAACTTTTCATTCACTAACTTCCTGTGAATACGAGTATTAATAATCTTCTACCACTTTCTGCGAAGATCTTGCCTCTATTATTATAAAGTTCAATGAACACAACAATAGATACAGTAGCGGTTACATCTTAAGTGGCTGCAGATTAATTTTAGAAAATGTTATTGTCGTTAGAACTGCTTTTTCAGTTTTGTGATATAGAGTCGGTATAATAATTTATTTTAACACGTGTTTCCGTCTAAAACTGAACACAGAAGCAATATAAATGCCATCTGTTTCTACATTTCAATATTGTTTTTCTGATTAAAATGAAATAGCCGAATTTCGAAACGAAGACTAATCAGTATTTAAAAATATGCTTGTATTGTTTTTCTTCAATAAAAAAAGTTTTAAAAAATTACTTCAATTTTCAACTGTTCCGGTTTGTTCTACAGATTTCATGAACATGGTATGAAATCTGAGTTAAAACTTAAATTTGTGGAGTTATTCTTCTTTATTTTATATCACTTTTTTTCTCTGTAGTTTTTACATTTCAAATTTCTAAGTTATAAATCTAAATGTAAAATGAAAACAATATTTTCCCTCGAAATTGAATGAGCTGTTTTCAGAAATAGTAATTGTATCAGAAACATACGAGATGGGAGTATTGGGATTTTAGTATTATGTGATCACAATTAATGTATGCTTATTTCATTTTAAGCAAAAGTACCTAAACTTCACGTGTACTAAAATTTCTTACTTGACTCTGGCATGTTTGACTATGACGACAAATGATAAGTAAAAAAAGAATCATAACTTTCAGTTAAGTTAATATTTTAGTCAGTTTAACGATTAGATTTTAAGTTGTCAGAAAAAAGTCAGTTTTTCAGAATTTACGCCATCAGAACCTTGGATTGTCATAAAAAATCATGTATGAGTAGTTTACTATCAATACAATAATTTTTGTTATGAAAATTAGGCGTAACAGTCCTCTAAAGATATATTTCTCAAATTATTTAGATTAAATATTGCATAAGCATAAGCAGCCCACTAAATGTTCCCACTGCTGGGACTCAGGGCCTTCTCTCGCAAAGAGAGAGTTTAAGACCATAATCCACCACGCTGGCCAAGTGCGGGTTGGTGGATGACACATGACCTCGAAAGATTCCAGGTACATGTCGCTTTCCTCACGATGTTTTCCTTCACCGTTTTTAAGTTAGCGGCATTACGCACATGACTTCGAAAAGACAGTGGTGCGCGAGGTGAGATTCGAACCCGGGGGCTCCGGATCGGCAGTCGCCGTTCTCCCGATTAGACCAGCCGTATAGATGCCCGCCCCGGCTTCGCCCGTGGTATATTATATAGCACTCATCGGGATCCCGTACGTATCAAACGGTGAAAGAATGACTGAAATCGGTTCACTCATTCCTGAGAATATCGATTTCAAACAGAAAACCTCTTTAGCTACCTGCTACGCCACCTGTCGGAAATTGGTCGTACCAACTCAGATTAAAAAAAAAATAGCAAAGGTTTATATTCAATGCACAGATTACTGAAATTCAATGACGCAATCTTTGACACATGCTGTCATGTGTCATGTCAAAGCACGAAACGTACGAAAACTCTCAAAAAGGGTACAAGCCAGAAACCAACCAACTCTCAAAAAGGGAATATTTTTTCCCGATTTTGTTACATTCTTGTTTCATGCTTCGCTTCAATTAATAGTAGAGTTTTTTTCTATAGCCTAAAGCCTTCCTCGATAAATGGACTATCCAATAGAAAAAGAATCTTTCAATTCGGACCAGTACTTCCCGAGATCCTAGCGTTCAAACAAACAAACTCTTCAGCTTTATAATATTAGTATAGATTAGTATAGAAGTATAGATTGAAATGGTGGGAATAAATCAAGTTGTCTTGGCGAGACGTCACTAATTACCCGACTGAAATGAAGGTTATGTTTTTCGCGTGTATCTTGTATGTTTGTACATTTCTTTATTCCCACTTATTATTTTATTATTTATTTTGTATCTTCCAAACGGCTGGATGGATTTTGACAACTAAGATATCGTTAGATTGGCCTGAATCCCCCGTGTGTTCAAGATAAAAAAAACATTATGTGATACAATATACATCATTTTTTCTTATGTGTTAATTTTTTGTAGTCGGGTTTTTTAAATTAAAGTTATTTTTATTTACGAAACAAATAATACTCCAATTAAAAGTTTTCAGTAGAAACAAATAATTACGGACTCGTAGTTTGAATGTACGCGTCACCGTAAAATTGTAAATACTGTTAGTTTATAATAAAACGCATGAGATTATAATCCTACGGTAGGTTAGGTTGTAATCTTACGTCGTTAGATAATAATCTGACGGGTTTTTTTTCAATTTTACGGTAACATAGGCATTAGGCATGTGAATAGAAGATTTAGATTCAAAGTTAGGCGATAAAGATAGGCGAGTATCAAACATTTCGGTCAGCGGCAAACATTTAACACAGGATGTGAAAGAGCTTATTGAAACTCACTATTTCTGTCCATAGCTGATTCGCGAGTTTGTTAGATGCTTGCTCGGTACGGATATTGTGGCTAATAATGAGTTACGGATGCACTCCGTCGCGAGCATACGTTTTAGTTCACTGAGCTTCCTGGAATATAATTGCCCAGTATTTTGTAATAAGATCTGATGAGGTCAGAAATGTAGCAAGAGCAGTTAAATCCATGAGTCAGAATTACAAAACTAGTCTAGATTTACTAATTTTTTACTTGTTAGACAAAGGGAAGTCTTCCCTTTTAAGTTTTCTACCGCTAAACAGTAAGACGAGTTTTTCAGAGTAAAAATAGCATAGGGCTGGTATATCAACAAAGCAGTCTAGAGGGGGCAATCGTGAGGGACGTGTGCTCTTTCGCCATTGTCAACATTACAATGTTAGTACTTATTTCGTGAGCGCGGTTCAGTTTTTGGTTTTATCTCGATTCGAAAATCAAAGGCGTTGCACTACTTGTATTATTTCTTTATACTGTCCAGCTAGTATGTTATGTGCTCTGTGACTCACATCCCCGTTACCTATATGCGAAACCTATATCTTTTTGTTCATCTTTCTGTTTGTTGCAGTAGTTAGTTTATGACCAGACTTTCACTACCATATAGGTGATTTAAGACATAACATAGGCTACTGTTAAGAAAATCATCAAAAAGAAAAAAATAGGGTACCGTGAAAAAACGAAAACCTTTACAGCGTGGGTGAAATCGCGGGCATAGCTAGTTTACAATATTAGTAGGATGCCATGGTCACGTACAAATAATGAGATCACGAACTCCCTTAGACGTTATTTAACGATATTTCTGCTGTTCATTTATGTAACCCGTGTCGCGTCGGTGTCGCCAACCGTGGTGGTGTACTAATGAAAGCCGTGATAGCTCAGTGGCTAGAACGTCCCATTACATTATTATCGTGAGGTCAATCGTCAAATCGTCAAATCCCGCTATACTATTCCGCCATAATATACTTTTGAGTATTTTTCCAAGTGCAAGATATCCACAAGCCTGATATTACCACTGGGTTTAACGATTAAAGCAAACATCGTGTAGAAACCGGAATGATCTAAGAAAAATATTTCGGGACCTTGCGCCATTCATCAAAACGTACTTGGCCAAGGTGATGGATAGATTCTGGCCTTGATTCTCTTGTGAGAGAAGACTCCGAGTCGCAGCAGTGGGACAGTAAAAGGGTCTATTAATGCGATTAATATTACCCAAGTTTCTATATTCCATTATCTTTCTTTCAGAGGTACTGTTAGAGTGATAAAATATAAATGTAAGTAAGAAACGTTGTATAGTAGCTGTACACTTCGGGACCTCTACCTCCAAACAAATTGTAAATCAATGTCGTTGCTTTTGCCAGGGTTGGGCAGTATTTGAATTACATGTAAATAAAATTTGTTTTTAGGGTTCCGTAGCCAAATGGCAAAATACGGGACCCTTATAGATTCGTCGTGTCTGTCTGTCTGTTTGTCTGTCCGTCCGTATGTCACAGCCACTTTTCTCCGAAACTATAAGAGTTATCTTATCTTATACCTTTAAACGACCAATTCTTGTAGGTATATATATATAGAATCTGAATCTCGGAAACGGCTCGAACGATTTTCATGAAATTATGTATACGGGGGTTTCGGGGACGATAAATCGATCTAGCTAGGTTTTATTTTTTTAAAACATCATTTTATGCACGTTTTTAGACAATGAAAAACTCCTACAATGTCATTAGAATACGATAACTTATATCGCCACTGTTCTTTAAGTCTAAATGGCTCAGTCGGAATATGCTCGCCCTCGGAGTCAACAGGCCTCGGTTCGAATCCTGATGGTTCACTCGGGATTTTTTTTTGTTTTTTTTCTGAGAAAATCTAATACTTAGAGCCTTTTATAAACGCTTTTAATTCGTATCTAAGTAGGTCTAAGTAAGTCATCACTACGTAATTCGTACCTGCCTAAATATCATTTAAAAAAAACAAGAAAAGTTCGGTCAATCAGGTACTACTATTGAAACTTGGTAAGTAGATGTAATCTATGAACCGCATCATGATTTTGATACAAAAAATAGAAAAAAAACAAAAATGTTTAGGGGCGGCTTAGAACTTAAAATCAAAAATTTTTTTTTGATAGAACCCTCATGTGTTCATCTCTAGATAGGTCATCAAAAATGATATTGAGGTTTTAACATATTGTTTTTTTCTAAACTGAATAGTTTGCGCGAGGGACTCTTCCCAATTGGTAAAAAGTGTCCCCCCCCCTGTAACTTCTAAAATTAGAGAATTAAAAAAAAAGTGAATGATGTACCATGTAAACTATCAACGAAAATTGGTTTGAATGAGACCTAGTAAGTAGTTTTATTTTAATACGTCATAACTAGACTATTATTAAAACACTGATTAAAGTAACAACGAACTACAAGAACTTTTATATTATGTTACTTGCTGCTACGGAAGCCTTCATGGGCGAGTCCGACTGGCACTTGACCACTTTTATTTTACAAATTTGTAATTCGTATCTTATTACCTGACACAAAGGTATTTTGTAGTTAGTATTTCAAATAGTTGAGTCTATAAAATACATTTCAACATTAAAATACACTTAGCCTTCATTTAACGATCCAGAGGCAAAATATTCAAAAACTACCCATTCACGTCTAATAAAGTCACAAGAAACATTATATACAACAAGAGGCTGTTTGTGTGAGAATACGTTTAAAAGTCTAGTGTTATTGAAAGGAAACTCTGGTTTTACTGATTAACTCATCTTGTTTTTTTTTCTAACTTTCAGCCCATGCTAGCCTCGGTTATTTATTTTGTATTTCAATTAAAAATAGCTAAAATACTGTATTTTGTATTTCAAACCTTACTTAAAGGTATTTTATATTTCACATTTTAATTACTTGCAAAACAGTATTTTTTAAATTGTATTTCAATTAATACAAAGCATGTATTTGCCCATCCTTTCTTAAATGGATTTAAACAGAGTTTTAAATAAATATCACCCAGGCTAAAATGTTATCAAGACTTTGATTTCTCAAGCCGCATACGTGTCACGTGGTGTTTAATGCCTAGATTTCGAAAATTATTCGCGCTGTAATCGCAATGCTTGATACATTCTCAACATCTTTATTATTTGCCAGTTTTCTACCCAGTTTCTATAATATACCTCTAGTGTCCTGGTTTACCTATTGTGTAAACCTCGGGCCGATTAAGACTGCACATTAATTACTAAACATTATAAATGTATGTACTGCTTAGCTAACCTCGCACACATTGTCCTGCCATATACAATTATCAACCAAATGAAATGCCAAAGGAACGTGATAGTTAATATAAAAGTTCATATAGATTTCGACGGTTTAAAGCCATGGAAAAAATGCGTGGATTTAAAACCACATGGCAGAATTGAAAACTAAAATAAGAAACATTTAATATTTAATTATTAGAATCTATTGAATAATTTTTATAATTAAAAATGAAATTGATTACAAATATATTGAAAATCTGTAGTAAACACAGCGAGCGAAACGACAGTGACAGCAGACAGACAGCAGCCGCTGACTATCGTTCTCGCTCAGTCACACTCGGCGATCCCGAGTTCACCCGAACGAACGTGACGATTACTTTCATTCACAGCCTACGAAAAATTCTGTGTGTGGTGCACCTAAAGTAGTATTAACTTAAAAATTTGGTAAGTGTACAGAAGTGCCAGGTAGTGTACTCACCAGTATCGTCATCAGTGAGCGTGGAGAGCGGTCGGAGGTGCTCCAGGGAGTCCGCGCGCGCCAGGGCGTCGGGCGCGGCCCGCAGCGGCGCGGCCGGCGTCGGCGCGGGCGCGGCGCCCCCAGAACCCTCGCCCCGCGCGAATACCAGCTCCACTGCCCCGTCGCTCGGGAACGATGGATCTGGGGATGAGACTGATTTTTAGAACGTATGAGAATTTAAATTTTGTTAGATTAGCGCTATCCATGGAGTAGGTACCGCAAAACTTTTTTTTTGTTAAAGTTAAATATGTATTGTGTTCTTTATCAGTTCACTAACGGGTTATTCAATTGGAATAGTATCAGTTCAGCCTGACTTCAGCCGGCTTGGGATACCTTTTCAAAGTTTAGAGGTCACAGTATTGGAATCTTTTCTTTTTTAAAATGTAGACTGACGAGACGAGCAGCAAAAAAGGCTGACAGTAAGTAATACACCTCGCCATAACAGCATAGTGTCATATAGCCATTGAAATATGAATTCCAAATAATAACCTAGCACTGTACTGCGCTCATCACCCAGAGGTTTAAGATGATATAATATATTTATGCCCTGCAATTTCCGTAATTTGGATTCTTTATGTTCAAATAGCAGAGTGACACTTCAGTAATGGATATGCGTCTAGATTTCCATCAGACAGTTTCCTCTGCATTGATAGATTGAGTTAATTTGACGGGGGTCTTTTCCGCATTTAGCACTTCCCTTCTACTCAAACCATCCCAAGCTATCCCAGAAGGCAAGAAGACAATTCAGGTTGTCCTCTTTATTGTTAAAAAATATTGTAAAAAGGGAAATATTTCCTTCCAAACCGCAACATGGTAGTGTTTGCAACTGTTTGATGCTAGAATAACTCGTGGTACTTGATCTCGTAGATATAAAATTAAAAATGTTCCCTACTTTGCCCTGTTTACTTTCTTCAGAAAAAAAACTACCTAAATTACCAAAGGTCACAAGTCCCCGGCGTTCGAGGAGTTTCTAATTTATGATAAAAAATATAGGTGTATAAAGTCCGTACCATGCGCAGCGTGGTCCAGTTGCTGCTTGGTGAAGGACAGGGTGTGGTCTGCGACCGCGCAGGTGTGGAACTGGCACGCGAACACGAGGTGCCGCTGCTGCGCGTGCGCGTGCGCCGGCCGCCGGTACGCGCGCACCAGGACATCGCCTCGCAGCGCCAGCCGGCCCACACCCACCGTCCAGCCGCCGCCATTCACCATGTATAAACCTGGGACCAAAGAGTTTACATACTACATCTATGCCTGGGACCAAAACACGTAGAAGTATAACTTATGTTTTACTATGACCCGCATTTTTCCCGTTCCCGGTATTTTCTCACAGTGAAAATTAGTAAGTATTCCATAAGCATAAGCATAGGCATAAGCACCCCACTAAACGTTCCCAATGTTAGGGCCAGCGTAGTGGATTATGGCTTAGAGTTGGTGCTCGGAGCCTTCTCTCGCAAGGAGAGTCGCGAGACGCCTCGAGCACCTAGTCTAGGTCATAATCCATTACGCTGGCCTAGTGCGTAATGGTTGACTGACACATGAAAACATTCTAGGTAAATGTCGCTTTCCTCACGATGTTTTTCCTCTTCCTTCACCGTTTTAAGTTAACGGCATTACGCACATGTCTTCGAAAAGACGTGGTCCGCGTGAACTTGGGGGGTGCGGCTCGGCAGTCGCCGTTCTCCTGACTAGACCAGCCGTAGCTTCGTATGTAAGTGTTCCAAATTTCTCAAATTCCCAATCTGTTCCGATCCGTTTAGACATTCCTTCTATCTAGTTCTTCTATTGAAGCCTATTCCAATTGGAAACAAAAGCCCTTGTCCTGAACGCCCCTGCATTTCTGTGTATCTACTCAGACCACAAGAAGGTGTATTTAAGATTTAAGGTCTAATGTATGCAATGCAAATAGGAAATTCAAATTCACCTGCTCAAACAAATAACGGCTCCTGCAAAACCAGCGTCAGTTCTTTCGAAGAGGTAGCAAATTTATGAATTATGTGTCTTATAGGCTAGCACAAATGGCGTAAGTAGTATTATTCTATTCCATTGAAATCCCTTTCAAGCTCAGAAAATCCGCTTTAAGGTTTTCTTTCCAATGATGCAATAAAACAAACTTGTTTTAAATAATTACACGGGTAACTCACGTTTGATACAATCAGTCCAGCCCGACTCAAGTTTCGATCGCGTCTAGTGTTCTTTTTTCAAGGAGAGTGCGCGCGCGTCTTCGCAGGTCGTTTAGCACTCCACTAAACTAGAAACTTGAGTCGGGCTAGACTGACTATATCAAACGTGAGTTACCCGTGTATATATCTAAAATGTGTAATAACCACGTCAGTTTTCATATTAAAACAAACTTGGTCAAAAAGTGGCATACTCTCATATAAGTCCTACGACTCAACGATGACGGTATGTGTACTTTTTGCAAAAAAGTATCTAATGCTTTCATATTTTCCTTATACATTTTTTGGATCCTCACCTGAGGTATAAACGCAAACCAGGTTCTCGTATATCTTGAGGAAGGCAATGGTGGGTGCGGTGGGGGCGGCCAGGGAGCCCGCCACGCTGACATGCGTCAGGTGCAGGGGGAGCCGCGTTCACTCGGATCTGGCCCGCAAGCAACCCGGCGAACGTGTCTATGTATCTGGAGAAATTAATTATATAATAAATTAATTTAATCAGGCTTTGATTTTCAGAAATAGACTATGCGTAACTGTAGTATAATTCTTTAATAACTAGTTCTAGTGTAACTAGATATAATTTGGTAGATCAAATAGTTGATACTCTCTTCAACGGTTTGGTTTATTAAAACCACTTAGAAATCTGTGATTAAAACTATATCTACTATGTACTTTGTAGTACCTACTCAGTTTAAGTATAAATTTGGACGAGGAAAACTTATGTCTATGCATCCGAAAACGATGCAGCTGTAATTATTTAGCACAAAACCGATAAATATGTATTTATTTCGAAGTGCATTGAAAAAGTTAAAGGTAAGGCTTAAAAAGAGAAAACAATCGGAAGCAGAACAAGCTTAGTTTATTTCAAATTTTAAGCTGATCAATTAGCATTACCAAATTAATCACTCAACTCAAATTTTCTTAGCATTTTAGGCCGTTTTGAGACTATAATTGGTTTTAATTTTTGTCCTGTTACAAGTTTAGCTTCCCACTTTTTTTATTTATTCGAGACGAGCTGAACAAGTGCCTTATGGTAAGCAGCATGCCTGCCCGTACAACACAGTGTACCGCAGCTATTGGAACAGGAACAGTCAAAATTATTACCTACCTACTGCACTGCGGTCGTCACCCTGAGATTTAACGTTTACCTACATTAGCTTTGTTTCCTTATTGTGTTTCCTTGGCAATACTTTTTAGTACCTACGCCTAATATAATTTTAATTTAAACTACTCATAATTTAAGAGTCTCAGTTAATGAGGAAATGATCTAACTAACCGTTTATTGGAAGGTAAGTGGAAGACAGGAACTCGATCGTCAAGGTATCTTCTCATCGCGTATCTGTCGAGAGCGTTTTCCGGAGCGCCGCATATTGCCGAATAGTGCATGTAGGCTGCTACCAGCACTCCGAGCCGCTCACGGTTACCCCTGGGAAAAAAACATTGATTTTGATTAATTGTGTTTAAAATGTAGGATTACGAGGCCGAAATTATCTGAAAAGTGTAACTATGCCCAATAGTAAAAGTTTACGCAAAATCATTAGGAAATTATAAACAACTACGACTAAACTCTAAAATCACGAAAATATCGTCTCATTCATTAATGTTGTATGGTCTCAATTTAATTTTGTACAATGATTGTTGTAGTTAGCGAAGTACAAACACTCGGTTTCTATAAACGCAAACTAATGTATATAATACGGCTGCGTGCACTAGGGGTGATGTTCTAATTTTCTATATATATTTACTAGCGTTTATGTGGCTTTTACAGATGCTAAAGTATTGACGATTCCCGTTTCGTTGTAACGATTAAGTATTACGTTGTCTGACTGTAAATCTTTACAATAATAAAGAATTGATCTCGTCTAATAAATAAGAATAGCACTTAATTCATTTTTATTACTAATTTTACTGGACCCAAGTGGCTAGAACGTGCAACTTGACCTTGGTTCAAATTGCGCAGTCGCTTTTTTCAGGTGTAGATGAATAACGATGAATGAAAACATTATGAGGAAACCGGCGTGTCTTAGAATCTTTCGGGAACATGCGTCATACGCCAACCACACACAGTGAATTATTGCGTTGACTCTCTCCTTGTCAGAGAAGGATCTGAGTTCCAGCTGTGGGAACAGTTAGTGGGCTGCTTATTATAAAGCTAAATTTAGAAAAGTTGAATGCGATCAATGTAACGAATATTCAAAACACCAAAAGCGTATTAACGTGTCATTTAAAATGTAATATCACGCTACCAATTGCTCATGATTGCACGTTTTCACGCGTGAAAATTTTCATCCTTTTTACCTTTCACGATTTTGCCAAATCCTCAAAGCTTTTTACGCACAATTTAGCAAATTGAATCGACAGCGCGATGCCAAGTTCGGAACGAGTAAGCAATGTCAAAAATCTACGTAAGCGCTTCGAGAAGAAACAACAGTGATCCGTCAATTTAACGTATTCGTAACAGACTTCAAAAATAGGAAGGTTCTCAATTTAGTTGCATTGTTTTTTTCGTATGTATGTAACACAATAGCTTCTACCAATTGAGTATCGATTTTTACGATTTTTTTGTTTGGTATATGATGGTCCCATATACATTTTATTGAAATCGTTTTAGTAGTATTTGAAAAATTTAACAAAAGATTTGAAATTTTTCATTTATATCATCGATGATGTATTCGCTCACTGGGAAACCGTCGCATGGGAACAGTGTGCTCTGTTGGTTTCACAAAATAGATAAAAATTCGTCTGACGTCACGTCACTCGTGACGTCAGACTAAAATTTTAGTGATTGATAGTGGTGATTTAGTTTAATTTCAAATTGACGTCGGTGTTTACTTTTCGGAGAAAATTAAATGATCTATGTATTATTTTATCTACCATTTTGTAATAAATGAATTATTTGTACATCAGTGATATAGAATAAGTAAACAAAGAATTGGAAGGCACTAAAATAAGAAGGCAGAAACCCCACAAACAAACTCTTTTAAATCGACAAAAAAATAACGAGATGAGATTAAATTCTGTCGCAAGTCACGTCACAGCTAAAAGGAGGGCAAAACCATTCAAGCGACTCCATTTAATTAAGGATCACTCCAGGGATTCTGGGTCACACTGGATTCTCTTTTGTTCGGTGACCAAACAAAAAATCGCTACCTTTCGCGTTTTCATTCCTCGCTCCAGCTTTAAATTCAAAGATACTCGTTTAAATTTAAACTTTGTTCCGTGGAAGTTCAAGCTAATTAATCTGTTACAAGTTTCAATTTAAATACAGTCTCAAGGGAGCTTGTAACGAGTCTGTTAAACCGTATAAAGCAAGTAATATCCTTGGGGTCATGGTTGCGGATAAATTCGAGGAGCCAATTGGTAGCGACCCGCTAACTGAATTTTAACCGTAATCATGTTTGAAGTAGTTTTGGGTTAGTTATTAATTTGTGTGCCCTATATCAGCTTGTAATTAAGCTGCCTTCAGCCAATTTTCATTTTAATCAATTAGTTGCGATACTAACTTACGTACAACGCTGTAAGGCAATTTCACTGGAATTTCCACATTAAAGTTCAAATGAATGTGAAAATTCTTTATTTTTAAAATGGTCTAGTCTGTTAAAGTAAGTCTGTTTTGTTGCACTGATAGTATTTTTCGATATTTGTTTGAAAATACAATAAAATAAAATAAATGTTATAGATACTGTGTGAATCGACAAACGATTCTCGAAAATATTATGCACAAAACTTGGAAAAACTGACATTGGATTATTTTGTAAAAAAAAAACAAATTTCAGTAATACGAGAATTTTAAGATACTGTATTTTTATAGATAAGAGTGACAGGTCAAGCATGAGATATGCCTGATGGTCAGCAACGCGCCTGTCCGTAACAGCACAGTGTCACGCTAGTATTTGAACATAATGAGTCAAAATGATTACCCAGAACTGCACTGCGATCGTCCATAAACCCATAACCCAGAGCCATAAAATGATAATTACCAGGCAAGTAAGATGGCGACATTCTTCGGGTTTGCAGCGAGCCAGCTTTCTATGTGCTTGCAAGCAGCGCAGAGCCTTTCCAAGGGCGGTGCTAGATCGCCCGCCCAGCCGAGCGAGCGCGCCCGCCCAAACACGTTCCGTGCTGTGTGACCATCACCATTGTCGCTGCTGCTCACTTCGAATACCTAGAAAAAGACAAATAACAAATTAGATTGGGCTTATCTTCGATACAGCACACATCTTCGATGCAGCGACATTTCATATCAGTTTTAATTATTTCAGTTATCGAACCAGATTTCTTAGTGAAATCTAACAAGGTAGCATTACTATACCAACGCGCAGGATTTATGGGTACCTACAGCTAAATGAAAACATTATAATGTAGCATTGATCTGAGGCAGAACACCACAGCTGCTACAGCGAGAAGTACATACAGACCTTCGAGGTCTCTTCTCATTCAGAGTCTCGTTAACATTACGGACTTCATCTTTATATTTTAAGTTCTAATTTCAAAGATACAATAATACCAGTTTGGCAGGTTTTCTTGAGTATCTTGACATTAATCAGTCTATGGATTAATTCAGATCTGTTTAGTGTAAGTTGTTAGTTAAGTTTGTAGTCTAGTTTACTTTTAAGTATAGGTAATTCGTTTTTTTTTAAGAAAAGTTCTGCTCCTACAAAAAGTACAAGTGTTACTATTCCTACCCCTAAAAGTTACGTGGCTTGAGTCAAAATCAAACGGAGCCAAAAGAAAATATTTTAGCCAAATCCAATAAAGTCTCTTCGATTCACATTAAAGGAACAGTCAATCACGTAAATGAGATCCGTCCTTTGCTTTTTGTGATTATGCTATGCAAATCGACTCTTAATAAGACAGGGTCACTGTAGCTTCCTTATTGGTAGTTCAAAGAGTAGGTTTCCAGTGTATCTACGCACTGTTATCATTCATTTTAATACTCTACTAATAATTTTTACTAGTGACGTTTAACTTTATATGCAGTTTACTCGTGCTCGAATACTCAATAGTACAGAATACGCCACTACTAACTAATCTTTCATTAGCGGCATGTGTACGCAATCAGACTAATAATTAGTTTCTATGTTATAAACTTTACTGATATTTGCGTGTTTTATTTGTAAAGAATGACTAGCAACGGCTAAAAAATTAGTATTATTGGGTTAGATGAAATTGGGTATTATTCAGTACGTAAACTCTGAGTGGTCTTGAACTAGTAAGTGATTTGTTTCTTTTAGTAGAGCTTTTAATAAAGTAGATTACATTATAGCTTATCATACTGTAAGAGTATCTCAGAAATAATAAAAAAAAGACTAGTTTTTACCGCTATAAAATACATATTTTCCCGCCAAAGGGTCTATATGTAGTAGCATAACCATTTTTGCAATAACTTAAGTAGGCATAACGTTTTTAGGAATAATGATAATGTACCGTAACAACTAAACGCATAACTGTTTTTGCATATTTTTACTAGCATAACCATATGTAGCATAAAGATAACTTAGCATAATGTTTAAAAGAACAAGTTGAGAAAAGCAGACGGTACACCTAAGAAATATGGTCCACTTTTTGACTCCGGGTGGGAACCCGCCAGAAGCACGAGGGAAGTTCTTAGTACGTAGCACTACAAATAAATAAAAAATGTCTAAATACTATTATGCATCTCATCCATAGTCGAATTGAATGTAGTTCAATAGATTGTGATGCTTAAAACGCATTACGCCAAAAACCAATTATGAAAAAGTTACATTATGACACTATAATTATATTATGCTACATTCATTATGGCAAAACAAATTAGGAAAAAAATTGTCAGTTATAGGAACTGTCGATAGAAGTGAAAACTCAGAATTAGAATTGATAGCTTACTTTGGAAACTACTCGGGTGAAACCGGAGGGCGTGGCCACGCCAGGGTTGGAAATGCTGACCCAGTTTTTTTAAAATAACGAGTGACGAGATGAGCATTTCTCGTGCCTCATGGTAGGCAACATGCCTGTATGTCTGAAGCGCGCCAAAAGAAGTTTTCACTCCAAAATATTATGTATTTTAAATGGCACCTGTGCGTAAATAAGTAAAAAAACCAAGTAGTAATAAGAAAATATTACCATGTTTCGATTTAAACGATGCACGTTAAGCTATGTTTCTGGTTAAATTACAAGACAAAGAGGTAAATTATCTTATACGAGTATGTCTGGGGGCTTGCAATGTGCAATTATGGGCAACCGTGTTTAACATCAGACGCATATCTTGCTCGTCTCATTAAACTAAAGTATAAAAAATATTTTTAAGGTTTTCACGTTTGCACCTATATTTCATTATTTATTATGAAGAATTGTAAGCAAGTGTGTCAGTATGAAAGTGTGGTGGTATCGAATTACATTCTGCAAACTCGATCTCATATTCAGTCAAGACTGGTTAAGTGCCTCCTTAAGTTATTGACGTTATATTAGGTTTCAAGTCAAGTGACTCTATATCATAAAATTGTCCGTAATATATCAATGAAGTACGGTTGGCTGGACTACATGTATAAAATTATTGCTCAGTTATTATGGCATTTATCTTCGTTGCGTTCCTGAGAACTTCAATGGGTACATAAAATGATTAGGTACCAATTATATGTTAGGTAAGTGCTATTTATTTCAACATTTGTATTTACTGGTCCTGAAACTGTATTAATGTTCAATCACATCTTTTTTGATATAAATCAGCAAGGATATTTAAGGTATGTATTTATCTAAATAAAACGGCAAATCAGTAGAAATTATGGACACCAAACTGGGATATGATTTTTTTCAACTTTGCCAGTCATCGGAGTTTAGTATTTTTTTTTCTCTATCTTTATTTTGTTTCTGGGTGAAGAGCAAAGTGCAGTGCTGTGTAAAGATTTGGACTTCTCATGTTTCAATAGTTGCGGGACACTGTGCCTGTTATAGGCATGTTGCTTATCAACAGGATCATGTCCTGCTCGTCCAGTCACTCAACACTACGAAAAACGTTGTAGCTAGCTAAGACCAACCCCCATAAAACATGCTATATAAACTGGAAGTGTTCTTGAGGTTTGAAGCTTACCATGAAGTGTTCCCCATGCTTGTTGTTGAGCATATGAGCTGCCTGCGCCTCCGCGTGAGCATCTCTCTCAGGGAGGTGTAGCGCCAGCATGCGCTCCGCCACATAGCACAGGTCCAGTCTCGACGCCGCGCCGCCGGGGAAACTCGCAGATCGGGCTCCACTCTGTGGAAATTTACCATCACATATATTTTATTAATATATAAATATTGGTGGACAATTCGCACACATCACCACCTGACCCCAAACTAAGCAAAGCTTGTAAGATGGCGGACAGATAGCTGATATAATACATAATATATAGTTGTAAATACATACTTATTATAGGTACATTGCAACACCCAGACACAGTACAACACTGGGTGGGAATCGAACCCACGACCCTCGGCTTCGCGGGCACAGTTACTACCCACTAAGCCACGAGGCCAGTCAGTCATATAAAAACTATGTAAATAAAAAAATGTCTTGATGTTTGTAATAGTGAACTCTTCAAGTCAACCGATATTCAGGAAATACACGCACTTATACGTAATTTCGTCAAACTTGAGAGATAGAATAGTTTATATTTCGATTAATCTATATATGTAGGAATGTCAATATCCGAGCGAAGTCAGAACGGGCCGCTAGTCACATAACATTTGAAGGCTGAGTCGATGCGGAAATTGAAATAAATAAGACTACATAGCTATGTAGTGTAAAGAGGCCTCATCTAGCTAGATGAGGCCTCTTTATTTGACCGAAAAGCGCAGTTTTAACGCATACGTATAGTCACAAGGTTGAATTCCAAATGCTATATTACTATTTTTCACAAAAGCTAGAAATTTGAAAAACATTTTTTTTTAAATATAATTTTGATTCGAGACGAGCTGGACATGTGCCTGATGGTAAGCAACATGCCAGCCACATAACCACACAGTGACACGCAGCTATTGGAACATGAAGAGTCTTAGCTAGCTACAAAGTTTTTTTTATAGTATATAGTGTACAATTTATGTAAACAAAGGTACTTACAAACCTTACCAGAAGATCAATTAAGTACCAGATTATCTTACATTATTTACCGATTGATACTATTTCTGTGTCATTTTGTTGCGTTTTTTATAATACTCGATTAACGTATTTTAACCGAAAGTCTTTACATTCAGTAAAGTTATGTTCCATTGTTTTACATCTGACCTTCAAACGTGTTTTATCTCTGAAGAATCATATTAAATTTTGCTTATAACTAAGAGCCTTGTTTTGGCGTGATTGTTATCATCTACAAAAGATGATAAGTTTGTATTAACTTAAGACTGTAGATGGATGATTAATTATTATTTTCCGTGTAGTTATTATCCGGATACTTTCCTGAACCTTACTTGACGGGTAAGTCTCATAAAAATCAAACGTAGGTACGTAACGTAAAAAATGTTTGGCGTTTGTCTTATACAAGTAGATAAACAGTGACATTTGACGCAAAATTTGTCGTCTTTTGTAGTTAACGGTAGTAAAAGCATCATCATAAAAGTCAATGGAAATTAATGTGTGTTTGAAAGGTGGCATGGTATGTAAAAGTGAAAAGCCCTGGTTCGCCTTGCCTTAGTGTATTTATGTCAGATCAAACAAGAGGTCGTAGGCGCAGCATAACTAAGAAAGTGTCACAAAGGTTGCGTAGGCGCAAACGCGTCAAGCTGGGCTTCGAGAGCTTTTCTTGCTTACGAGTATAATCGGATTAGATTACTCTGACTTACTCACTTAACTAACTTAACTCACGTCAATAAATATAAACTCTGTTTAAGATTGTGTAAATACTGTTATTTGATATTCGGCGAAATTACTCATTCTTAACCATTAAAATAATTGCGAATTTACGAACAAATCACCCGTGATTTTCTTCGCCTGACTTGCATGTGCACTTATGTTAAGTTCAGTGGTTTGTTGTTATTATGATTATATATATTACGTGGAATTAAGGTAGCTTACCGGGTCTCTGCCAAATGTGGAGACTGCCGGTGTGGCCGGAGCGCTCACAGCTCGTGTCTGAAACAATAATAAAGTAAAGGCTTACGAAAATGTATCTTAAGACTATTTTTCATATCTCCTGCTCGACAAAGTCCAATTATATGTCATGAAACGTCAAAACAAAGCAAATAATTGTGACCTTTCAAAATGCAGAGGTAAGTAATATTGAGAAGATTCCCTAGGGATTAAAATGATTTGAATTTGGAACGTTAAAATTCGTATGAAAATTCTTACCCTTACTAAAAAATAGTACCATTGTAAAAAGACTTTATTAAAAACTCAAACTTTTTATTCAAATATCGAACTGGCCATCCACCCGCACGCATAGAAACAAAACACAAAAAAAGAAAATATAAAAAGGCGCCATTGAGTCGAATTTTGTTAGTTTTGAATTGTATCACTTTAATTCTTAATAAACACCAAAATGTCTTCAAGCGATAGTGAATTGACCCCGGAGTTCATCAAATTGGACGCTTTAGGGATTATTAAAAATCTACTTCCGGAAAAATCGAAAGATAAATATTTTACATGGCCCTTTCTTTTAATTGCCTCGCAGAAGATATGAAAAGTATAGTATTCACCTCTGAAGTAAAAAACTGTCTTGTGTCATAGGCGGCTTGGATCCCTCGCTTCACTCGGGACACTACAACTCCCTCGCTTCGCTCGGGGGTTAACTCGAGTCCCTCGCTGCGCGCAGGATCCAATATGACGCCCATGACACAAGACAGTGCTTTACTCCCTTGGTGAATAATCTACTATTAAAATGTATTATTTTACTCATGAAAGTTTGAAATGTAGTATTGATTATAATTGTTAGATAAGCTACTTTTAATTCAACTGATCCATGGGATATTCCCATGCATTTTAAGGGATCAGTCCTGGATGGTATATCCAGGACCAGAGGCCTACCGCCATAAAACCATAAATTGCCCTCAGATGGCCTCTACTGCTTATCCAACTTTAAGCTAAGCCAGATAGTATAAATCTCTACTAACTATACTTAGGTATTCGTACCTAGTGTTTTAATCATAAGAGGGAAATTTACAGAAAGTTGTAGAATATTTAATTACATCTCTAAAACTACGTTGGTACGCAATGGTGCAAAACTCAACAATAAATAGTGCGTACCTAAAGAACATTAACCATTTTTATATCAAATGATACTCTTATCACAATTAATTATACGTTATTCGCAAACAAAATAAATCCGAGAAGTTAGACGCCGAGGTCAACCGGTCATTAAAATGAAATCAAAAGTAGTTATTTAATCGTCGTTATTTTTTTCTGAATGACAGCGCTCGGCCGAGGCTGATGGGATTTCATTCTTGAGATAATGTTCCGTAGTGCAGCATAATGCTGGCATTGAAAAATGCATTCGGTTTCACTATCTACACCGATCGAGTAACGATAGTAATGATGTAGTAACAAAAACAGTCATCAGATTACCCGTGCTATTAGGCTGAGTCCATTCAGTTGATTCTTTTTTTAAGAGTTCATTGAAAGACGATCTGTACCTCTACCATGAGTTGCTATCGAAACATTTTACTATTTAACCGTAGTCGATAGCGAGCAAACCGAACGTCGAATAGACTTCTAATAATCACGTACCATGAGCTAAACGGACTCGATAGCGACAACTCGATTGTTTATCTGGTTTGTGGGTCGTTATGTTGGTACAAAAACAGTAATGTTTCTAACTTCACACATAATGAAGCTGCCTCTTTCTAGCTACACTAAAAAGAAAGAGAAGGCAGGTAACTCCAATAATCCTACCAGTTGAAAGCGTCTTAAAGTAGTGGATAATCTAAGGCTTATATGTGTTTCTAAATTTGTCTAAACAGTCAATGTTTCAATGTCAATTTTGTTGCGCCCTTGCGGCGTTCTTAACATATGTTTCGTTGTGTATTACATCCTCTTTGATATTATGTATTTGGCTTTTTGGAGCAGTGCAGTGAGTGCAACAAAAATATTCTCGGTTTCAGATAGAAATAAATTTAATTATAACTACTTATAAGAAAGTTAATAAAACGCGAACCAGTCCAACAGTGGTGGAGTACATGGAAAAGTAAGCATACTGTTTTTACAATAGTAGTAGTGTCAAGTGTTCTGCAGGAATGTGGCTTTGAGTGGACTTTTCTGAATTGAATGTTTATTTTTAGACATGGTGACCTTAGCAAATCCACCGACGGACCCCAAGGAAGGGTGACAAACTTACGACTCTGGGCCGAACTAGAAAATAAGCCTGGGATGAAGCTGGACCATCCACTCGACCACCAGTGTTCCCGCCTTTACATGGTGGTAATAGGATAGTGCCAGAAATACATCCAACAGTCTCAGTTGCTGATGCTTCACTGGCATCTATGTTACGAGAGCCAGGTTTTGAACAATTATGTACTAGTACTATTACATACTGTTACTATTACTTTTTCTATTAGTGATATTTATGTATTATTTCAGCCCCATACGTGAATAGGAGCGAAACGGATATCATGATAGTGACACGGCAACATTACCATCTACATTGCCTCATGCCAGTGCAGAGCTTCGTGCGCCGCAGAGACCCACGGCCTTGCCTGCCACGTCTCATTGGCGGCGGAGAGGTCGCCTGCAGGACTTGACCTCTCCTATCCGCAGAAGGACCCGGACACAGACACAATCGGATCTGGCAAGGCAAGCTTTTGTCAGATCTGACTGTGAATGGCGTGCATTTCAGCAGGAAACTGAACGGGAGACGATTAGGTTAAGGGAAGAAGAGTTAAGGATGCAAGAAAGGTGGCTGGAGTTGTACCAAGCATTTTAGCTGTTTTTAATAAAATAGCTGAGAATTTAGGAAATAAGTAAGACAAAATTGGTAGGATATTATATTTTATAAGATAATTAATGTTAGGCGCAGCTAGTAAATAAAATTAAAACTTATAAATAGTAACTAAATTAGAAGGGTAAATAATAGTTAGGCTACAAGATACCCATATATATATTTTTAACTACATCAATTCAAATTCAAAATTTGTTGTACAAGTGCTACAAGCTCTTTTGGGTTGTTCCTGTAGTAATTAAAATACATAGTTCCTATAAACTTACATAATTCTGTAAGACATTTAAGACATTCAATTCACTTTTAACAAAATCTTAAAAGGTGGTTTTTTGTTGTTACGATTAAAACATTTTCGAAATTTCCTACAGTTCACTTAGATCTGTTTCAAGTAAACAATTATACAGATAATTTTATTATGGTCAGCTACAATGATTACATAAAACCATCAATTTAAATGGTTGCCTGGAAGAGATCGAATTTAGTAATAAGGCCGCCACTTATGGCATTAGCTTTAAATCTATTATTTGTATATTTTAAATTTCTGTTGTACACAATAAAATATTTTGACTTTTTTGTATTTGTCTTTTATGTAAATCAATTAGAGTATGGTATATGATATATAAAATATTTTCATCTATTTAACCATATAAATTAAGCTTCCTACATTGTAACACTTGCTGGTTATATTAAATTAAATATTTCAATGTACATAACTTGTTTTATTTTATAATTAATGTGGACACTTAAAACTTCAAACTATGCCACATGTTGTGTTGGTCAACAATTATGGTATTCGAGAGAGTCTCTGAGCTACTTGATCCCGTAATGCTCGGCCCCTTAGTAATAAATCACTCGTTGTTTCATTCAACACCACTTCATGTTGTTTAAATGGTTCTGCAAGAAATAAATACAGTTAGTTATTATTATTACTCTTAATTTTGATTTGTAGGTACAGAGTAAATTATTTTAGTAAAATACCTTGTAGTTCTTCATTTTCATCTTCAGGGTCTGGAACATTGTAGTTTATAGCAATATTGTGCAACACGCAACATGCTAATATAATTTATGTCCTACATATATTTTTAACATGCTTTTATTGGCATGTTTTGGCTGATAATGCAATGTTCTATCCTGTGTACACAATGCCAACGGTTCTTCAATTGCCCAAAAGTATTTTCAATTAGCACTCTGGCAGAAGTTGGTACATAATTATGCATCTCCATGATAGAAGTGATACTCTTTGTGTGGATTTCAAGTGGATCCTTTAGTAATCCACATAAATCTTCAAAGCTTCCTGACTGAAGCCTATATTCTTTACTGAAATTATTTTCACCATTTTTAATTATTTTTTTTAGAAATTAATTTTTGCAAGTTTCGTTCGCATGCTTGCTTGAAAATTTCTTTGATTGCGTCGTTCGTCTTCATGAGCAGCCGTCATTAACATATGCCAAGCTAAATTATTTCTCCCCGACATTATCTCAATACACAATCTAGTTAAAAATAATGTATTTGTTGTCTAGACGCACTTTAACCAACACTTTCACGCTTCAATAAGCTAGTGAGTAACTTTACTGCTATCGAAACAGTTTTATTCGAAGGCGACTGTCAAATTTGTAACTCATGGTACCGTTTTCTATGACGATTGCTAAAAAACTTTATTCGATAGCGAGTCTGAACTCGATAGGTTTTCTACTTACTGACTCATACTGCCGATTTTAGTTCTGACAGTGACCGCTAGGGGCGCGGTTAATTTCGCCATAATAATCTTTTACGCAGTCGCTAGCGAATAGGATCTACGTAAACTCATGGTAAGGGCACTGATAGGTTAGTTCTAATGACCTGTATTAGTTGGAAAATGATGTTGTGCCTTTGTATTTAAGGTTCAGAATGTCTCCAGCTTATGCAACTTATTTGAAATATAGATGGATAGAATAAAAGTTAAAATTGAGGATCAAGTCTTTAAGTTTTGTAATCGGCGTTGTAAAAACTGATTGGTTAAGAAGAAAAGAAGAAATAAACAAAATAATACTGCTACAATAATTATGTTTTGAGATATTTCGTTAAAATAATGTTTGAATTTAATATGTTCTGCCAGAACCAGATTGTCTGTTATATTATGTACCTACCTATATGAAGTGTTACGAAGGAAGTGCAATGAATGAAAGGATTGATATAATTAAGGAAAGGTTTTAAGAGATCAATGAATGAAGGGCTACTTACTCGTATTTGCCAACAACAAATTGTCGTAGGCTTTTCGCAACTAAGAAAATAACTTTCTCACAGATATAGTCATTTAATTTAAGTAGTACAAAACTAAACTAAGAAGTAAAAATACAACTTCATCACAACTGCGGCTTTCGAAAACTACGATAAGGCTGAATTTGCTAAATTACATACGTATATTCGTCAAAATAATTACCTCAATTCGTTGTCAATAACTGTAAATTTGCAAAAAAACCTACGTATCCATAAAGTAAATAGCCACCATAAAACATATTTCATATAGCCATAAATGTATTTATTACAATTAATAAAAAATAAAGTATGTAATCACAGCCTATGTTTCGTTGTTTTTATTTCAGTTCTAAATTTGAATATAAAAAGGTTTCATGTAAGAAGATCTATTTCGTTCAAATTTGGAACCACGAGCGAAATTTTATTTTTAGCAAGTATTCAATAAGATTGCAATCTGAGTACAGTGCCCCACTAAAGGGTTGTATCGTCTCATGGTCGTTGTTAAGTCTAGTCCCACGAGGCTATCGCGATCGGACGGATTGCGTCCAATAAAGCTGATAAATGAGGACCGAACGAGGTGTGGCTTAAGTGATTACTGCAGCTTTGTCGGCGTATACTTTACTACAAATTAGCCTTCACTCAAGAGCTTATAATGCGTTGTCCGATACAAAAGGAGCAGAGGATGAGGTATGTACATATGAGGTTACGCTACGTGCTTGCTTAAGTTGAGACTTAAGATTTTTATCACACACATTTTCATTTTTAGTTTCATTACAATCAGTAACTATTATTTCGTCTGAATAATATTTTAAATACATTTTTTCGGTATAAATAATGCTCAACACTTTAAAAACATGAACAACGATGATGATTTTGGGAAAGCTTTAATATTGTCTCCCCAATCATTGATTTCTTTTATCTATGCAAAATCTTCACTGGTACTTATATTTTTAACTATTTTAAGTTTATGCTTGACCGCCATCTCATTTTATGTTAAGTGATGCTGCGGTCTACGATTAGCAGATTCATTTTTGACTTGAAGACATCAAGATTGTAACCTAGGGAAAACCCACTCTTGCAACAAAAAATCCACAGCCTAAGCGTTCTTGTCACAAAAATGGAGTCAAACTTTCTTGTTCAAGTCTTTGGAACGTTAACCATGAAACGATGCCTCTCTTTCGATATAAAATACATCGAACATTTGTAGATTTTTACCGACATAAAAAATATATGATATTTTTTTTGTTTGCTTTTGGCAATACATAAATTACTATAGAACCCACCGCTGTCAGATTTCGGCGGCCAGTACTGAGGCTCCTAGAGCGGTGTGCCTTGGTGTGCCCTCGTTGTAGGAAGAACACAGCACGCCAAAGCGCAAACGCGAGCCGATGCAGCGCGCGCGCCGCATCCACCTCCCCCGCGCGTCGCATCTTCCCCCGCAGCACCATGGCTCCACACAGAATATCAACATCGGATGTCCCATTGATGACTATCACTTTCACTCACTTCACTCTTAGAAAATTGATGCGCTTTCTCCCATTATCCCATTGTTTCCACTCGTGTGTTTTGGTGAACATTTGGCTATTTTGCTAGAAATTGTAGCCAACATGTTTTCTGTTCAACTATATCACACAAATTAACAAAATGATATATTTCTCAACAGAACAAATATTTTCTATACCTGTCTACTGCTCTTGCTGTATCAAATACAAAATACAAGACAATAAGAAAATATAAAGTGAAGGGAGGGTTTGTAAAGGTATGTACGAGTAAGCGCGCGAAAAGAAAACAAAGGATGTTGTCATAAAGAAGTCTCTCGTATGAAAAAAACTGAAAAAGTGTTACTGTGCTGAGTGGCTCTCGGCATCCCGTCTTTGCTTTACTGGTGGTTTATTTAATGAAAAATAAATTTTTGCATTTCAGTTTCTGTTGTGTTTACATTGTGCATACCTATTGTTTTTCAGTCCTTTAGTGTGCCTTTTTTAAATGTGTAAACGGAAATAGTACAAGAACAATCAATGGATGAATGGATCTTATCTCATCAAAAATATGGCTTTAGAAACTTGCCATCTTCATTAGATTTAATAATTATTTATTAATTGAAAAACTGAACCACTAAACTTTACGACACTCGAAAAAAGGTATCTATTAAAACAAACTAATTTGCTCATTAAAAACCTGTTAGCCACACGGGCCTGCTTTTTTTTTAACTTCATGATCGATTTTTTTATGCAATAAATAATGATTCTTTATAAAAATATTCATGAGTTTGAAAAAAAAAAATCCAGTACGTTAAGTACCTATTAGAGAGTGTAAAATAAAGACGTCATCTAGATGATATAGTATGTTGCATAGTCTGATCCCATTTTATTGCCAGCTTCCCGAACACAGGGTGTGTGCGGCTGGCAAAGCTATAACCCTGACCTTCCTCGCGGCGAGGTCACCGACCTCGAGGGTGGCCCTTCTCTAAATAACATGTTACAAGTGTGGAACTATTAACTAGCTGCCATTCGTTGACACCAACAAAATTACAAAGTGAGATAGAAATTAACCTGACTTCTAAATAAATCTCTTAAAGTCTGTCTAATTGATGCGTCTCGCTTTTCCCCCCTGAATAATAAAGGATGACTTTGGGGTATTTTACAAGGCTGTTATGATGATAGGAGAATGATTTAGCAAGTAATAATTATCATAATTTATTGTACCGATTCAGTATGTATCAGTTGTAACTTTGATTATCCTTACAAGTTTAAATAGTAAAGACCGGAAAATACATTGTTAAAAAAAGGTTTTCGCGAGTCTAGACAATTTTGATCCAGGTAATATTGATTATTATAAAATAGGTCCTTATTTATGTCTTCGGTTTTCGCGACGATCAATTCAATTTCGCTTCAAAAGTAGCTAGCTCATTTCAATACTTCAGTGTGTATTGCGGAAATTTGTACGGATGTTTGTTTTTTACTTTTCTTTTAGGTTTGGTGATTGAACAGTGGGAAATGGCACACATCCTACTTTTTCTCGCGAAAAAATACGGGAATGGGAACTACGTGGGTGGCTGTAGAGAGTATCTCTCTACTTAGTCTGTGGCTGCTAGTACAATATAAAAAGCGACTATACATCGGGTGGCTACTCTGTTGCGAAGGTTTCAATAGACGCGTCTAAAGAATACGGACTGCACTATCAATGCGTGTCTTATGGAGTTGGCGAGGATCCAAGGCATTAAGAAAACCGTAACAGTTATTTACCAAGGATTCCCACATAATATTCTATCGTGAACCGACACTAATAACTGTGTCGATAGGCACATAATTATTTACTCGTAGTTGATGGTTATGTTTTTAATATAATAGGTTTAGACCTTATTTAAATTTACGTTATCAACAAGCAATAAAATATATTTAGTGCAATCTTGACTCATAGAACAATGGAATCGCTTCTTATCGGCAAACCCAAGTTTGCAGAGCATATTATCTGATAACGAGATTATGTATTATGCACCAGTCTCTTAAACAGCATTCGTAACAAAAGAAAAAAAAAACATCTGCGTTATGCAATTTTGCTTTACAATAAGTAGATAAATAAGTTCTGCATAAATGCTGCATTATTCATCGCCATTGCTTTTAGTCAATTTCACCACTCCGCTAAACAAACTTTGCCTCTTCCTGTATTACACCATGAATAAGAATCATGCATTTTTAGGAAAATGAGTAGGTAAGTATAGAAATTAACCACTTTAAAGGCACTTCCCAACAATAATATTTGCATTACACCAAAACTTCCTATCACAAAAAGTGCACTTGACTGGCTGAATATCACTGCATTACGCTGGCACAAAATAAAAAAAAATATTGTCACAGGCTGAATAGACAGTATTTGTTTTATGGCGCCATAAAAATGTATGAGACACTGGCTTAAAATTATTGTAGGTACTTTTTTTAAAGCAGATTGAGTATGATTTTCAATGTTCGAACTTTGTGTAGTGCGATTTGAAAAGTGTGTAGTAGTTATTATCCGCAGCGCTACTCGCGACGCGTGAAGAGGCACTGCTGGCGCCGCGGTCCGCAGCGTCCCGGCGCTCGCCGCAGCGCCTCTCTGGCGACGCCGGTTGCTTGGCAACGCTCCCTACGATGCGTACGTATCATGCACTATAAAGGCACTGATCCACCCGAACTGTTGGGGAAGTAGTTCTTGACGCCAAATAAATATAGTCAGATTTTGAATTTCAAACTCATCATTGATTGACTAGACATGACTAATGATTCGAAGTAATTATTTAAGCGTTGAAAATGTTTATCCCGCAATCTGTTATTTTATTATACCCATTATAGACCGGATTGACACCATCACAGAATAAGGGTTGTAAATTATTAACATACTTCAAAACAGGAGAAGATTTCTAAGAACCGTAACCGTACTCATCTGTTGTATTTCGATGGACTAATTCAATACATGAGTGAATGAATAAAAAGAAAACATATAAATCTGTATAAAACTACAAATCCTTACATATTTTTGATTCTATGTAGAGAAATATTTAGTTTTTAAACAGCTCAGCAGTGTGATAGTGTCTTATGAGACGAGAAGATCGCTGATATAAAGCAGTGATGGCTCGTAGTCGTAAATAATAGGGTAAGTCTTAAGAAAACACTTTAGACGATTGACTTGTCTATGTCCTATCGCCCTAGTGAAGCTTTTTGTGCGATAATAATAAATGTTTTATTGTGACTATAAACTGTACCTATGTGATGATTTTGCCCGTCAAGTATTTATCTGGCCGAGTGGCAATTTTATAATCAGAAACGTTACTATAGCAAATCAGTGCAGTGACGTAATAATACATTTGACGTCTACAGTATTTTGCCTAAATTAGGTATAGGCACGGATCCGTGGGTATAGGTAGGTAGTATTATACTCGAAGCTAAGTCTAGCTGTAGTTTGTTTGTTTATTTTCAAATAACTGACCGAATTTTAATAACAATCTCTTAGTAAAACTTAGATTATTTTACTTGACGCAAAGAAAAATACGTGAAAATTTCTAAAATAAAAGTCGTTGTGTTTGTACAAGCTACCACGAAAGTAGAACCGCAAAGTTTCTTCCACCAGTTTATTCTGCTGCAATGGTTACTATTTTAGGCGTAGCTTACGTAACAGAGAACGGACATAGCCCGCACGACTTCAGTAAATAAAGTTCGGAAAGTAGTAGCATGCGTAATTAGGCGGCCCATTCATGTTTACACGCGCGCCGAGACTGGGCGGCGGGACGGGTAGGGCGGGCGGTGCACTTCCGTAAACATTGCGCATCGACACAGACACAACCATAGTTACTACACAATCTGATTTTAAAATATGTTATCACCTTTAGAATTATGTAGTAGTTGTTTCAAATGTTTGGGATACATATTTTTAAACTCATTCAAGATTAAGTTCTCGACTTCCTTCGGGCCCACTTTTTTCAGATTTTTTGTGGGATGTGAATTGAATTCTAGCGTCACGCTCGGGAATGATAAGAAACTTCGGGATAAACTTGGGATCATGGCCATGCTCATGACCATTTCATTCGCATAGCGGTTTTCCGGTTTCACCCGTGTAGTTTCGTAGAATGTTTGTCGAATTTTTGTATGAGATAAGGTCTACGTTTGACCACCATTTATACATAATATGTTGTTAAGTAATACGAGTATTATTGTCAAGGATGTACCTACCTACATAGATAGTTCCAGTTTAATCTAATTGAAGAGACGTTTCGCTTGCACGTTTTTATTATGCATGTAAGTAATGTACATATGTCATAATGGGTAAAACATGTTGTTACCTAGTATTCTATTGAGAAATTTTATAAAAAACCAAAGGTACTTTAAATTACCGATTTATTGAACGACTTCCCACCGCTAATTAGATAGGATGAAATTATATATATAATCATGTACTCTCGAATATTAACAAAGTACAATATTCGTTGTATATTTTAGTTATTATGTACGTAAACACTTTCACATTTAGTACACCTTTATTTTTGAATATTTTGTCTTGAAAATATGTACGGCATTTTTACCATAAAAGAATTTCCAACCATCTTTTTATCTCGATCTCAGTAACGATACGCTCTTAAAATGTCTCGCGAATTTCCCATGTCGACTTATAAGCTTACATGTCATCCGTGATTATATCTGAACCTTTAGAATTTTGGACGATACGAAATCTTGTTTCTTTTCAGTGATTGGAATTTACCACGGTATTGTTTTTGAAAAAAACTGTCTAAAGCAGCACTGTCACAAATTCCATTCAAAACTTGTTCTGAGGGTACTGGAAGGAAGACTACATTCTCACAACGAGGCATTTATCATTCGACATACAAGGAGAGACTCGTGCCGTTCACTTGCAATTATTTATCATTTGCATTCACTACCGCTGCATTGCCGATGCGCACTGTATATAAAGGCTGTCAGAAGACGGACTATTACTAAGCAAAAAAAAAACGTTGAAAATGTGAATGAATCTATCCGTGCTCTATCTTTGGCATCACCTTCCACTAGGCGATTTGGTGTAAAATAAATACCAGAAGGAACTAATTTCTAAATTAATATACAATACGAGTAAATGAACAAAGACGAGACTACAAGAACAACACAACGAAGAATAATAAGATAATTTGTTGTAACTTGGTGTGTCTGTTTCAAACATGCTTAGAGACACGTCAGTTCTCTTATGAATAATAATGACAATACAAATCACACATGTATTCCAAAATACTTTGTTGCTTTTCTGCAATTTTCTAGACTTTCTTACCAAGTTCTAGTAAGTATATCTAGAATAAATATATAATACTAGCTGTGGCACATTTTGATGCAAAAAATTGATAAAAACAATCCTTGATGCCGATTATGTATAATTTTAATATTTCAGCTCGATCGGTGCAGAACTTTTTGAGTTTTTGAAGCGTACACAAACCAACATAACATTTGGGAACGAAGTTCCTTATCGCGCGTTGTGAAATTCTTACGAAAAGTTGTCACGATACTTTTTGCTATTGTTAGCTGTGCGGCGTCGCATGTTTCTCTGTCTGTCTCTCTCTCTCTCTCTCTTATAGAAAGCAAGCCAATATTTTCATTTCTATTTCACATTGAACAGTGTGGTGTCTCGACGATTATTTTTGTTGAGTGTATACAGGTTTTTTGTAAATAATAAAAAAATAATAATAATAATTCCTTCACTAATTAATCGAAAGGAACTTCGTTCCATCCGGGTGTCCCTTGACACCTCTCAAGTTTTTTTATATATAGAAAGATGTATAAATATAAATAATTTATTCATTAAAAATACACAGAGAAATATTACAAATAAAAGTTGCTGGAATTGGGTAAGTAAAATAAGTTAACTGCCGTCGAACTAGGCTCGCGGCCTGTGTGTTGACGAACGAACCAATTGACTAATACAACTTTAAGAAAAATAAATTATTATCGCAATACACTTATTTTAGTTACAAACAACGAAGTTAAAATTTCAAGATATTCAAACCATCATGCTGAAAAATATGAACTACTCTGTAAAAAACTGTTAAAAATTTCTTCATTGAATAACTATTCATCAACGTTTGTCTATTAATTTATTTTATCTACAATATTTGGGATGAAGACAACTAGTAAACCACGGGACTACGGGATGCGGCGAGCATATTAATAATTATACACCTCCGTTATTTATGAGCAGCCTGTACATGTGTACATCTACGAGTACCATACCTATGTATGCACGAACGTACTGATACTAAAATTTTACTACATCTGAATATATTTATTTACGTCGATGTCTCAATCGTGTGCAAACAGATTTCACAGCACGTAAGACGTGGAGTGGCTCAGTAAATGTTCAAATGACAACAGGCCTCGAAACTGGCCAGATAAGCAAATATCAAGTGCTCGGCATCTGCCTACATTTAAAAGCAAGTAATGCAAGCGTATCGAGCGCCCTGCTTCTGAGCTACCTGCCCAAATATTTACTCCCAGACTTTATTTACACAACATTTCATTTCTAAGGAATTAACTTTCCGCCTCGGGCATCTGTTTCGTTTAAAAATTAACCAACCCAAATATTTATTTTATATGCTCTGTGTCCGAGTAAGACAACTCGGGCAACTATTAGCGGCTAGCAATATATATAGAAGCGATTGAACTATGTGTGAAAAAAACTTTGATATTATGATTGAACAATTTATCAAACAAAATATAAGCATGTCGTGTCCTGATTTTCTATAAGATGAATGGTAGGGCGGAAAATTAATCGTAGTAATTAATTATACGATAACTATGATTAACCGTGGGCATCGAAGGAACTATCGTAACTCTGACAGTTTTCCCTGAGGCGGTCAATATGACGGCGTGCTATCTCCTCAGCCATCGTGAGAAAGTTTCGCGATCGCCGCCCAATCAGTTATCTAACATTAATCCCGACCTGCGGTCTCTTTGACTGCCGCTTATGGCTACGAGCAATTTGTATTAATTACACAGCTTACTACACGGGCCCTTATCTACCTCACCCGAGTACTGTCAGTTAACTAAATTATAATAAATTCAATAGGACGTGTAAGTACGATTATGATAAACAGTGAATGTCGCTGGGTCTGATAGCAGTGACGTTGGTATCTGGGTGTTGTGTTACAAGCGGCAGCCGAGACAGGTTGTCTAATTCTCTAATTCGAAATGTTTTGATTGGGCCCGTATCTGGGATCTGGGGTCCACGGGTCGGAGCCGCATACCGCTGAGCCATTGTCTAAGTGTCGAATGTTATTTATGGTGAGGTGGGCCTGGCCTATGGCCGACACCTGATGCCGCGATCGCTATCGTGCGTCACCAGCGGGTGGTCCTCACTATGCCAAAAGGATTATCTCCTTTCGAGATGAAATATAATGAGGTTTATTTGTTTCTAATCTTATCTACCTGTTATTTAACGAAAGTAGCTCTCTTTTGATAGAAGCTTCGGTAAGATCTGTGCAGTTTTATTTTTTTCTTAATTTTTAGAATTATTTGTTTCTCGTACTATGTAGAGACCTAAAGTTTTGAAAATAAGTATGTTAGATTATATTTTTTTCCGTTACGCTTACTCTTGTTTTTTTATAGGTGTACTCTTGTATATAGGTTTCGCAAAAGAGAATTAAAGATTAAAAGGAGCAGTAAGTGCACAACGTCAATGTGTAAATTGTAATACATGCAACTATTATAGCCTTCAAACAATGACAATTTATGATTTGTTTCGGTTAGTGCATACAGCTTAATGATAAGTTTCCAAAAATACATATATTCATTAATATAATTTTCCAAAAGTGAATTTAACAAAATAAACACAGCATAAACATTATATATATTTCAGTTTTATGAAAATGACTTTCACGTTTATTAAACCTGCTTTTTGAGCGATATTCTGTAACAACTGATACCGTAGTATTAGTTGTCAAAAGAAGTTAGAGTTTCCTGAAAGTGAAATAGAAAAGTTCTGAAATAAAGATCCCGAATCTATCGTTACTTTTGATGAAAAAACTGTTCGACCATTCACACTGAAAAGGTTTATTTTGGCGGCTTTTATAACAACTTTATTTTGTGAAGAATATATGGACAAGTACTAGTCTTTATTATTTAGAACATTAAATCTAAGTACACAATACTAAGAGATCTGTAAAAGATGACATCACGAAGTAAATAAATCCGGACAACATTCTTAGCTAATGACGTAAGTACTTAACTCTATGTCATTTAGTAAGGAGTGGTGCGTATTATAAAAATAATTAATGTTCAAGGATTGCAGTAATTTGTATTACGTAGTAATTGGTCGAATTCACGATATAGAAGGTCAAACAGAAAGATATACTGAGCTCCAGGAGAGAGTAATAAATATAAATTAAAGAAAATACTTTTACTAGAGATGGCCCACGGCATCTGAAGATTCTAAAACGTACTCTGCAAAATGTATAATATACTTGTATCAGAATTCTTAAATAACTTTGAGATAGGTCTAAAAAAAGTTTATTGTACTTATAACCTTTCCCGCCTATTCTTTTTTTCAATTTCTTTTATGTACACGATGTGTACCCATATATGAGTACAATGTGATAAATTTACTTTCCAGTATAAATAGGCTCTAACCTGTGAAAAATTCGTTTATTTTTTACCAAATTTTAGCAGATTCTACACTAAAAACATAACATGTAGAGTGTGCGCTTGTAACTTAATATTTTCGTACTAATCAACCGCTTTTATTACGTGGAGTGATCACACCTCCATACGATTGTTTATACATAGATACAGATGATCTGATCGTGATAAATACATATTATCCCTATTTTATCTCAATCAGCAGATAGAAATCAAAGAGCAGCAAATAGACGCTTATTTAGTTGTGGTCGAAATATTCTGATTCGATCTGGAACAAATTTGCGTAATAAAATCTTCACCCATCTGTGCCAGTTCTTCACGCCATAAACCAACTAATACAGCAACAGAGCAGAAATCTCCAAATAAATGGTAAAACAACAAAACAATTGAATTTACTAATACATGGACAATGAATAGCGAGTTCTGTTATTTGCGAAGCAGAACGTGTGTCCTTTCTCGAACAAAACTATTAAAATTCTATAAACACGCTGCTTTACCACCGCTCGCTCGCTTTGAATAGATAATATTGCACGTTACGTAACTCCACAATTGACTACGTTGTAAACACTAATATATGCACACGCTCAGATCTCCGTAAGATGAAAATCCAATTCTGCCTATATGTATTACTTTTCTCAAAAATTTGATCCAAATGATGTATTTCACAGCTTTCTTTCAACAAAGGGGGTTGCCGGAAAATGCGACAACCGCGTTTGCTCAAAGAAAGTTTCGTCAGTGTAATAGCACGCCGGCAAAGTTAAATGGATTTTAATTATCTACTGTCCAGTCTTAGGTGCCACTGATTTCCTTCGATCCATTACTATACAGTTTTATTTCATGAATAGTCAGATGCAAAAAGTAGTTGATTCCAAATTTATTTTAAAATTGGCTATTTATCAATTGAAATAAAAAACTGTTTAAAAAAAGGATTAGTTCCGCGCGATTCGATTATTTATTTAATTTTGGAATTAATTAATAATTTTAATAGTTTACAGCTAAGGTACGTAAGTACGTACGTAGGTACGTACAGCTAAAGAGAGCGAGAAAGTACGTATTTTGAAATGCAGAAATTAGAACCCAGATAGTTCAGAAACTGAATTATTTAGTGATAAGTTCACTGCTTGTACTTTTAGGATATTTCTTTTCAAGAAATACGTGCCTTTTTTACATTTTCTTATTTGACACTATTGAGCTATATATAGACTATCTCGGTCTCAAGCAAAATATTTTTTCAGCTAAAACATCTCACTTTATGTTTCTACTGATACTCGAGATTTTCTCCCACAAAGAGTCAAGGCCGATAACTAAGTGCGGTTTAGCGAATGTCGCATGTCTTGGATGCAATTTCAGAACACGTCAATGGGCATTATATTCGGTACACTTGTAAATATTAGGAGGTCCCGGCAGAGTTCAAACTTCTATTAACGTACGCTTGGAAATGAACGCTCTCGACACTAAGGCACTAAGCCGCCCCGGTTTACAAAAATATTCCTGTATCAAGTAAAAATATGATATGAATTTATCGATTATATTGTATTTCCTATTAAAATACTCAATTTAATCAGCAGAGAATAACAAACAGTGCTATCTACGCAAACACGTCGTCACTACGGTATTTTAAATTATTCACTCCAACTTCGAAGGCTGAAATACGCTCTCATCTTGCGTATCCCTTTCTTTGAACGCATACATTATTCATAAGAATACGGTGCGATTTTCTTCGCGATTTAATTTGATTCTGTGAGAGTAACGCGGTAAACAGATCACGTTGTAAATTTACTTTGACTACAACAAAGAGATTTTTAAAAATGTATGGCTCTGGTGGTCTTGAAATCTATACTTATAATAAAACTGTAACGGGTCGAATTCTGTACATTGAAGATATTTTGAAAATTTTTTTTGGGGCACTCCATAGTCGATACTGATGGCGAAACTACATTTTTTTCTTTCATGTCTGTCTGTCTGTCTTTCTGTATAGGGATCACGCATGACGCCGAAACTACTGATTCAATTCATTTGAAACTTGGCATGATTTTAGTTTATACTAAGGACATTGCTGTAGGCTACTTTTGATCCCCAAATTCTGGTCGGTTTTCTTGCAGGAGGGGGTGAAAGTCAGAATGTGTATTTGGTTGTAATTCATGTTTGCGTTGTTTAATTTCATTAATTCTTTTTATGTTAGAAAGAACAAGAACACATTTTTTATATTGTCCCGTCAAAATTTGAACAATATCGGACTGTTGGTTCGGAAATTACACAAACATTAAATAATAACGACACGCGCGGCGCGTTCGGTACATACTAACTTCTAAGTATTCTGTGTATCACAGACGATCTGTAGAATTCTGTAGAATATCTAGATTCTAGATACTAGAAAGTGCTCACGTGATCGCGTCGCGTCATCTTGGACGACAAAATAATTGTCAAAAATATATTTTTGTGTGGAAAAACAAACATCATTCGGTTATAATCGACTTCAAACAAGGAGGATGTTTTCAATCGGGTTGCATGTTTTTTTATTTGGTTTTATTTTACGCGATAACTCCGCTAATTGTTAGTTGATTTTGATAATTCCTTTTTTGTTTGGTAGAAAATACTTCAGAGGTGATCTTAGATATCGAAAACAGGGAGGTCGTTTTTCAAATATCAACAAAAAACTAAAATCAGCTTAGATTTATCTGTACGACATAGTTATACCTTCTTATAAAATTTACTCGAATGACAGAATTAAATTACCTGTCATTGAAGTAGATTTTTGTATTTTGGAGAAAACATATCAGCATAATAAGTAGCAGCTTAAACAACCCATTAAATGTGCGTGCGCATTAAACGTCCACTACTGGGCGTCGGGGCCTTCTCTCGCAAGGAGAGAGACAAGGCTATAATCCACCACGCTGGCCCAGTGTCGGTTGGTGGATGACATATGACTTAGAACTTAGATTATAGGTAGATTTCGGTTTCTTCACGGTGTTTTCCTTCACCGTTTTAATTACCGGCATTACGAACATGACTCTGAAAAGATAGTGGTGCGCGTGGTTTTGAACCCTGGGTCTCCGGATCGACAGTCACCGTTCTCCCGACTAGGTCAGCTGTAACTTACTAGACCAGCCGTAACTTATTAGAAAACGTATTATTTCAATCCAAATACTGTTTAAAATTTAAAGGTAGTGTTCAACAAGCTTCGGTGGCCGAAGCAGACCGTTGTTAGGGTTCCGTACACAAAGGGTAAAAACGGGACCCTATTACTGAGACTTCGCTATCCGTCCGTCCGTCCGTCCGTCTGTCACCAGGCTGTATCTCAAGAACGGTGATAGCTAGACAGTTGAAATTTTCGCAGATGATGTATTTCTATTGCCGCTTTAATCATGGCGGAACGTATCAAGTGATCGGGTTGAAATTTGAAATAGAATTAGATTACAGTCTGGAAGAACACATAGGCTAAACATTGCCTATGTATAAGTACTCTATGTATTACGTAACAAACATCCAAACAGTGACATTCATAATATTTACAGGACAACGTTGGAACGGCTGAACATATTTGGATGGAATTCGAAACACACGTAGTTTGAACTCAGAAATAGCAAATCGGTTACTTATAGGTTACTGTGACGTAGGAAAGACTAAGCAAATTTGGTAGAAAATTGAAACAGAAATAACTCATAGTCTGAAATACCACATTTATGTATTTATTACCTATCAACCAGAAAAGAAGCATGGGCCCTAAGGAAACAAATATTAACTATCACGTCAAAACGGCACAACGAATTGGGTTGACATACGAAACACATATAGTTTAGATTCTAAAATTTCACATGGGCTAATAAGTCTATGTTTTCATTTAACTCCATATTAATATAAGCATATATTTCCGTCAGGAACTTAATGTGTTGGTAAGGTAAAAGCCAAAAATGAAAAAATATGCACCCGTTTTGGCGTAGATAATTTAGGTGATTTGCGTTCAAAATCAAAATAACAAGCAACATAATATTCTCATTAGACGGCGCTAATGCCAGTTTAAATCTAAAAGCACTAAAGGCCATTTAAATCGATGTTTTGCTATTGTGGTATGTATTTTTTCTTTCATCACTAGGTGGCGTTACTGGTATTCTAAATTGTACTAATAAGTTTTTTGCTGCTAAAAGGATTATGATGCCAAATTTGGATTCTTTCGTTCTTGATTTTTTTGTGTGTTACCTACAATTAAATTCATACATTAACATTTCACTAGGACTTGGCTTAGATTTACGGGTTCAACTTGCTTGAATATCATTAAAACTCAAAATTTTAATTATTTTGATTCCACACAGGCTTCGTTCAAAATTTTACGCCGGCGAAGTCGCGGGTAACAGCTAGAAAACAGCTTGCGGATAAAAAGAAATAGGTAAAAAAAATTGGTATCAGATCATGCACATTAGCTTCAGACTTTTCATAATGTATCCTATAAAATCCTACAAACTTAACACTTGCGGCTATGTTCGATACTACGAAACCTTACTAAGTATGTTTGATTTTGTTTAAAAAAGAAAAATAAAGATGATAAAATTAAATCAAATTTTTGTGTGGAAAAACAAATTGACTCAAACTCAAAGGTTTTTCAATGACTACTTATCCAAATATTTCACGTACGATACTTCCAATTAATGTATATGTCAGTAACATCTGCTTACGCGAACGAAGTAGCGGGTTCAGCTAGTAGAAAATAATTCCAGTATTCACTTTCTCCGGTTTTTGTAGGATAGATTGGCAACATAAATAGATCGAACGCATGATGGTACGCAACGCCTACAAGTACCCGGCAGCGTTACGAAATATTTTGTTTAATTTGAAGTATTCAAACAACTGTCCTAAGACATTATGATGGTGTATTTACGTACCTACCTACCCAGTAATGTGTTTGGAACATTGATGACTCTTTAACAGGAATACAATAATAGTAGCACATTACTGCTTGATAGTGGAGTAACTGTCCTATCATTACTAATAGGTACTAGTATTATCTACATAGAAACGCAAAAAATAGAACAATCAATTATTGTTAAAAATTAAGTAAAATTTTTAAAAATTTACGACTATTCTAAAACCTTTTCAAAATCCTACTAATATTATAAATGCGAAAGCTTGGATGTTTGTTGCATGCTCAATCACGTCGGAACGTCTGAACGAATTGCGTTGATATTTGGAATACAGTTAAAATATAGTCTGGAATTACGGAACATTAGGCTATATACTTATATTATTTTTATAGCAGGAAAATAACGGGACGCAAACTATACGTGTAAAACCGTAGGGCGCTTCTCGTAAAATATAAAAACGAGGTATGGTGGGTATATGGTGATATTCAATTAAAGTTAAGTTGTTTTTCTGAGCCATAGTTTACGTGGAATCACTCCTACAAGTACCTCTCTTATCTTATCACACGTTAGTTCAACGTGCAATACTGCCTTGCGTTTAATATTACAAGAGTACATAAAATGTTAAGTGTTATTTCATACAATTTCTTCGAACGGATTATGTGAGCTGCACTTTTTCATTAATTTCCGATTCATCCATCATTTTTAATATGCTGTTAGGAGATCGGAAGTAGGCGCCGATGGTCCATCAATTTGCAGCACAATTACTCCATTAGGATCGAACTCGGGTCCTTCCGGCTGTGCCATCGGAAATTGCTGTAACGAGCTTAAGGGGTAGCCTCACCCTTAACGTTTGACCTTTATCAAATACGTACGAATCTACACTTTTCTTGCCTTTGTTATTTGTCAACAACATACAATATAAATAAAACAAAAGCCCATTTGGGAAATAAGTCAGATAAGATTAGGAAAGTAAATAACATGTAACATGTTTATTTTCAGAGAGAAAAGAAAAGTTATCTTGCCTTGACGTTTGCAAACTCAAGGTAGAAAGTCCGTTGAGAATGAGAATTGTTGGAATAGAACGCGTCGATTTGTAGCGTGGGTGTTAAAGTTTATTGGAATACAAATAGCTATGCTCCATGGTCCCCATGGCTTAGAGCAACTTGAGCGCAAATGGCTTTCGCATCCGGTCCCGTTTCACGCGTCCGACCCCCGCGCAAACGCATTTATTTCGCTTTGAAACTTGATCAATCATTTCGACAATAGTTAACATCGGATTTCTGTAACGACCGGTTACTGCTATTCTAGGGTAAATCATTTTAATGCCCTGCCCATTCGAGAGATATGAAATGTGTTTGTGCGTTTCCTGAAATCGATAATACTTGGCGTTGAAAGCTTTTTGGGTAAACACCAATAAAAAATAATATAGAAATAGCAAAATCTTATAATATATTTCGTATGTATCAATTCATTTCTTGTACTTATCCTACGGGTTACACGTTTGTATTGGTTTATGAAATAGCATCTTAGGGATATTTAGTACACATTAATGATTGACAAAAATATATGACACTGAAACAGAACAATCTAGTAAATCTCAAGGGAATGAACAAAACAAACTGAGCTGGGACACTAACCCCGTGTTTACGGCCGCCGAGCACAAAGCGGCATTACTGGAACAACAGGAACCATCGACCGACTCTTGTACTATTTTCTATGTCTAAGCTTAAGCCGGAGAATATGATTTACGAGCAGTTAATGCAAATCTATAGTTCGAAAGGCGACGTTCGGTTTCTATGTTGACGCCGCGTGCGCAGTCAACGCGTTTCTTGAATCTGACGGGTTAATGCCTTCCATTTGATTTAATTATTTCGAAGTGAGATTGCCCACACATTCATCAATATGATACCTGGACCGCTTAATAACATGATATTACGCCGTCAAAGATAAATGTTTAATTTACACATATCTATTTCCCGGACCACCTCTGAAATAATTTCTTTCTCAAAATGGCCGGAATAATTTATTAATTATATCATGTTTACCAGGTACAATAAATGTATTCTAGTTTCTAGTACAATCTAAATAAATAAGGTACTTTCATAAACGGTTCAGATTCATTTAATTACAGGTTTTTTTTCAAATAATTTATTACGGCTTGCACTTTGAATTTAATTATTTATAAAACGCAAATGAGGTTAAAAATAAATATCTATATATCTAGGCATTGTTACTTCAACATATCTGTAATGGGGCCTTTAGAATGTGTACGTAATTTGGATGTTGTGTGATCCTAGATATTTTTTATATTGATTAGCAAAGCAATTCGCTGAACATAAATTCCGCTAAAAGTGTAGTTAATCTGAAAGAAATTTCAAAATATTTAAATTAGGAAGGAATCTGTGTATCTTTCTAATATATTTTAATCCTTTATTTTATTGTCATGGGCAGTCTTCTTTAATGTTTTGATTTTCAAAGTTGATCTTATAAATGATACAACTGATATAAAATAAAAGCCCCTAAAGATAAGTTAACGAATCGGCATTAAGTCGTACTAAACAAATGTTTTAGATAAATTTTAATCAATAGATTAATAGCGTTATTTACTTTAATTGTAAATTCCTCATAGCTTCACTGCTCCTACTGAGAATAATCAATTTTATAATTGGTGTGATAAAGTAAAACGTATTTTAGTGCCAGTTTTATTAATATAGTTATCTACTTTATCTTGAAAAATAAGAAACAATTCTTCGAGATAAACGCACAGAAAGAAATGAAAACATTACACCGACGAGATATAAGATTTTCATCAAAATGTAGTAAAAAACAGTTCAACGACATCAAAAATTACGTAGGTCCACGCTAAGAGCAACAAGAATGAGTTAGTTTTGCTTCGCTAATTTTATATTTATCGGATGTATGCTGATAACAATCATGACTATATAAAAACTTTGTAAGAGATTTCTGCGGTTGACTCAATAACATTTTTCTAAAAAATAAAATATATATTTAAAATTACAATTGAGAGCGGAGCGAACAAGCCATGTGCTTGATGGTAAACACCATACCTGTCCATAACAGCCTCTTGCCACACAGCTGTTTGGGTAACATAGACAATTAAATCACAGCCCAGCCTGTCCTGCGTTCGTCACCAAATATGTAAGATGATCTACATCTTTGCCGTGTAATTTTATCGATAAGTAACAAGTATGTTACAATTGTTAGCAAATATGTTTCCATGGCCATAAATACACGTACATACATACACGTATATAGCGGGTACGTTTGGACGAGGTCTTGTTTACTGTGGGTTCTCTTGGCTAGTTAGTGTCTTTTTTTGTTAGTTTGTACAATGGCTTTCGATATATTGTTAGAATTAAGCTTTTCTCTAGCATTTAGCTCTATTGTATCATCAGATTCAAAATAGATTTCCATTCACAATTACGTCTAATTTAAAAAGTAATTTCAAAAAAACTCACAGTAACTGTGATTGTGTCATAGATCCCGTTTTGGTCTTGGCGCGAGGCGGTCGTGGTGAGGGACTCGGCGTGCAGCGGAGCGGGCAGCGAGCGCGCGGGCGGAGGCGACAGCGGGAGCGGGTCGCCATTGCGGGCCCAAGCGCGGTGGATCTGCCAGCTCGTGTCCGAGAACCGAGCTCTGTCCTGTACACAAGAACACGTATTGGGTAAGATAGTGTTGGAAGGCCTGGTGGCAAGAAAGTCTAATATCACAATCGTGAGGTTCAAATCTCGCCTGAACGTATTTTCCTAAATGCTGAAGTTATAATAGTTTATCATCATCGCTGCCTTTAAGAGTTTTTTATTCATCGTCAGGTCTTCATTCACCATTACCTTCATCGACATGTTACTAAAAGGTCCATCTTGACAAGCGTCACACTGGTAGTAAGTAGATTACAGCGCTCTCTTGTGACAGAAAGTCCCGACTCTACTATTACTAAATACGGGAAATAGTCATTACGTAGTATTTCAGAACTGAAATAATTATAGTTTTTTTTTGTAAATAGTCAAACTAAACCAACTAAACAAATTTTTAGTGTGAATTCTTAGTTTGTGATTACAATTTTTGAGCTTCTTCGAGCTGTAATAAAACTCTCGTGACTACTACTATCTTATGTTCGACCCCAACGTAACGAGTACGTCACGTAGAGTTCTTGCTTTACTTTAAAAGTTTGGTAATGTGATGTTAGACATAGAAAATGCATTAAAGATAATCCTTGCTAACAAAACAAATGACGGGGTTCAGAGCGGCGTCGCTAATTGAGTTAGTGTTAGCGAAATACTCCATTAGCCAAGCAGTTAACAGGTGGTGGTGTTAACGCGATTTTGTAAGGCTCATCATCTACAGATCCGGCTACAAATGATAATGACTTCTTTTTGTGGTCTCAAACTTTATATTTTTGAAACACGCGATTGCATTACATTGTTGCTGTTGTTGATTATTTCACTACGTATCATACAATTTGTACGATAGGTTAGTTGTGAAACAAATGAATGTATTATGTACGTTTTATAAGAAATGAGATAATATTTGTTATATTTGTACGATATCAAGATGCGATTAACAATATGAAGGTAATAAATAAATACATCGTTGCTTGTTGCTTTCATTCCGATCACGTATAAGCTGACTTAGCTGGACATCTATGTAATACAAACCGCAATGGTACAGGATATTGGCTATAACTAATCGAAAAAGGCGCTTGGCACGTTGCGGCTAGGCAACCTAATGACACAGATTCACGAACTACACATATGAGAAACCAGCCGATTTCTCGTGCTCGTCCTCGCTTCAACCCTGAAGTTGATCAGAATTCTAATGAATAGATTCGGGTCACGATGTTCCTGTGCGCGCAATAACCACAAGTCATCTCGATGCCATCTGCAGCGCAGAAAACGACTGATTTATGTGGCGTCGCACAAAGATCCGATCGAGTTAATTGGACCAAAATTGAATAATGATCGGTTTGATAACCAAGTAACCGACACGCTCTGTAAGTGAAAATTACAGAGACCGTTGATAAATAACTTCTCCGCTTAACTGAGATCGAATAAGATGTCCAGAACGGGTTATTATTAACACGCGTTTGTTTATGAGAAGTAATAGAAATAACACCAACTGGGCAGAGATCAAAGCTATGACCTTATGCTAGACGATGATCTCAGAATTCATGGTGTATTATACACATTACATTAACATAAGTAAATATAGACTGCCATGTGCACGTCGGACAGGCTAAAGAAATAGATATCCCAATAAATATGGCTGCCGTTTTGATAGGGACCGTAAACGGTGTTAGATATACGACGCCATAAGAACTGTTTGGGTTTCAAAATCTCCGCTCCACATTGTATGAAAATAGCACAGCGGATTAACCATGATACTGGTTGATAAGATAATAAACGTCCCACGTGGGCATAGTTGGATTTCTGTTGTATGCACGCGCGGTGACGACGTAGCCCGTTGGCGCGATGCGTGGGCGCATGCACTCTGTCCTTACTTTCAACACGTATCCGAAAGATAAACCCGCCACGAGGAAATTAATAAAGCTATCCACGCTGTGTGAACCGCTCCATGCGCCTGATACGGCTAATTTAGATGTTTCACCTTTGGGTGACCAGGGGTGTCCGACTGCGTTCTCATTTCATTCATGAATTTCATCATAATGACGCACTTAATTTGATGGTGCCTGATTCAGATAAAATTAACGTGTTTCTGAAGATGTCTATGTACGACGTGACGGTAATTGATTGTGTATTCACATTTTGTAATCGTTTAGGATTTTGAGCATGAGTATGTCAAAAAGTCAGGACTTTTCCTCTTACCTTAGGAAACGAAAATATATTAAGAAAAAATATATGTCTAGTTGTTTTTAGAAAATAGATAAATAGATAGATTAACTCTTTATTGCGCTTAATTAAAAAAATACATAAAAAATCAAGACTTAAAAAACGAGGTTACTAGTTACTAATATTGTGTTGTAGGAGTAGGTACATGGCACATATTGGTATATTTCTCTTTACGTTAATTGTGAAGGTAATTTTTTGTTTATACTCGTAGCTCTAACGTAACTTTGCCCACGCGAATTTTTTTTACAGTTTTGGAATTTTATGAAAATGAAGGCAAGGTTTTTTATAGTCACACGCATGAATATAAGAATTTGGAAATAAACATTACCACCTTTCTTGAGTTTAAGATATGACGTAAAACAACAATAAAACACCGCTATATTGTTTGTTGTGTCAAAAAGCTGTTACTTCTAGTGTTCTGCGGTGTCAATAAAGGCATCCCACTAATAAAAGAGCCATCGACTCCGAGGTGTTAATAGCGATACGGCACCATAAAGTCATTTACAGCTACTTATTGACTTTTACTACGATATGTAAGTAGATATACAGCTTAATTAAAACCACGCTACCGATTAGCGAGGTGTTGGCGATGCGAGAAAAACAAATTACTACAGTGACTTCATCAACTTCACGACGGTCTTATGCCCGAGCGACACGACGCTAGATTTTCAACCTAGGATAGCAAGATAGTGTTAGTAAGCTAGCAAGCTAGTAGTTCTGACTTCGCGTAGACAAAACTGGCGTTGCTTAGTGTTGTCTCCATGGAGCTAGAAATACTAGCTTGCTATCCTAGTTTGTAAAACTAGCCTCGTGTCGTATAAATATCTTATTTTTAATGAACGCAGTCTTCATCCGAATGCATTTGATTACGTCAAAGTAGAGGTGCAATGCATTTACCAAGGGCAATCATCCTACAGCGCTAAAAATACAATAATGTGTATCATAGTCTAGAATAGCTAAAACCAACGTTGTTAGACTCAATGTTTTGATACAGAATACGTTTATTTTTGTTGTATTCCAATCCTACGTGGAAGAAGTCTTTAATTTTCATCACACCAAGTCAAATTAATCGTCAATCTCAAAAAATTGCTACACTCGTAAACACAATTGCATGATTAATTACACGATATGATAGTTTTTAAAACTTTTTCTTTTATTTAATTTCTTGTAAAAACTTAGGTACATATATAGGCACTTACGGACTTACTTACTTTTATATGAGAGTTGTTTTTTGTACGAAACTTCTCCCGAAACAGAACAACCATTTCTACGCAATAACGGGAGTAACATCAATATACTCGTATACGTGAGTAAATTTGCTTTAAAGACCACGAAAATCTTAAAAAAGAGTGTCTTGATTGAGGTCAAGTGGAGAAAACGCCTAAGAATTCCTACCAGAGGGGATTAGCAAAGCGATCGCTCGCAAAGATAGCGTCGCGACGACGTAGCGAGTTGTGTTTCCTCGCTCCTTGAGTTCCTTTCTTTGATGGCTTCAAGGCTGTCTGGTGTTGGCGAAATTGTCCTCATTGGAGACGTCAATCAGTTGCCTTATATCGACAGGGAAAATCTCTTCGAAATGAGGTATCATCGCATTGAGTGGTGGCTGGTCTAAAACCGAACCTGGTAACAAAGATCAGCCAGGAGTTGCTCTGCACATCGAAACCCAATGGACGTCGCATATGCACTGAGGGAAATATACTCGGGTATGTACTCCTCAGCGTCCCGTATAAAGTCCCTAGAGCAGAGAAGATATAAGGGCGCGCAAATACCCACACCCAACCAAACACCCTCTTCTTAGTTCACACTCAAGAGGAGAAGGAGACCCTGACAAACCAGGGTTATGGGTCAGGCACCGGGTCACGCATCCTTACCATCCATGAAGCTCAGGGACTAACATACGAGTCGGTAATCGTAATCAAAACCAAGGCAAACATGAAGCTGCACGAGAGCGATGCGGCGTGCCCCATGCGGTAGTTGCACAATCTCGGCACATTTCCACTGACGGGGACGCACATACGCTGACGACACCGACGACGCCATCGGTCGGTTCGTGCGGCGAGCGTGGGCTGCATCATCGAAGACCATCCGCGATTTCAACCTACAGATGGCCATCAGGGACAGAAATGCGGCCGTTGTGGAGGCTCTGGGCCGGAGGAGGCAGCTAGGCAAAATGGCAAAAGGCAATTAGGCAAACACTCGATGTCGAGTCGATTACTAGCGGAATCCCAACTGGTAGTGATCGGCTCTACAGACGAGCACTAGAATTAGATTTTAAATGTACCCAAATCCCTTCTATTTTCCTCTTCTCCTTATCCAAGAAATGTGAAAAAAAAAAAAAAGATTATTATTGTAATGACAAAGATCACGGACCCCGGAGTCTGTGGAGTGGATAATTTAAATAAAAAAAAAAAAAAAAAAAAGTCCTTTTTTTTATCCCTTAATGTCATCCGACGCCATTACGGGTTTTGCATTTCTCTTTGTGAACATACACATTCCAACGAGACTATCTAATGTCTTATCTCGTACACGCTTCTATACTATTCAGACATGAAATTTACAACTACTGGTTATATTAGTCTGGCATTGAGTAGTGGCTGGTCTAAAACTAAGGATTTTAGTGCTTATGTCTATAGCCTTAGGGTTTATGCAACGCTTCCAGCAATTTGAGTTCGTATATGATCTTAGATGGTTAATGATAGGAACCAAGTATTCGTATAAATGTTTATCTGGTAACCTTGATTTATAAGGTGACTCTACCACTCACTAAATGGTAAAAAATGTACGATAGAGTTTTATTTTTACTATTGGTTTTATTTTCCGATAAGTAGGTATAATTCGATCATAATAGGTGTCTTTGTAAACTTTAACTGTGTAAAATAGTTCGATTTGGAAATATATACGAAGCATAATGTAGTAAAAATTGTGTTGTATTTTTTCAATGTACGTGTAATATGTTTCAAGTATATTTTACTTGTAGACATGTGTTATACTGAATCCATCCTTAATTGCAGGACCGATGAAGTATACTTATTAAAATTAATTTAATACTAGCAGCGCCCTTGTTGCGGTTGTTTGCCGTTCCCTTTATTTTCCTAGGATCAAACTTAGTCTATGTATTCTTCCAGACTATCGACTACTGCTACCTAACTGTTTCCTAAATTTCAACCCGAACTGTTCAGCCGTTAGGGCGTGATTGAACAACAAACATCTAAACATTCAAACATTGACATAATTTTATAATATTAGTAGGATGTTTGAGCAGGATGATTTAGTTTCACTGTTTAAATTATATATATTATTATTATTATTTTCATGGTTGATAAAATCTCCCTATTTCACTGGAATTTATTTTATATCAGAATTTACTCTTAATAGAAATGATAATAAAACCGTGATTTATTAATTTAAATATTATCTATTCAGGGTATCAGTTACCTCTACTGATATTTATTATCTATTATTTCGACTCTGTGGCACTGTAGGACGGACGTGAAGAAGTAACAAACAGATGGAAGCACACATTGTAATACAGTATTACACAGGTTTTTCGCACATATGCGAGGGATTACATAATTTATACTAATATTTTACAGAAAGAGTTTATAAATAAGTTGCAGCTGATTTTCAAATATTGACGGTACGGAACTGTCACATACTAATACGACTTACCACAATTAAGACAGAAAAAAGATTTTCTTATCTCAATTAATACTTACTGAACCGATTTTAGTTTTAGAGCAAATTGTTCAAATCGGACGAAGTCGGGAACTGGTCGCTAGTTCTGTATAGCTCAATCTGTTTTTTTTTTTATTCGAAATATATTTCTTAGGCCCAATATTTATGTAAATTATTATTAAATCTACTGTCATTTATTAGTATGACCTCGATATCCGGTTGCCGATTAAACCAATGTTGGTTTTCTTAACCCACCGTGCCACTTTACGATAAGATTAACCACTTATACTAGGTAAATATTATGAAAGTATTAATTACTAGTTCAATAAATATTATCTACGTGCCTATTATTCCTATTATTGACGAAGAACAGGAATATTTTAGGATTATTTTACCATGGCTGGTGGATAAGTGTGCTTACATCTGGTTACTAGGCAATCATCGGCTTAGGTTTAAATATGTTTATTCTCGTTTAAAAGATTACATTACTTTTGTGAAAACATTGACAACAGAATTCAAAACAAACATTTTAAATTCTGACGCAAAGATAAAATATGTATAGTAGGTTTATATCTACAAATAATTCCAGTAAACAGAAATAAAACATAACTTTAAATCTTAAATCATGCACAGGATGTTATAATGAACTTATTAACCATACAATTTATATGTATGTTAATCAGGACATACATAGCAAAACTCGTATACCGTTGAAACCGCTAAAATTATTGATCGTAATAAAATAACAAACGGTACGTAATAGGTACCGTTTAACAAATTTATTGTATGTTTCCTTTTCTTGTTTATTTGGGGTAATATTTTTTTACGGATTATTTAACAATCTGTTTTATGTTCAAATACAAACTCTATTTCGATAGAGTATAATCAAATCTCAAATTATTCAAGGTACCCAAATAAATAGTCTAATCCGTTTTGATCCCCTAATGAACAAAGCTACAAAGACGCGTTTATGGATACATCACTGACCATTAAGAATGTGACATCCGATACGAAGCCCTGTAGTGACCATATTGGCAGTTTGCAGAAATGGGAGCCAAACAGTCGCAAGGCATATCGCAAATATATCGCATTTCGGATGTCTAGAATGTACGGAACAACGTGCCCGGGGCCTCTATCTGATAAGATATCTAACCTTGCCTTCCAATTTGCTTTGCAAAGCGAGCCACCGTCTAGTCCACGAAACTTGCTAATAAGACGCTTATCAATCAATACACGACAAACACGATAGGTGCATTTTTTAAGAAACACAATGTCATGTTATCTATGAAGAACAAACTCATAACAAGCTCGACGCAATCATTTATTTACGTAACAGTTTGATTATTTCAATTGATTGACCGACTGAATTCATCGGCTGTTTGAATTCCATTCGAAAACACTGTCAACTTAAATATTCTACAAAATCGTAGCCTCTTTGTTGATTCAGATCTTCAGTTTAAAAATGTTATTACATAAAAATCGGCGTGATTTATTGCTAAATGAGTTGTGAAAAGTGTGAAAGTACCTCGTGTTCAAAAGGATCGTCCGCCGGCGGAACCCGTTTCTGCTTATCAGTGCTGAATGACAGCCTTCTTTTGAACAGCTTCATCTCGCGTCAAAGTCGCCGCCGGCTAGCTCTCCGTCCTCATATCTTGTAGCATTATGTTTAGCCTTTACATTCAATCCAAATAATAGAACACCAAATTCTTTGAAATATCAAAGAAAATTGTTAGCACGACATCACTGAGTTAGTAGCGGTTTTGTCGAGGAAACCGCGCAAACTGCATGTTTTCGCGCCATAAAGGTGAGTGGGCACTGGAGGTATAAATCTGTCAGTGGCACATGGTAGTGCGGCCGGGTCGCGGGCGCGTCGCGCACTGCCCGCGCTAGCGCCGCCGCGCCGCTCCGGCCGCCGCGCCGTGGTGCGGCCCTCACCTTCGCACCGCAGGGCGACAGTGTACCCGCCCCTCAATATTCCAACATCAATCATCATCACCGGCCATTAACTCTCTCCATAAATCATTCCTTAATGCTGTAAAACACCTTCACACCTAATATACCTCTATATTATACACGTATATATTGAATAATGACGCTCAATTATCAGTGTTATCATACTAGAAAACGCTATAATACTTGCTTTACTGGGGATTCAGCCGCAAACCCAATCCACTAAAGTCATAAGTGGTAAAGTAAGTGTGTCGGATTTCAATTACCGCAGTTGCAGCGTACATGGTACGTGTGAGCACAGGAAGGTACTAAGTACCTACATAACTAACTCGGCGCTAGAACACGCAGCATCCGCTCTTACTGTAAACATTCAGCTAAAACTGGCAGTTGAGTATGCTCTTGTTTGACACATGCCAATTACGTATGAATTATGTTAACGTGCGCCTAATAAATAACTGAACTTAATTATGAAGACTGAAATCTTATTAAAATCCAATCGATCGTACAACTTTATTGTAAATTTTCAAACGAATAACTTGGAACAAAGCAGTCATTTGTATCACTTGTTTCTTCATTTATCCATTAAGGGAACATTTATTACTATCGCTGAGCAAGTATTTGTTTCATGGATATTAATTTCGTCGAGTTCATTGCAGAATTAGCAAAGAGATTGCGAGAAGTACCAAGTTGCAGGAATCCTATTCAAATATTATTTTCACTCAATTTCGACAAAAATAACTCAATGAGTTATTTTTGTCGAAAATGTTTCTGTTTTGTTTGTTGAAATCAAACAGGAAGAGGAATGTAGGCAGAGGTTGGAATGTAGCTACGCGATGCGAGCCTGCTGTTTGAATAGTCGTTAGAGCTTTCCGAGCTTTGTGGTCGTTTTAACCTGACTGACCATCCAATGGGAACTTCAATAATCTTTTGTTTACTAAACCCTGAGAGTGGTCATAAATTATCTCTGTATAGAGCCCAAATAAATTCGATATTTGACGTTGTTTATTGCATTCCAGTCGACCGAATGCAGCAGATGTTTTTTTGTTTCTACTCGTGGATGCTATTTTTATACATAGGAAATACCGCGGATGTACAGGCATCATCGTTTTCGAATCGTGATGGCAACGAGGCGTCGATAAATCACAATTATTGAACGACAATCTGATCCGAAAATTTGTCAAAATAGCGTGAAAATTCACCGTGAACAGCGGCGTGAGGCACGAACCGAATGCTCTCTCGTGCCACTTTCTTGTCCCATAATCATAATGGGGAGTAATTCCACCAATTTTCGTCCACAAATGGCCTGTTACTGCCGCCGTATCATACAGCTGGTAACCATGAAACTACATATATTATGCGAAAGTTAACGAACGTTGAGGAGGTATCCTTAAATGGTTATGGTAAATGAATTTCGGTAAGTATAATGGATTAAATTTCATTATTTACACTATAAGCACTTGATATTTTTTTTGTATTGAAGTTTTTAAATTATAGATATGTATTTATAAAATCATATCATAAAATCTGTTTAATATTTACTTAGTTTTTCTGCACCCCTGTAAATTAGTTTATTTATACCTTCAACATAATGTAGAATACGTATTCTAAAACACTAAACATTCACTGATTTTTTCAAAATCATGATCGCGAAATCAATTAATTTCAGTCCGCCTCAAAGCACAAGACTCCTCCATTATATCATAATCTTCTGTGATTTCCACCGTAATATTATCATATCGAAAGTGAATTGAATACAGAAGAAGAATAACTAGAGCACACATATGAAAAACCATGCAAATAACAAGCGTGCGTCGAAGAGCTAGGTCTAGTTGGGTACTTACAGAGTTGTGCAATTGCGCGAGTAACTGCGCCGTATTGGCAGGGTCCGCCAGCTCGATGGCGCCCGCCACCTGAAACATCCCTCGTGTTATAAGTGGGTCAATAGGTCCCGCAGGACGGCGCAATCACGACCGTCTTGTTAATCCCACATAGGGGACACATCGGATACGAAAGGCTCCTACAAATTGTATGGTTGAAAAGGTCGTTGGAAAATTTGATGTCCCGATTATTTTAATAATCAAAACGACATGTTTACCATTAGGACAATAGAAACTGTTACAAAATTAAGAGTACAAATTCAATCGTGATCATGATTAGGTACTGCTCTACCATTACAATTATATTTTCATTGTCTCAAGAGTTTTGACAAAAGTTACATCACTTCAGAACAATAGCTGTCTATTACAAGGCCGGCGGGATAACTTTATATAAATCTGGGTTGTATCTGCCTCACGTACGGTCAATAGAAAGAACTGCCTACAGCTGAGGCGCCCGACCTTGTAACGTATTTTGCGAACGTTTTGCCTTGCCAAAACAGACACGCCTAGCAGTCTACCTTCTTATACCTGAGCATTTGAACTAAACAAATTCTCCTTACGGAAATAACAACAAGGTTACGTAAAGTAATATAAGCAGAGAAAGAATCTCGGTGTATCCTGCAGTACCGCCAAGAACAAATGGTTGAATTAACTGGCATAAAACTTTCCGAAACTTATCGGCTTCGGGAAAGTTATGACCGGGTTCATTTTGTTCAACTCCACAACAATTTGTAAGTTCGGTTGGCAAATACCAGACGAATATTTTATTGGCCAAGTTTTACGGCATTTCCTCAGATTGAAAGCAAGGGAAAGCCCTATAAGAGGTGCTTGTAGAGTGAAAGTGCGAAATAGTTCATAAATGGGCATAAAAGCAAGTTTATCTATTTTCGTTGTGTTGAGCCGTAGGTAGGCGCGGGCGAATCAAATCGCCTGGGGCCGCAATTTGTGGCTATTGTCTGTCGTGGCGATATCCCCGCATTTGTCACGGGCTCGGGCTTGTGGTATATCTGAAAATGCCTGCCTATGAAATGTAGCCCTCATTCCGGAGAATAGCCTACAATGAGAAGGTCTCTACGTTCTCTGAATATCTTACTGCATTTTTTATCTTAAGGTGTATCAGCGCGCGGGGTCATCTCGTTCTCGTATTTCAACATTTTGCTAAGCACACATTCTTTGCAAATATCGGCAGGTATTGAAATGTAACAACCGATCAACTTTATGATAATAGCATTTTGATCGCTATCTAATTTATTCTACGTGATTCATAGAGTCCTACTTGTAGTCAGCGGGAGGGAAATATCTAAGGTGTACTCAGAATAAATTATTTGTATTCGCAGGTGTTGGGAACGGGTCTTACGTTGCCGACAATTTTATGTACGCTTTGCATAAACTGTACAACTCTTATGTTTATGAATATTAAAAACCATGTAAGTATTGTATAGTACGAGTATAGGTTAAACGGTACCTTCATAGTTATTTGTAAGTCTGAGTTATTTGACTCTAATGACCTTCTTAGCTTTGGCACCTTCTGTTTAAAATTCATACACAATTTTCACTGTTTGTAAGACAAATTATACAAATTATTTACGCAATTGTTTAAAATTAATTATAAGTATGTTAATTAGTTGTTATTCTAACTAACGAATTAAAACTATAAACTAATACTATGAAATAAGAATAAAATTATGCATAGTCCTGATTAGGTACTATTATTAAATCTATTGGATTAAACTACATAGTTTTCCATGGTTAATGATGTAATGATAGATAGGGCAGAGAAAACTGCAAGTAACACGTATCTAATATTTCATAACAGTAGCATGCACAGTGAAAACAACATTCCAAATTATAGGGAGACGAGCTGGCAAGAGATTCTACGAGTACCATCGCGACATGCGGAACAGTAATTATAATTTCAATCTCAACTTTGATGCCCTCATTACTCAGAGGAATATAGAGTACGCAGGTCGCTTCTAGTTAAGCATGTTTAATCCTAGGCAGTGACATTGTTTAACACGAGGTAAATTTACGATCAAACATTCCCAAATCTTGATTTAGTTTAAATTTAATCACAATTACCTATTTATTGACGCCTACTCTATACGAAACAATAAGAATGAATCAGCATTGTTTAATTGCACACTTTTGTGCTTTATGACCCAAACATTTTTATATTTGTAAAATTAGACTCGTATGAGCGCCTTGTGAGCCTTACTGGACGCATGTCTTAAAAGATTTTTTCAACAGATGTTACAAAGTTTACATTTCTTCTTTAATATTATTATTGAAGTATTTTTAAATTAATGATAAGTTGGCCGAATGTAGACTTATGTCTTGATGTTTGAAGCGAGAATTTGAGCATAAGTTACTACCTATATACCGTTTATTCATGTACCACAGATACGTATGGTTTAGGATGTTTATGTAAAAGTCAGACTTGAAAACTTACAAAGTGTATGTGTTAGTTTTTCTGTGTGTGAAATAAATTTTCATTACATTTTATTTCATATATATTTTCAAAATACTTAAAACCCTACCAATATTGTAAACGTTGTAAAGTTTGGATGTTTGTTGCTCAATTACTTCGAAACGACTGAACGAATCGAATTGGAATTTTAAACACCATTAAATTATTATTTTCTAAAATAGCACACAAGCCATCCCGGGATAATAAACAGGAACTGCGCGGGTGAAACCACGGGATTCAGCTAGTAGTAAATATATTTTGAAGTTTAATCCACAATTACTCGAAATAAGTCCGCGATCTTCCTTATTTAAGTATATTTCTGTCTTTCAATATACACGATTTTTATAAAATATCTGCAACATCAGAATTCGCGTTATTTCGCCGCCACAGAGAAAGAATTGTTAATTATTTAAATGCGTTGTATCATGGTGATTCAAAAACAGAATATTGATAGTTTTGATTGAACTGGATATCTTTCAAAAGAAGCATAAATAAATAGTAAGTAGTTCCGACATCAGCGCGTTCTAAAGTCCTCAACTCATTATTTTGGTTTAAATAGACAGTCAATTGCATCACTTGCATCGATAAATTGTAATCTAAATTAGATAACTATTCCACTGACTATTTTAAATCGATAAAGCACCATTGAGGTTAAAAAGCTTCCGGAGTGTAAAATAGCGCGTGACCCTTTCAGATGATAAGGCTAATTTCCTGCTGCGGCAAGCCCTTCATCCATTACTTTCCATTAGCTTTGGGAATTCATCACACACGTGGTAAATAATGCGTAAAGTCCATCCGTTCGTCTGTCAGTCTTTAGGTAACTAATGCCGGGCATCGGTCACTTTGTCCGGACATTTTTCATATGCCCTGTTAATGAGTCTCTGCTCTGTAATGTCTTGTGGATAGTGGACATTCGTTAAGTCTGATTGTTGTACCCATAACGGGAGTGTGGGCCATTGTTCTCGTTCACGGTTAATTAAAATTAATGGTGGATAATTTAAGCACCTTAAATAATCGTACGCACCTACCTACCGACGTGTATCGAAGGTGTTCCGTGTTGAAATGATTGCATTAACAGAGGAGACAATCCACGCCGTTTTAGGACCTAAATCTCAAATTCGTATTTAATTTTTATACGGAGAACTAACATATTAAAATGGACGGAAGTTAGAGTTTATACGGGTAAGCGTAGGCAGAAGCATAACATTAGCGTACATGCCATGCATTCCATGAACAAAATTGATAAACATTGATTGTGTTTCTGAATATAATAATAGATTAAAATAACGTTTTGATAATTCACGACTAACTTATTTTAAATTATATTTTATACTTTAACTTGTATTTCTAAACTAAATTGGAATACATACGTGTATGTCCAATGTCTAGAAATCCCGAAGAACTTGTCTGAATAACATTTTTTATTTTATTTTTTGTAGATCGTCTATCTAATTTGCTGGCAAGTTACTCGTATTTTTGTTGTAATGCACCTTTCGTGACTCTGACGACAATAACAGAATACATTGCCTGCCTTCGAATTAAATAATGGAGAAGGTAAGAATAGGTAAGTTACCGCAAAAAGCTAAGTATCTTGGCCTCTCTATGATACCGCATTGCTGTAAAAATAAACTCAACTAGCCTTCTCTCTGCATCGGCCGCCGGGGCATTTGCGTGATCTGATCCACTCCAGAACTCTTAACCATGTTTATTAGGAAATGGCGAGACTATGATGCCGACGCGTTTATTTTTGAAGGTGTAACACTTTCAGAGCCCCTATGAATATTTTATGGAATTATAAATGAAGCGACGGATCCAGAATTTATTACTGACCTGGAGTAAACTGACATACCCAAAACCTACTCACCTATACGATAATTGGCATTTAGTAATTGTATTATTTCTGGATATCGTAAAATATAAAACACCTACCTACAATTCTTAACACTTAGGAGAAAAATACCGTCGAAATGCAATAATTATTTCCTAGTTGCATTCCGTGGTTGTACCTTTGTAAGATTAAGAGTTACAAGCAAATAGACTACAGGCACGTGAACAAAATTTTTGGGTCATATCATACACCAGGAGACCTATGTAGGATGATAGAAGGGTATAAATTAATAAGATTGAGCACTATGCCGTCACTTGTAAGCTGTCCAACTGAGTGCAGTTGAAGTTGAATACCTCTTCTAATCTATTATTCCGCAACGCCGTACAAAAATCTTGCGACAAGGAGAAATGATCGAGGCTTAGAACCCCCCCCCCCCCTCTTCAACAGTCTAAGATATGATTCTTTCAAGTTTTTTTAGGAAACAATGATTAGGAATGGATTGTTAAGGTTGTTTTCGATTAACTTCTTCGTTTATTTAGTTTTTTCTATACAAGAAAAAAAAACAAATAAACGAAAAAACCCAGGCGAACTCTGCCAAGAGTGCTACCACTACTGCAGTAGTAAAATCACAAACAAATATATACGAGTAACAGTAACTAGTCTAAAACTTAAGTCCAACTAAACCGACTAGGTATAGGTATCATGTTTGTAATCGCCGCGTATTTAGAATTTAAGCTTATACTGATTATGTACATACTAGCAGAACCCGTGGGGGTTTACCCACATAGTTCTCATAGCCGTATTTTTTCCGCAATGATATGTTCAACCCTTAGATAAAGTATAATATTTATCCTCTTTGGTTCAACCTGATTCGTTAAGCCGTTCCCACGTGATTAAGCAACAAACATATAAACTTTTTTCACATTTATAATATTAACGGGATTTATAAAGATTTATATCATATAGTGTGTATAATCTTATCCCGTATAAATACCTAATTATATGACCAAATTATCTTACTCATCGTAGTGGAACAAAGTTAACCCTTTTGAACTTTTTACGAACATGTTACGTTTTTTCTCATTTTTATTGACCTACTTACGTGTGGTAACTGGCATCTGCCATTTCTGCGAGTATGTGTTTATTTATTACAACCACGGTGGTCTTGGCTCATACGTACGACTCCTCGCAATCTGACAAAACGTTTCGAAATCTCTACTAGCACTTAACGTTTCCAATAATGGACCTACTGACTGAATGCTAATTACTACTGCGCAAAGATACAGTAAAACACTGTTGCAAGATTTAAATGTCTTAGCTTATGGTTCTGTGGCTATTAAATTGGCTCCACGATGATAACGACATAAGAACTGTGAATTAGAAACCCTGACTACATATTAACAGTTATTTGTCATATCTTTGATCTATCTGTTGTTTTCAATCAATCAATTCAACCTCATTTAAGTTACAACCCTAGGAGCTGGTTTTCAAACTAATATTTTTCGGAACTTTTCTTATTATTGCATATTATTTACGTAATTGCAGATTACTTTTTAAATAATCCTCAAAAAATAGAGTCGTTTTACTATTTTATTCGTGATAGATAAATAGATAGATAGAAACACTTTATTGTTCACAACACAAAAACAAAAATGAATAAACAAAAATAGAAATTCTTAAATCTAGTGAAACAAATGGCGGCCTTATCGCTAAGAGCGATCTCTTCCAGGCAATCGGAGGATGGAGATAAAATTTCAAAAATTTGTGATTCCATTGTAAGAAAAAGTACATTTGACTATTGTAACCAACCAAAGCATATCTATGCAGATATAAAAATACATACATCATACATAAATGTAAGCTGGTTCACGACACAGCGCCAATCATCTACAACAGGTTGCCACATGACGTGCGCGATGCGCCCTCGAAAGGAGCATATAAGCGCAAACTGAAAGACTGGCTTCTATAAGTTCGATGAAATACTGAAAATTTGTTTAGTTATTGTAAGTGGTTATTCTGAATTGATTCTCAAATTGTTATTATTAGTACTTTTTTATCTGACATATTAATTTTTTTGTTTAATTATTATTATTAATTAATTTGAATGTGACATGTTTTATTATTGTTTGAGTGATATCAGTAATTTATTTTGATGTGACATTTTACATTACCTACTATCTGACATATTTATACATATTGTGTTAAATGTTTAGTTATAATAATTAATTCTCGGATATACCGAGATATTTTTCGTTTACCTACTGTATTTTAAGTTTGACATGTAACATAAATGGTTATGAATAAATATACATACATACATAAATGTTAGGTAGATATTATTTCATCAAATACACGTCATAGACATGTTCTGAACTCAACTTTAAGCAAAAATAATTCTGAGTCTAGATATTACCTAAGTACTAAATATAAATAATCTACGTTCATAGAAATTAATATTTCAACAAATCAGAACATTTCCCATGATATTTTTGAAAACAATTTTAGTACTTATCTGTAATATTTTAGGTAGCTCCATATAAAACACTTATTTTAATATCTATAATTTCGAATTTTCGTTACGACATATTCCAAATTACATTAACGCCGACAGAGGAAGGTATTCGAAGAACGAGTGTTCAATCTGCTGCGTGATTTAAAACGGAAATGCGTGATATTAAAATGGGTGTTAAACTTGTTCGCGTGCGGTAACTGACGTGAATATGCACGTCTCAATCCCGAGATGACGCCTGTCGCTGCGGATGAACGTGTTGGCAACTCTTATTGCGACGCCAGCGTACAATTTGGATTTATTTCGGAAAACCTCGAAACATTGCGACACCGTAATTACAAAACATAACACTATCGTGACAACTTCTGAAATAAGACATGTTTACGCACATTATGTTAATGATGACAACTTAAGTCATTCAGCATTTCGTGCTGTTGCGTTACAATTTTCAACAAACACCAGGAACAAATTAAAAAAATGAGGCAAATCATGATTAAACCAAGCGTTCATGTTTGTTGTGCTGATTGCTACCACTTTAGTTTACAGTCACTTTCATAACACCTTTACTATGATAGTAATTTGTGTTGGACCACTAAATTCATACCTGCCTCACGATATTATAAAATACAAAAGTCAGGGGAATATTTCAAGCAATAACATTTAAATGAGCTAAATGCATGCAATTCTATTGTCATTTACGTCATCACAGACCGTATATTTACCTAAATTAACTTCGCTCCAGTGCCGCAGTTAATGTTTATGGACCTCGTTAAGATGACCGCCTACTGTCTCAGTATTACGGTAACACAATAATGTTAAATGAGTTGACCGTTAGAGCGCCAGTGATCATAACAATCGATGACTGGGATAAAAATATACGAAGACAAAATCCAATTAGCCGTTAATTCTGAAGAAATTCGTCACGACTGTAAAGAAATAAAAAAAGCGCTACAAAACTCAAAATGTTGCTAACAAGAAATCGATTATCACTTTTTCAGATTATCGAGTGTTTGTATGGGGAGATAGATATTTCGACTTTATATTGAAGCATCAAGGTTGATTAATGGTTTTGAGCTCAGTTTGTCGATAAAGTGGCAAAAAATTTGCTAGTCATGAGACGGTTAACAAAACGAACAATCGGCATGCGATACTGATTTGTAGGTATTTATTTGTGTGTAATATGTGCTGAGTTCCATTCGGTGGATACCGCGATTGACTGCCAGTTCCGGGTCATTCGGCAACTATTGAAGTTTTTGTGTGCGAGTTTTAATTGCGCCGAATAGAATCAAACTGGGCAATGTCTTGTCTTTGAGATAACGATAGATAAGAATCAAGCTAGTTTGAGAAACAATGCACACTTTTTTATGTATACCTACAAAAAATATATCCAAGGGAGAGACGAAAATTTCTACGAAATGGTATAAATTCAGCTTTTCGATTTTGTTTTACTATGACTCTAGTTAAGCTTAAACGATGTTTGCTAAAACGCCTTCCTTATTGAACAGCTGCACAATGATGTAATTGGAAAGACAGACATCGCCTAAAGCACTGCTCCCAGATCAATTGAATAGAGAGCGTTCAATTTAAGCAATAGTCTATTATTACCAAAGGTGGGCACTTAGGTAAACCCACACGTAATAGGTTGCTATTCACCATTAGCTCGAACAAAACAAGTAACGGCACTGTTAGTAAAAGATAATAAGCTACTCTAGAGAAAGCCCTTAGCCTCAATTTAATTAAACCACCGACGCAAAATCAAGTCATACGATCCGAACAATCGTTTGGAACTAAATACAAAGACAGTCGCTGCGGCTGTATCTACTCGAATTCTCGAATGATAACTTACATAAGTTAAAATTACGAATAAGTCGTCAAGTCTAAACAATATGCTCTATACGCAAATCCAATCATTGTTGAAAAATACCAACATAGTCTGGTATTTTAAACAATTTAACGGGAAATATTAAATAAGATGTAGCGTTTCGGAGGCAAAAACTTATTGAGTAACGGACACCTAGCAACCATCTAGTTCTCTGAAATTCCATTGAATAGTCGCGCAGTTAGCAAAAATTCCAACAATGTAGCGGCGCGACTGCCCCGTAAACATGGCAACGCAATCATACAAACAAACTAATACAATCAGTACCGCAGACTATGTGGATATACCGGCAGATATAAATAAATGCGCCTGTCTCTGCGATCTTATGGATTTATCTTGCAAATATGTCTTGTAAATATAGTGTCGTACCTCCTCCATTCGTCTGACTTTCTCTCAAAAATATTCTTAAAACTCAAAAATGTTCTTTAAAATATACAACACACATCCAAATTCTTATCTGCCAATTCCACGGTACAAAGCAATGTTTCCCAAATTCCACAAACAACCGAAACGACCTTGCATTGTTACCGCTCCAGACTTTTTGGTCATGAATTATTGCAATGCTCGATATGAAATTGGATAAGGTATCTGCTTAAACGAATAATGGGTCATATTTCACGAAAGGATAAATAAATAAATACGGCTCGAATACGGCACGACTCTCTCCGCTTAGCACAAGCCGGGAAACTATTTATTTTCCACCAGCGGCTGACTTTGGCGGCAAACAAAGTTCCTTTGAATAAATCGGACCGCTTGGACAGTTTCAAATAAAGAGGATTGGATATTTTAGAACTTTTAAAAGTTTGCGCTGTACTCGATCCTCCCGACCTCTCCCTAAGTTACGTAGGTACAGCAATGTAGAGGCATATCTATTATCTTCTATATCTATGTTTTCACAACAACTAAACATCTATTCCGTAAGTTATCATTCCGAGCTAGTTATCTGTAGAGTCAAATGTCTGACATGAAAATTATCCATCATTACAATACAACTTGTATTATAATTATAGGGAATTATTTTATTACTTCTGGTTATGGTTGATCTTTACTCTTTACTCGTTTTAAAATGTCAGCACTTTGAAACCTATCATTTGATTTAGTATTTCATTCGATGCATTATTTGTGCATTTTATTAATAATGTTGCAATTATGTAGTATGGAGCACAGTGCATATTAGGATGCAGTAATACACATTATTATTTTTACATATGGTAACCAAAACACAATAACAAGACGATGATGTAATCTTATCCACTTTAGGATTACTGGTGTAGTACACACTTACTCAGATCCCATTATAGATGGACATCGTGTATGGAATGAGATGTGGGCAATGAGCTCTCGCACGCTCAGACCGCTCCAATCCCTCCGGAGCCCGCGGAGGCTCTCCCGGCACGGGTGACATTTAAAGTATCGACCGACCTACAGGAAGGTGTATTAAATTCAACACACCCGACAACGACGCCTTGTCCGCAATTTGACCGAGATTCAGCTCGAATTTCATATTTTCGTGGTGGTTTAACTTAGTGAGAGAGAGAGTTTTTTTTTGTCAATTTGTTTCATTAAAGATATTTTACAACAGTTCCAATAAATACTACTGCAAATAAATCTTAACTATTGTTTAGCGGTACGTATTATTTATTCAGAGTTGATTGTTACTTGATATCAGTTCAAAGTATAGAGTGTTTCTTAGAAGTATTTATAAAAATTCAGTGAAGTCACGTTCTTTATCTGACTTTTATTGTAAACCAAAAAGTCTATTGTTTTTGTGAGGATGTGAGCCTCAGCTGAGGGCGGATCTACTTTTCTTTCTGTATATGTGTGAGTGCGCATTTGTATATGTTTGTGTAAATAAATAAAAGTATTAAAGACAAAGGCACAATAACAAACCAACCAACCAATAGTAAACCAGCGATGAAAATGCAACCAGCAAAGGTTAACAATCCCATAACTCCAGAACTAGCGAGATACAAAGTTGACTTAGCGAGTTTAGTTTAGTCAGTTTAAATATCTCAGCTTGGATAGCGGTTTGCACGGTAGTTCCAGAAATGAGCCCAAGATTTAAAATCACAGTAAGTTAACTAAAGCATAGCTGATAGTATATGAGTACCTACTGGTCTGAGCTTTATTAAAATTTCTGAATTACTCGTAACAATATTATAGAGTTACGATAGCCGTATTGAAAGTCGAAATGCTTTCGAAGTTATTAGTACTTATTGGTGATCAAACTAGATTTACATGGATAGATAAGTACCTACCTAGTTTAAATCAATTATCCTTGTACATCCATATTGACTTTCGAAAGCTTTTTATTGTTTAAGTACACTAAGGTAACTTCAGTTCTTCAGACTTCTTTGTTTAGCAGCGAAAAATAATGGGCTAATATTACTTTTTTTTATTTGAAAGAAATAATACCTACTATGGTGAAAATACCAGGAAAGCAAACCACGTTATGACCCCGTTCCAGTGATGAGTTCAATGTAGTTTTATATCAGTAATTTGATTTATTGAATGTTACCAAGTTTTACCACCAAAACTTGGTATGGTTTTCAGTCTCGTACAAAAATCTGTGGCGATACATTGCATGATAGCGGTCTGCTTATTAAATGTTGCACACATATACAATATTAACAAATGTAGAATCCCAGATAGGTATGCTCATTCAAGTTTACGTTCTGTCCAGCTAAACTTGCCAAGCTACATCGTACGGTATCTCTGTTACGCAAGCTGCCATAACTACATTCTCGCGGCGTCAATCAATCTCCCTTTACGAACACGCGAATGCTTATCACCAACGTATTGCAAATAAGGAAGTTGTAAAAGTTGTGCCTTATCCAATAAGCTAACTCAGTACGTACTTACTTAACCAACAATAGGTCGACTTGAAACCAACTAACTAAAATTGAATCTTATTCAATCAAATCTAATTCCGCTTTAATATGTAACCTAGATATCAATTTGTTAAAGATGATCAATAAATGAAACCTAGTACCAGTCGGAAGAGTGCCTAGCATTTTTGCCAGCATTACCACTGATTGAAATGTGACTGTTTCGTTTCGGGCGTTCTGTGCAATCATTTATAATATACAATCAAAGAAACATCACAAATATTTTAGCAAATGATTATTTATCAAAGTGTTCCGTAGTTAATACCCTTGAGTGCTTTCACAACTAAACTATTCAACGGTGTCATTAAGTGTTCAAAGCTAATTTACAAGGTCTTATCAGAGAATGGCGACAACAAGCTCTTAATCCCCATTCTGCGACACTATAACAGACAAATTGAATGCAAACTCAGTGACGGAAACTCTCAATTTGACCAAAACAGCCGTGATTACTGTCTGCCAAATTGATGGAGCACTGCTTCGGTAAATATTGTTATACAGCAATATGTTTCCGGAGGGGCTGAGGCCCTAAAGGCTTACAGTACGTATTTTACATGTAAAAACTCTATAAATATTTATTATTATCATATTTTTGTACACGAATAGACGTCTAAGTTACTCAAGCTACATAAAAGAGGTATTGTATGATTTAAAAGTTACTTTTAAATTGATTCATAAACCACATATGTAGATGCCAATTCATAACCTGAGGTAAAATATTCATGGTTAAGCTTATGAGCTTAGAGTATTGATGACAGATGATTTTAATTTTAAAAATAAAAAATATATATTATACTTTATGTCAGGACTCCAAAAATTCGCTCACACCATACGCGAGAAAACAACTTATCAAATACTGAGCAAGTCAAATCGGTATAGACATTTTCGACATTTAATTGACATTTGACAATGAAAAAATTTGTTTAACTTGTAATAGGTATGACGGTTAAACCCTCGGAAAAATATTTTTTAACTTCACAGCAATAGCGATTATTAAGAATATTTTAAATACATAAATAATCATCAACAGTGTATCATTAATATAACCCAAACTCGGAGTTAGGCTATAATGTCCCTACTACTATTACAACAAGGAATTCTCGAGTTGGATACAGATTTATGGTACCATCGAGTAATTTCGAAAGCTAGCAATTATTCATTGAAATTGTTAGTTAAACCGATTATTAGTGCAGCGGTAAATGAAGATATAATGCGCGTTTAGTGTCGGTATTGCACTGGTGGGGTGCGCCGGCGCCGCCTCGGGCATCCGTCAAGGCGGCCACGACGCAGGGCGGCACCACCGTTCCCGCCCTGCGTACTATTCCTTTGATACACGAGCATAAATTACACATTTTAATTCTATTAACAAAGAAACTAGTTTCATCTTTGTAAATAACTAGCATAACATACGAAACGCATACAGTTTTAAATCTTGAATCTTAGAGATAGATGAAATATTGGTAAATGTTTAAATTAGAGTTGCCTAAATGAGTTGCATAAATGAACCAACATAACGGGATAACTCATAATAAAATTTTTACAGTCATTTTACAATTTTACGTACAGTTTTACTGTGATAGTCATATATTTATGTAGGTAAATTTTGGTGAATAAAACATATCCATTTTGTTCTGGTTTGGAATCCCCGCTATAAAAAGTAAGTACCTCTACGTAAGTAACTCCTATTTAAAATGTATCAAAATGCAAAAAACTCATAGAACTTTGCTAATAAAATGGTTGTTATTTATAAAATAGGCATGGTGACATGACAGTGATTAAAAATATTACTTACCTACTTAAATAAATATTTTTGATAAATTGCGATGTTAAATTAATTAAAAACTAGGTATTTGTTTATATTCTTGTCAATTTTTAATAATTCAACGTAATTTGATAAAACAAAAAATACGTGCCCATATTTTTTTTCCTCACGGACTAATTAGAATGGTATACATATACGAGTAATTTTGACGTAGTCAATATCCCAATTGGTGTGAAAAAATGTTTACTTATAGAAAATACTGTAATCTCTCTCGCCATTTGTTAAACATCTTGAGTAAATACAGCTCCGTCATCGCATCTCCTCACTAACATACCCCTTCTAAAAGCTCCGACATCATATTGCGAAGCCAGACGAGCATAAACGAGTGCATTCACGAACGGGATCGTATTAAAGTTAAAGTGGATTAAGCTCGGGATGCCAAGAAGACACGCTAGATATAGACATACCTCCTCTATATCTAGAGTGCTAATACTTACAAGTTAGCAAGTTACCATGCACAGTTGTACAATTGGAAATTGTAGGTATGCATAGCCTTTTCTTTGGAATTAATTCCCGTAGGTTTTATTTTTTTACCATGTATTATCGGCTAAAATATAACTCTGTTCTGAAATTACAGAATACTTATGTATTTGGTTTTCTACACATCTCATTATATATTAATACGTACTTCCTGTCCTCACATTGTTTTAAACTAAAATATAAGATAAAGATAAAGCTAATTTATTAACATAACACAAGGAAAGTATACACGATTTATATAAATGTAAAGATGAACAAAAATTATTACGTTTGTTCATTATAGGTACTAGTACGAGTATTATAAATTACGGGCATTTATCTCGATTATTATGGGACAATTATCTTGGTTTACTACCTTATTGGTATGGTATTAGGTACCATAGGATATTTAAGCTTGGTTATTACCATAGTTTCGCGTGATTATTAAATAATACTAGTTTTGTCCTAACTTCTGGATTCGGAGTTTTGTCACAATTAGCATAGAGTCAAGACTATACTGACCAAGTGTGAGTTAAAGAATTAATTAGGTATACCTGATACCCACATTTTAATTAATTTTATTTCAAGTCCGTTACTTTTTGTGGTAAGTACTTCAAGGAAGTAGGAAGTGTGTACAACTCGACAACAATAAAATTAGCTATATAAATGGAATATATATATGTATGACAGTGGATTATCCTTTTATTTCTACCCTTAATTGAACAAGTTCATAAAATTGAAATATTATATTAAATTTGTCACATACCATTGTTTGTTTCTGTTAAGTCTTTTTATATTTTGTACTGCTAGGACTTGTATTACTAGAAGATCCGTAGACCTTACTTAATATTTCACATAATCACGATATGATCTCAATACCATTCGAATATAGGCTAATGCATGGACTGACATACATTCGCAGTATTAACTTTAAAAATACGTTTGACGTCATCGGAACATGCACGTTTTTATCAGTAGGTAATATATTGCATTCCATGTCGATAAGAGCACAGATTATTTATATGCATTAATAAACCACATAAATAATCATTTTCTTTAAAAATATGATTTATAGCATTAAACAAAATGTAACATAGGTACTTTATTTTCCCACTGCTGACACTCGGGGTCTTGCTTGGAAGGTGAGAGCCAAGGTCTGATCGACCTTGGCTCTCAGCTTGCCAACTGAAACAAGGTCCGTTCTTGAAACATGCCGGTTTCCTCATGATATTTTCCTTCAATGATAAAGCTAGTGATTCTTCAAAGTGCTCAGAAGTCATACTTATATTCAGAAGTGTAGGCGGGAATCGAGCCTACGACCTCACGATTGTGAAATCACGCTCTAGCCACTACACCACTACTGCCTTTTGAATACTTTTAATATTTCTATGCAATTATACGTTACTACTTGCATATATATCTCTGTTTTGATGTCCAGCCCCTCCATTCTATAACTAGTGTTTATCTACACCTATTTATCTGTCCTTAAATGATAAACAATTTCCTAAGCTTTAGTCAAATCCCAGATCAAGGTTAGATAAGCGTTACTTGCATTTTGGTAAACAATCCTTTCTTGCCACTTAAATAAACAACTAACAGTTTTTTTACCATCTTTGAGCCATCAAGAAGGTGCATGGCCCTTTCTAACACAACCTAACAAGGTGTATTTTATTTTCAACTGCTAGATATGCAGAAACGGTACAAAATACAACAAATAAAAAATAAATAGGTACAAAATACAACATTTAACTGTAACAGACGGCTCATTTATAGCACTTAATTGAAAAGCTATGTTGGAGAAATAAAACTAGCAAGTTTATTACTAAAGACTTGCTAAATCTTCGATACAAATCTAAATGCTGCCGTTTAGTATCAGTGAAGGTAAAATATGACTATTCAAGCGAGCACACGATGGAACCAATTGAAATAGGTACCTAGAAAAGTTAGCTATATTTTCTGGAACTTAGATAAAATGAAAGTGGTGAAGTGCGAGTCGGAATCGCCCATAAAGGCTTACGTAGCAGCAAGTAACTTAATACAAAAGTTCTTGTAGTTCGTTGTTACTTTAAGCAGTGTTTTAACAATAGTCAATTTATGACGTATTAAAATAAAAGTACTTACTACTAGATCTCATTCAAACCAATTTTCGTTGATAGTTTACATGATAACGTACATCATACACTTTTTAATTTTTGTCATTCTCTTACTTTAGAAGTTAGAGGGGGGCGGTACACACTTTTTAAAACTTTGGAAGAGTCCCTCGCGCAAACTATTCAGTTTAGAAAAAAAAGATGTTTGGAATCTCTATCATTTTTGATGACCTATCCATAGATACCACATATAGACATATAGATGATATATCTAAACGTATGGTTTTGATCAAAAAAAAATTTTTGAGTTTCAGTTCTATGTATGGGACAACCCTAAATTTTTTTCATTTTTTTCTATTTTTTGTATCAAAACCTTAATGCGGTTTACAGATTACATCTACTTACCAAGTTTCAATAGTATAGCTCTTATAGTTTCGGAGAAAAGTGTCTGTGACATACGGACGGACAGACAGACAGACAGACATGACGAAACTATAAGGGTCCCGTATTTTGCTACGGAACCCTAAAAAGATATAGTAGGCAATCATACAGAAAACCTCCATTTCGTGTGGTTCGAACCGCTTTTTTTTCACAGACGTGCAAAGAACAATGGCAAAATAATAGTTGACATCGTTGATAGCGTCTAGAAATACCATCTATACAAAAGTAATTTGTTGTTTTTGCTGAGATTTTTCACATAAATATAAATGGTAATAGAAGCCACAAAAAATATTACAGTTTATTGGGTTTTAAATGATTAAAATAACTTCCTACTCAGTTCAAGTGAGACCACTAACTATAATCATACTATTTTGGAAGTAATTTTAAAACAATAATGACGCCAAAACATTTTTATTTAGAGTTCGTTACTATTAGTAGATAAAATATCAGTATTTATAAAAAACAAACGATAGAAAATGGAAATAAGGTTCACTTTAACTTCTTCCCGCTGTATTACGATTACAATATTAATGCCTACCCTAATAACTATTGGTATTAATTTTATTTTATGTTATGGTAACATCGGAAATACCTTTGTCGCTGTCAAGTGTCAAGTTCGTTGCTCCTGCGATTTTCGTGTGGGTAGATTTCGTATTTGAATATCTCATTATAATTATTGGACTTGGATTGTTTACCGGACTGATATTCCCATCGTTTTATGTGATTTAGCAGCTCTAACGGCACCTACATATTAATCTGGCAATCTTATTTGCTGTTAGATTAGTTATATTAGTTATGTAACAAAACAAGACCTCAGAAAAAGTAGTTTTCTTGTTGTGAGAACATGACGTCTCGACATACAATGTCAAACCAATGTCAAACCTACATGACCTAAAAAAAGTTTAAACTTAAATATCTTTTTTTCACGGCCTTCTCAAGACAAAAATCTTTCCATATATTACTCAGGGGCTGACGCTCAACATTTTAAGATATTTTTGATGTATAGACGCTATCATTTCGTCTCAACTATTTTAAAGTATGAAAGTCTGCCATTGTTCTTTTATCATTACCACTGGCTTAAAGAATGGAAGAAACCCACAAACAAGCATGAAAAAGATATCTTTACAAGATATCCGTCATCTGTCAATCCGCACTTGGTCACTTTCCGAATGAAAAGCTTTTGCTATTAAGAAGGAACAGTAAAAGTGTTTACTTGGTGTACGTGAAAATGCAAAACAATTAGCTTGGACTTTTTAAAATAATGATGTAGGTATCTCTGTAAAATGTATATAGGAGTGGTTTTAGATATCAATAACAAATAAGTATTTTTTGTCGGTTTAGACATATCTAATATTATAATATTAGAGAGATATTTACCCGAAGATCTGAGCTTCCTGACGAAGTAGAAGTGCTGCTGCTGTCCAAGCGAGAGTTGTGATGCATGTTTAACGATTACGCACGAAAATCCACTATTTTGTCCGCTAATCAATATTTACACCGATTTTATTTGAACACTTGCACGTTCTTGTTCAGCTTTCTTCGTTTAGCTATCATTAGCGCACCTTAGCAAGTCTTCATAATCTTTTAGCCGATGCACTTTGACATGAGTTGAAAGAAAGTAGTCACATAAAATACGTACTTGTTTTAACGTATTTCAAACTAACTTCATGAAAGAGTCCTTGATATACATGTCAGAATATTTTTCAATTTCACGGTACTATCCACAATCGATTATAAATGAAGTCGACGCATAAAAGATATTGTTATTAAATAACGGAGATTATGCAAAACTTGTTTTCACTGCAGAAGCACAAAATACACCTGGATGCTAAGCAATGGTATACGTGACTCAAGTCCGTTTATCGATAAGCTAAAACACAACACTGTTATCAAGCTATCAGCTACAATCATTCGCGGTAACGTCGGATACTGTTTTCATATTTTGATAACGAAAACTGTCACCTTGAACGCTTAATTTGGAGGGCCTGACTATTTTGATGATATAATGATATCTATTGTAAATATTTGGTTTTGGTTTGCCTAATATACCTACAAAAATATTATAAACACCATTTATACAAAAATATGCTATAATTGTGTAGGAGTCCTTTAAGTTTAAATAAAGAGTAAAAAATACGAATAGATAATTTGTATTTTTAATAAGATATACGATAAGATATAATTTATAAGAGGAAAACTTTGAGATGTTACTTATTAAATATTATAACATATTACAAAATTAAATGTATGTATTTTTAAATCATTAGATATATCTATATATATAAAACTCAAAGGTGACTGACTGACTGACTGACTGACTGACATAGTGATCTATCAACACACAGCCCAAACCACTGGAGGGATCAGGCTGAAATTTGGCACACAAGTAGATGTTATGACGTAGGCATCCGCTAAGAAAGGATTTTGATAAATTCTACCCCCAAGGGGGTGAAATAGGGGATGAAAGATTGTATGAAACTTTTTATTCTTTTGGCATATTTGCATGAACTTTCATATAAATTGAGTTCGGCTAAAATCATGGGATACGTATTACAGCGTTTATCGAAATTCAACCCTCAAAGGGTGAAATAAGGATGAAAGTTTGTATAGAAACTTTTATTCCTTGGGGATATTTGCATGAAATTTCATATAAGGTGAGTTCAGTTAAAATCATGAGGTACGTATTACAGCGTTTATCGAAATTCAACCCTCAAAGGGGAGAAATAGGGGATGAAATTTTGTATCGTAACGTTTTATTCCTTGGACATATTTGCATGAAATTTCATATAAATAGAGTTTGGCTAAAATCATGAGGTAAGTATTAATGCGTTTATCGAAATTCAACCTCAAAGGGTGAAATAAGGGATGAAAGTTTGTATAGAAACTTTTTATTTCTTGGGCATATTTGCATGACATTTCATATAAGGTGAGTTCAGTTAAAATCATGAGATACATATTACAGCGTTTCTGGAAATTCAATCCTCAAAGGGGTGAAATAAGGGATGAAAGTTTGTAGAGAAACTTTTTATTCCTTGGACATATTTACACCAAATTTCGTAGGTATTAGGTGTGGCCAAAATAATGAGTTATGGATCATATTTTTTTTCAAAATTCAACCTCTAAAACGGGTTAAATAGGGATGAACGTTTTATAAATATCAACGCGCCGGACAACCCCTTAGGACATACTTAATTTTTTCATACGTATTATTTTTATTACGTAGGCAGTAGGCAGCCACCAAGGAAGATTTCTCAAAGTTCAAACCCTAAAGAGATGAAATAGGGATGAAAGTTTGCATGAAACTTATTATTCCTGAGACATAATTGCATGAAATTTCATATAAATTAAGTTTCGGGAATATCATGCGGTATGTATTACAGTGTTTATTAAAATTCAACCGTGAAAGGGTGAAATAAGGTTTGACAGTTTGTATGAAACTTTTATTCCTTGGACATATTAGCATCAAATTTTGTAAGAGTTGAGTACGGCCATAATAATGACTTACGTAGTACATTTTTTTTCAATTCAGACCCTAGGCTTAAAGTAGGGGATGAAAGTTTTATGATAACGCACAGGATGTACCCTTAAGACATACTTAAAATTGATGACGTAGACATATTCACTAAGGACGGATTTCTCAAAATTCAACGCCTAAAGAAAATATGTATGAAAGTGTGTATTATGAAACTTTTATTCCTTGGACATATTTGAATGAAATTTCGTATAAATTGAGTACGGCTAATATGTGTAATGAGTTATGTGTTTCAGTGTTTTTTTTTTCAAAATACAGCGTCTAATGTAGTAAAATAAGAGAAGAAAGTTTGTGTGAACATTTTATTTCTTGCGACATATTTGCTTTAAACTTTGTAGGATATGAGTAAGGAAAAAATAATGAGCTATGTAAAACAGAGTTTTCCTAAATTTAATCCCAAAGTAAGTGTATGAAAAGAGGGTATGAAAATTTTATATTATGAAGCAAACAAGAAAGAAGGATATTTTCAAATTCATACTAGGTACGTAATAGTGGATAAAATTTTGTACTAACTTTTACCCTTGGACATGTTCTAAAGACTATAACGAAGAGCTTTGACGGACTACTTTTGTTACAATAACGCCTAGGCTGTGAAAGGCGTTCACAGACTAAGTGGAGAGATACTCTAAGACGTTGCCTGAATGGATTTTTCATGATGATTACAACGCTGGTATATCCAAATTGAGACTGAATCGGTTTCCTCTAGGATAGCAAGCTCTATCGTAGATCACATCATCACTTAACTTTAGCCGACATTGCGGTCAAGAGTAAACCTATAGCAGTTAAAACATTTATTTGCATGAACATTAAAAATAATGAGCGTATTAGTTTTCCAAACTTCAACCCCTAAGATGGTAAAATAGGGAATTAAAATACATAATAACGCATAAACTACCCTTAGGCCTATTATAGACGAGCATTAGTTATGTTATTATTTGACGCTCATGCTATCCAAGTAGGAATCTACAATAAAAAACTTACTGAACGCGAGCGAAGCCGCGGGTTAAAGCTAGTTTACATATATTACTGCAATTATCTTGGGATTCAAGTCAAGCGTGAATAATAACATAATTTATTTTAAAGTAAACTCACATCGTCGCTTGAGATTGAGCGGACAACTGTGAGTGAATAAAACGGAAGAGGTGATTAAAACAAGGCTCTAAAGAATATTTTCTTTGTTCACATCACACTTGATGGTAACCAAAATTACTAAAGACCTAAAGACCAATAAAGAAAAGAAATATGAATTAGACACATGTTCAGCAATATAACTTGCACGATAACCTATTTTGTCGCATTTAATTTTCAATTGACCTTTTTACGGAGATGCTGTAACATCTGATCAGAAACTTGGCAATGATTCCGAAACTAGACGTCCAGTCGAGCCAGTTCGGCCTTGGCTGTCAAGATTTGCACGCAACATAACAACATAAATCATAATATGGATTTACGATAAAGTTTAATCGTAATTGCATAGCGATCGGAATGTGAAATGGGGACGTAAATCTGCCGTGGCCGTATAACCATACACGTAAAATAAACGTAAAGTTCATTACTCTGTTTCCTTCTACCTAGTTACGACAAAGCAGTAAAACGATGCTTTTATACGATATTATAAAAAGTATTTCGACTTTCTGTGATAATTAAGTATACTATTATTAAACAAATTCACACACTAGCACACACAATAACTGATGAAATCCAAAACCAATTCTACCTAGGAACTTGAAAATAACATTTATTAAAATGGAAAATGACACAACATAAAGAATATAAAAATAAATTAGGCATAATATCCTATTATTTACAGACGCTACTATAGGGGTTATTACAGCAGGTATTTTCGCAGTGTGCCAAGTCGGGGAAAGAATACCCACTCAGGTTGCATGCAAATATTTTCAATTTCCTGAACAAGCGACAACTTGCGGAACTCTAGCAATTGCGAAGTTCACTGAACTAAGCAATGCTAGCAAGGGATTGAGCGATAGTTGACAATTTACATAATTTACTCTGAGACGCAAAAGATAAATCAATACAAATTCTGAAATCTGAAACAAAGCCGCCGAAGCGCGTTTCACTTGTTACAATTACAATACTATTATCTCTATTGTAAGTAATAACATGACTCATTGGATGAAACCAAGTCTAAACAATGGGTAATTCGACTTCAGTGTTTCAGCAGAGATAACCTTTTTTACAGTGAAAAAAATAATGCATCGAATTCGACAAATCAGTACATTTTTTAATTTGTCGTTATATTCTTACCACACGACAGTGCACCAGCACCAAATTGTTATTTATCTTATAGTCACCGTTCACGTTCTCGGCTTAGAGAGTCCTTATTTGGTTAAATTTCCCAATAGATGTATAATATGGTTAAACAGCATTGCACAGATTTCACGTGCCGGTTCATCCGCGGCCACCGGGCGCGTGTATTTATAGGCGGGCGGAAGGTTTGCTACTGTAAAGGGTTCCGTTTGAAATAGGGCTCCCTAAGTAAAGTTAGCGTGCGAATATGCTCCGAGAAAGTGGTGTGTATTCGCGTGCGCGTGGGCAAGGCGACGCGCGCGGTGGCACTGTGGCCAGTGCGCAGACGCAGATTCGCGCGCTCTCGCGACCGTTGCACCTGCCACCCGCACCACCCGCGCCGGGATCGCCTTTATTCCTCTTCTCGCCTCGGCATAGCCTTTGATGGACAACCCATATACAAAACATCCTTGCGGTTAGCCTGAAGTTTCTAAATGATGAAGGCGTAGACTCATAGACTATAAATATTTTTTCTGAATTTTCTAAGTTAGAATTTAGTTAGATATAAACATCAGTTTTTATAAAGAGATCTATTTCGGTTATCCTCAGATGGTCCCTACTGCCTAACAAATTTTGAGCTAGCGTAGAAGGCGCAGGGCTCTAAGGAAATTTTCGAATGCCTGAAACTATTCGTTTTAGTAAAAGCTTCGTAATAGAGTTACTGAGTAGTGGACGATGTCGTTTATAATTAGGTACAACATGGAATTAGGCATGTACTTATAGTTTAGTCAGATCGTGTTCACTTATATTTTTAGGGCCATCATCAACATAGAATTTAGTAAGGTACCAACAAGATAGACTATCCAAAAGTTGACACCACTTGACATCGTTCACAAACGTGAAGTGAAGAGAACGTAAATACACAGGAAGCGCCATGTTCTTACATTTCCTCCTTTCAGGTCTATTGAGACCATCATATACCTAGTATATAATGTATACGTAACTATCTCGAGTCCCAAGTTACACGTACAACTTAGATTATGGTATTAATGGTCTTACTTGTTCATCAATATGTGTTCATGTTGTTAGTTTTCAATAACTGAAGTGTCTTAATCCGTTATCTAATAACGTCTTTATTAGATATCGGATTTAGACACTCACTTCAGAGCTCAGATTACTACAAGATCCCGATGGTAAAATAAATAAATTTAGTGAAGTAGATAATCAAAACTTAATTTGATTTTTGTAACATTTTGATAAAAAATATATTATTATACTATATTCAGAGCTCATAGAAATTACGGATAAAAATGTGCGGTCAAGTCTAAGGCAAACTGAGAAACCTCGTAGAAATATCAGCTATTTTGAACTCCAGCAGTTTCTTCGGCCACCTATAGTCCACAACCACAAAAATAAATAAATTATTATTGGTGGTTATTTCTCAGTTTCTCAAACAACACCATCTAAGCTGCATCTAACCCCAAACTAAGCAGACCTCGTAATGGAAGCAAAATAGGAGTTATAAAACTTATATATTATGTAAATATATAGTTCGAGAATTCAACTTACCTACAGATGGCCATCAAGGACAGAAATGCGGCCGTGGTGGAGACTCTGGGCCGGGAGGAGGCGGCTTAGGCAAAAGGCGGAATCCCAAACGGTAAGTAGTGATCGGCTCAACAGACGAAATCCGGCTGACTAGTACTAGACTTAGGTTCAAAACGTTCACAACACCCACCTGTTTTCCCCTTCTCCTAATCCAAGAAATATGTAAAAAAATATAAATAATTGTAATGACAAAAGTCACGGACCCCGGAGTCTGTGGAGTGGGTAAAATGAATACAATATATATATATATATATATTATTAAACATTAAAACCCCAAACACAGAACTAATATGTGCTCTGGGTTGGAATCGAACCCACGACCTACGGCTTTGCAGGGAGACATACTATCAACTAAGCCACAAACTAGGTCCGCCTAGTTTACTGAGCAAAGGTCTCACTCATCCCCCTCAGTCTTAGTACTCAGTCTAAGTACCCCTATAAAGTAAAACAAACATTCTATCCGAAATTATAAAAGCAATTTAAGCTTCTTCTCAAAAGTCAAACAGCCGCAACTTCCTAGTAATCAGTCGTGTAACCGGTGCGGCACCCGTCATTTGCATTCTGCGCCGGCGCACTGCGTTTCACTCACGGCACAATACAACCTGCTCCAAAGCTTTCTGCAGACAGCCATGTCCGCAGTTTATTATCTACTCATTATACTATCGCCTCCGCTGAGTACCGAACGTGCGCTCACCCACATACTAATTACTAGAAACTATGTCAAAACATAAACTCGTTTAACGGCGGAAGAGCCATACATCTCAATCAAAACTATTTCTCCGTTCAATATAAGTGGGCAACTGGCGCCCTACATACAACTACAACTACTGTTGATTGTCTGCCGTAAAATATTAGGTGTCTGAACAAACAAGCTAGTTTGAACAAATGTTTCAATGAGCTGACGTCACCTTCGACACAGACCGATATGACTGAGAACATAAATATAACGGCAATTCACAAGACCCTTATTCCTCTTCTTTTGAAATACGACCTCTTTGTTTGGTTTGCAAATTGTGCCAATACTTAAAGTAAATATTGGTTTTCGTTTTGTACGCACTTGAAATCTTTATTAAGTTGTCATATTTTTGAGAGGCTCTTTATCAGCTAAAATTTCTCTGTATTAAATTCAAAGCGATAAAAATTCTTCTTCATTCCAAATCTAATAAATATTTTATTGTCATAAACCAGTGACGATATTAACCTTTACAGATTTATGTGTCAAATAAACAATTCGAATTAATAACTTCATATTTTTTGGCCGTAAACATGTATATTCATATCATCTTAACATGCGTCTCATAATCTGCAATCTTGTAACATTGGTATTTTTCGTACAAAAACTTTTAATCTCAATCTGTACCCAATTTATTCGCGTTGAAGCTCTCGAGTTTAAATTAAACCGGTTTAGAGTCGAGAGTGCTAAAATGCAGTTAATTAACAAACACATTAAAAGAAATTACGCACGCTATAGAACGCGGGTTCAGTGTCAGACAGACGATAAATCTTCGATTTTATGTTAACTTGCTGCATTCATCAAGACAGGTAAGAACCATAACAGGTTGAGAAATTCTGTGATGTTTTATTATCCTAGATTTATGAATGAAAATTTTCTCTGTCGCGTAAAATCGCAAAAACGCTCAAGAACAAGATCCTCATGAATTTCAGCAACATTTTGCGAGTGTCGGGGGACTGTAATGTCATGTAATATGCAGGATCCGACGATAACAGGGCAGGAGATGAAGATTTTTGAAAGAAAATCGCACGAAGTCCGGTTTATTTATTTTTTCACGTACCATATTCGCCTTTTTGGCGAAAAATTCTCACGTTTCATTAAAATGTATCTCGAATAAAATCAATGTTCCGTCGGGTGTCAGGATGGGCGCACATTCACTGGAAAGTCGGTAAAGAGTATTGATATTGTTGATTGTGCGATACGCCTTCCTGCCAGTTTAAGTGCTTGCTTTGACATTCGATTCACATATTTTTATTAAACAGAGCTTTCGAGGAATGCTACTGTTTTGATTCGACATACTATCTATAATTGTATTAGTTATGTTTTTGAAATCTGAAACTTTTAACACTACATCTCCACGAATATGCCTAATATCATTAAGGACGCTTTAAAAAAGGCACATTTTATAATTTTTCATTTTGGTAGCAAAGTAAAAAAATTGCAAATTTATGTGTTGTATTACTTCTTTGCCAAGTTTATTTTATCGTTCTTTTTTAATACTCGTACATTTATTTGAACGTCGATTTAAAAAAAATCCCTTAGTCATTTTTTTCGGATATCTTCATTTCTTCTAAATTACTTTAAATATGTGATTTCCTCAGATGGACTGAGCAATCCTCTTAAAACCTGATACTTTAAATTCGATATTTGTTTGTATCGTATCTATTGTCACAAATCACAATACCTCTTCGAGTTACAATCGTGAGTTCTTCTGCGCTACATGCACTCGACTCCTACGCATCGCTGCGATAAAATTTACGAGTGTTTTACGTTACAACTTACATTTAAAGACATATGTAACGGATTTCGATTGATTTGTCTGTTTAATTTATGACGGAGTACAAATTATAATAAAACAAATACAATAATTGCCATAACAATGAGTAATAAAGTGAAAGACACAAAGTCTCGATAAATAATTATTGCCCACTCTGCTGGTCGGCGATCAAACTCTTTTCTAACTACATGTAAAAGTGACTGTGAGTGATATACGTTTACTGTATGTTAACCTCATTTTGATAATGTACAATGGAGTACTATAATATACTAGCAGCGCTTCGCGGTTTCGCCTGATCCCATTATTTTACCGGGATAAAAAGTAGCCTATGTGTTATTCCAGATCATTATCTATCTATGTACCAAATGTCATCGAAATCCCTTCAGTAGTTCCTACGTGAAAGAGTAGCAAACATCCATTCATTCATCCATCCATCCATACGTACAAACTTTCGCGTTTAAAATATTAGTAGGATGCAGACCAAAGAGTTTACATATACTACGTATAGAGTTGGCACAAACGCTTTACACCGAAAGCACGGGTAGCATCTTTCTTGCCTTGTCGCTCTTGAGAATTGTCATACTTTTGGCGCGACACATCACTCTGTTGTCATAGAAAGTATACACGTCATCTGCTTACGATTGACACAAAGGAACCGTGCGGAAAATCTTACTCTTACGTAGTATATGTAAACTCTTTGAAACAGACTGTTGACATTGTTACGTCGTGCATCCTACTTCCTACTAATATTATGAATGATACAATTTAGATGTGTGGATGTTTGTTGCTCAATCACGTCGGAACGTCTGAAAACGGATTGGGGTGAAATTTGGAATACACTTAGAATAGCGCATAGATTACTTTTTATCCTAAGGAAATATCGGGAACCGGAAACATGCGGATAAAGCCGCGGGGCGTAGCTAGTATTATATTAATAACACTTAATATTACTGTAGCAAATATCGTAACCAAAAAAATCAAGTCCTTCGTTCAAATAGTAATGATAATGACATTCCCAGAAATACACATTTGAAATACGTACTTAAATGCCTACTGCTAGTTACCCCGAAAGTCTAACTCACTTGAAAACCATAAAAGAAATGAAAACAGCAATTTAAAGTCTTTAAAGACAATAAAAGAAGAAACACGATTAAAACAACGGCTCTGAAATCTGGGAAATCTGTGAGGGAACAGTTCTCTTCAGCTTCCTTTACGTGCGAGATGGCCCGCGGCCTCTATTCTGCGCGTATAAAGGATGATACAATGTTCTGTTCTAGGGGATATATACAGTGCTTTGCGTGGAAGTTTAGAAAATTGTAGATGCGATAAACACTTTATGTTTTGGCTGTTTTATGCAACTATGATTTAGGAGTGAAACACAGTCGTAAAATTTTCGATCACTTAAATTTCAGCTGCCTACTCATCTCAACATTTTATTGAAGCACACAACGGCACGCACAGAATAAATACAGTTCACAGCGCTAGCTTGCTACCGCACGGCCATCGCTTCTTCTCGTTTTCTCATAATATTTTCCACTAATCCGCCTACTCCATAGTCTAATAGCACCTGTTGTGTGTATATGTATCGCTCAATTTTTATCGAGTGATTTTTTAAGAACTGACACAGTAATTATAACAGACCCATATTAACAGGATACTTCCATTAAATGCAATGATTTTTATTTAAAAGTATAATACATGACGATAAATGACGACATAAAGATTGTCGTCATGGCCTCAAGGCTTACGCGATTATAACTGTCAAACTGTAACTGAGCAAAATCGAAATATAGTATTATAAAATTTCGAGGTCTGTGACTCTGTGATGTCAAACGAATTCAAAGAAACAAAATTGAGCTTAAGTCAGTTAGTTTTCTATCGCGGTTAATCTTCTTTGTCAGCTATATCAATTTCATGCAAAAGGGATTTTTAATGTACTCTTTCTCTTAAATCTTTTTAAACGAAAATAAACAGAGCATATCCTATTAGTCGAAAGCAGTAAAACGTAATTAAAACTAATCAACGTACAGTGAAATTGTCTAATCTACGCGGCGAGCTGAGGGGCAGCACTTTAATAACAAGACCTTGCCCTCAGAGAGCCATCTTAGAGTTCACGCAATTAAATATCTGGAAGGTAATTCGCAGAATATCCCTTCATTTTATCACATGAATAGCTTAATCATAAAATTGTGATGTCATGGCTATGTAAATTAGATTCCGATACAAAAAGATAATTTAGTTTGTTACGACGGGAAGCGGAACAAGTTCCCATTCATTCGATTTTGGTAATCAACTGGCTTGTCCAATAACATACTCCGCCTAATGGCCTAATAATAATAATTAAACCGTAAAACATCTAAAAGCATGATTACGAAGCCCATCGTGTTTTAATCCGGCTACTTATTAGGTACCTAATGAAAACAGCCGCAAGTCAACGGATTACATCTAACGATCTTAATTGAATTTGACAGCCATAAATTTGGAATGGTTAAGGAGGCAATTTGTTTGAAAATATTCTCATAATGGGTGGGTATTGTTTGGATAAAGTGGCCAATTTGGGAGAGACGCGAACAATGAGAGCGTGACCAGCGCCAGCAGATTGCCATCACTGTGTAGCCTAGGATCAGAGGGTCTGCCGCGTCCGCCTAACTTGATAGCTAAAGTCATTGTTACAGCTGACTTCTTCAATTAGATTCAAAATCAAAGAGGGTGTGTGACAGCAACATAGAATAAATATCCCCAAGAGTTGTTACGTTTTATTTCTCAATGCTTAATGACAATAAGGCAACATTGAAGAAATATCAATCGGCGCACGGGCAAACGAAGATTAATTGTGACTTCGACCAGTCCGCATTCGATCTGTTGTTTTTGTTCAAGGTTTTTTGTTATGGTGATCGATAAAATTGTCTTCTTCTTCTGTAAAATGATGTCGAAACAACAGAAAATTTTCCAGTTATCAGAAAAATTATTTAACCTAGCACTCATACGTAAAATTATTATAATTGTTTTGTTTTCGTTTGAAATTATAGAGGTCTAGTCCCTGACCCTGGCCGTCTGTTGACCGGCTGCTAGCTGCGTCTCATTCGCACTCACTTGTCTTGGCTTTCTCTTTTCCTTGTCTTTACTATTTTCTAGGGTTGATTGAATGGTCAAAGTTCACGTCACGCGCGGCAGAACCAAGCAGTGCGAGTCCAATTGCTCAGAGCTCACGCAAACTTAAAATCTAATAATTATAGCCAAATTATTATTCTCGTATATTTTTTCTATGGACATAGAAAAGACATAAAAATTCAGGTGTTTGAGAAAGCCACGAGTGTCACATAGAGCGAGCGCTGGGTGGAGTTGAGTGTGCAAAACGTGAGGCCCGCACTCGGTGTACGGTTTCGGACTCGGAAAAGCAAGCAGATTATGATTCAGGATGTTGCCAGGAGGCGTATTGGTCCATTTTTGTTACACCTTTAGAATTCAAGTAAATGAACTGAGAACATTAATAAAAATGGTTACTATAGGTTATCCCTAAGAGATAGACATATACCATCGTGTACTTTTTGTAGAGTTTTAAAGGGTACAATACCGCAGTATGTTCCGATTTGATCCGCGAGTAACGAAATCTACCCGCGAATATAGGAATTGGGTAGCAATTTTTCATTCCACGAATACCGAAAATGCGAATGCAGGTGTGAAAATTTCTGTGGTATTTATGGTTATGGACATAATATTTTTAGAGTCAAAACCAAATTTTGTAGACCTGGGTAGATAATATTACAATTTTGTTGAATTAGATTTTAATGTGAACCTTAGTTGTCTCTGTAATTTAGTTTCAAATAAAGGCGGTACAAGCCATGGTGGCTTAGTGGCGAAAGTGTTCGATTTTAGAAGCATGATGGTGAGGTTATAGATTCGATCCCGTTTGAATCTTTAAGTATTTTGCTAAAAAGCGCAGATGAGCAATATGAATTTGCCACATCGTGAAGAAATCCGCATGTTCCAAGAGATACACTTGTTTGAGGGCATTACTCATAAGATAGGTAGGTACCCACACTTAAACGCTCCACACACGAGCCCTAAAATCAGAGGCAATGACGTAAAAGTAGTGGGGAAAGCCTACATCGCACCATATGATTGGTGATTTATGGTGCGATATAGGGTCCTCCCCACTAGTTTTACGTAATTTCCTCTGATTTTAGGGCTCGAGTGTGGAGCGTTTAAGTGTGGTTACCTATCTTATGAGTAATGCCCTCAAACAAGTGCCTTTCTTGGAACATGCTGAGGATTTTAGCAAACATGGTGGGTTATTTTATAGTAGGTACAGAGTGACGAGACGAACAGGACATGCGCCTGATGATAAGCAACATGCCTGCCACATAATAGCACAGTGACATGCAGCTATTGGAACATGAACAGTCCAAATCATTACCACTGCACTGCGCTCGTCACCCAGATATATAAGATGTTTTATCTCTATGCTCTGTAATTTCACTGGATACATTGCCCTTCAAACCGGAACACAGTAATGTTTGTACATTACGGTGTTGTAACAGAAGGCCCTGAAGGACCATAAGATGGTCTGCTTAAGCTTATGCTGAACGAAATCACTAGCCAGTTTAAAAATAAATCCTGAGGCATTTCGTTGTAAAATAAACTTTACCTGTATTTACCATTAAATTATAAATTCAAGTCCTGTACCGACAAAAGTCCCGGAAGGTGCATGACACATCAATATCAGTTAATAGTTTATTTTGGGTAGAACACTCGTCTGCAGCCGACTGCGCTTGTAATAACCAGTGTGGCTACGTCACGATCAGTGATATCATCCAAGTAAACTAATGGGATCGCACATGGAATAACAATGCTCTCTGTGTCAACGTGAACACAATGCTTACCTTGTTTGTGTGTCTCTACCTTAACAGCTCCTTACAATAGTCCAGAGATGGAATCTATTTTCTTTAAGGTTCTAAACAGCGAGTTGCTTGTTCGAGAATAATTCGTTTCTGTTTATGGATCTGACCTTTTTATTTTATATTATACTTAGTACAATTTTTATGTGCGAGATTTCTTTTGGCGTCACAATTATCCAAAGATTGCATAAAAAAATTGCATTCCACAGATTGCAAAAAAAAAGATTGCATTCCACTTCTTTGACTTTGTTCAAAAATGTTCCAGGTTTGTAGCTCGCCTAAAAATAATTTAAAAGTTTTTTTGGGCAAATATTTGGACCATGACTGATTAACTGTTTACAGGTGTGGTTCATTTTCATTGCCCTCAAAAGTTTCACTTCTATAAACCTCAATTTAATTTACAGACAAAACATAACCAAATACACTATGTGTACTTATGTACTACAGACTACACAGTAGGGAAGTAGGAGCTAGTACATGTTATGTCTCTGCTTGATTAAATACAACCTTTAGATAAAAATAATGCAATTCTAACATAACATGACCCTTAATTGGCACATAACATAAAGCCTATATTTAATCCACAATCTAATTAGTATAAATAATAACAGCACATAATATAGCTTCTTCAAAAATCGAGTATACTATTAAAATTCACGTTGAACTCTACCTCACGGTGCCCGTTTGTTTATTTGTAACAGCAAAGCTTTGTAACCTTGTAATCATTAAAAACACAAAAACTATAGTTTTATTTCGCCAACTAAATAAAATCTCATACTGTTATAAATCACTTTTTTAATTCTGATTTGTACTAAAGAGCATATCATTGAGGCTAAGTAAACTCGCTCGATAGAGTTTTTTTAAAATAAGAGTTTAAACGCCACCTAGCGGTGATCTATAAAATCTCAATACATTGTCAAGCGTGATTTTATAGATACTCGCTGCTGGTACATATTAACGACCATTGAGAAGAACTAACACAGAGGGCGCTAGTAGTCGTCTTGCCTTAAAAAATTATGAATTTACTTTTTAGTTGAAATTATGAATTTTTAGGCTAATAAGTATAACTATTTTATTTATTTTTACGAACTTGTTATTTATATTTTTTATCGAAACCTATTAGCTAACTATTTTATACATTACAAAGTTACTGTTATTATATTATTAATATTGCCTACAACAGTAAAAGTATTATTTACACATATCAGCTCACCTTGCTTTCGCATGTTGTGTGACACACGTATTTGCACACTGGAACAAAAGAAAACGAGCATAAAATATTGAATTTGGTATACTTTACATAAAATTCTATGGGCACTAAAATAACAAATGAATGAGTACAATGTATCGAATGTCTATAAACACAAGCATAGAACATTTATTTACACCTTCGAAATAACGACGAACTAAACTCTGAAGTCTGGCTTGGTATCTATGGTCGACGACCTCTGAATGTCAGACTATCGAATCTAAGTCTAAACTAAGTTTTACATATACCCATGTCTGGGAAGCTAGACAACAAGTAGGTACGAAGCGAAATTTATAACAAATTGATTCAAATGATCCTTTTCTCATAGGGTAAATAAAATAGTTAACTCTTAATGTTGCCGTAAAAATACAAGGTGAAAAATTGAGTAATTTTTATAAAAGAACCTGCGTCTAACCTCTACTGGGCCACCGAATTTTGGTATAGCGCAAAGCCCAGCATCCTACTAATCTAAATTTACTAACTAGGTACATATATATTCTACTAACATACTTTCTACATCTATACATATATATACTTTCAGGTATATTTTATTAAGCATACTCGAAATATATGTGACGATTGAGAAAAGTAATTATCTACGTATTGGTGTCTATTCTCTACTAATATTATACCTAAAACTACTATACAGAGAGTACAAGAAATAAACATCTTAACAACCAAAAGAGAAGTAATGTATAATAAAATTATATCTACATAAATTATTAAGAAAGGGACTGGGATTATGCTTTAAAACTAGTGATAGTTCGTATATCTTTGATGTTTCAAGCTTGATTTTTAATTTGTCAAAGGACGCGCTCAAGGAGTCCCTAGCAACTTTCACTAATTTAAGTATATTAATTAATTTAAAAATATTAATCCTGGTAATTCCGTTCGTTCTTGTTTTAATTACTGTAACATCTCTCGCATAATTTTTTCGATTTTTCATATCAAATCTATTATAACAAAACTTTCCATAATTAATTTTGAAGTATAAAATTTAAGTGATTATCTAAAAACCGACTCTACTTTTGTGATAAGTACGTCTGGGCTGCGGTATGCATTGTCTGAGTGGGGGTTACCCGATGGTTACTATCTAAGTGTACCTACATATTAAAATCCAGAGCTTCTTCTAGGATCTAGAATCGGTTTTTTCTAGGTAAGCACGCTCCATCACAGATCGCATCGTCGCTTTACATCAGGTGAGATAGCGGTCTAGCGTAAACCTTTAAAAGTAAAAAAAAGTGTCTCCTTCCTTACCTCTGCAGCATGAGCCCTGGTTCTGCACGGGCTGGTGGCACCAGTGGCATGGCCGCGGCTTCCGAAATGATTTGCTGCGGAATGCGTGAGACTGGCCGACGCCTTCTTTCTGCAACAATAAACAACATAATATTTATTGCCAAATCAGAACGCGTAAATGATGACTGAGCGAAGTGGTCGCTTAGTGCCGAGAACATAAATACAATCGTGAGATAGTAGGTTCGAATCCCGCCCTTCTATCGCGTAGTTAAATCGACGTTGGCTTTGCTACGAGTATTGCTATATTCATCAGAAAGAAGAAAATGCTAATTTCAAGCAAAAAGAAAAGGGAAAGCAATATCAAAGCTATGACAGGCTTAGTCAAGCGGTAGACCCTCTGATTGCATCTATGAGTATTTTGTCCATGTACAAGTGTCATATGTATAGGACAAATATTTGTGTAGGTATAAAATTAGAAATTTTATTAGCGAAAAAAATGTGTGGTCTTCGCTGTAGGTATTAAATTTAACTCGTTCCGTATAGTACACGCTTTGCTTCTTTTGGGGCTAGCCTGTAAAGCGGTGCGGAACCCATATGTTTTCGACGCCGCTTATGACTTATCAAGTGAAAAACAATTCTGCCTTCAAATATATAGAGGTTAGCTTTGAAAAACATATCATAAGTGAAAGTAAAACAACTAAAAATTATCGCGGCAGCAGAAAACTTTATATTATATTAGGTAGTGAAATAAATGAATATTATTTGTCTTAAAATTTGGTTGTAATCAGTGGCTAAGGTTGTGTGAGAAATATCAAGCAATATTTACTTATTTTACTCCAACAAACGGGTATCGAACCTGCATAAGTCAAGTTTCGTTGCATGCTAATCATCAGCATCTCCAAATATTCAACAATTATGCTGTAATGTATTTAATTTATATTAATGTAAGGTTATAAATAATTCAAAAACCAATATGGCTTCAAGCTAGTGGTACAATGATAACATCCATAAATACACCCATAAGTGTAGTAAGTGCCTATTAGTTAGCTGTTGAAGCTTACCATTAAGCATAAACCTGCTTGTCTGCCCGTCTTCATAAAAAAGCGTCAATACAAGTATGGATTTACTGTTCAGTTTTCGCATCGTCTATTTCATTTTTAACCCCCGACCAAAAAAAGGGGTGTTATAAGTTTGACGTCGATGTCTGTCTGTCTGTCTGTCTATCTGTCTGTATGTCTGTCTGTCTGTCTGTCTGTCTGTCTGTCTGTCTCTGTCTGTCTGTCTGTGTGTGTGTCTGTCTGTGGCACCGTAGAGCTCAAACGGATGGGCCGATTTCGATGCAGTTTTTTTTTATTTGAAGGTTAATACCCATGCGGATGTTCTTAGCTATGTTTGGTTAATATCGATTCAAAATGGCCGCCTCCACAAAATGGCGGACAAAATATTTCTTCACAACCTACCTCAATATGGGCATCAAATGAAAGGGCTTACCTAGTAGAATACTATACACTATAAGAAATTTCAAATCCAAGATGGCCGCCACCACAAAATGGCGAATTGTATTTTTTTTTACAACTACCTCAATATGGGTATCAAATGAAAGGGCTTGACTAATAGAGTACTTTGCAGTACGACAAATTTAAATCTAAGATGGCCGCTACCACAAAATAGCGAAATACATTTCTTTGTTCACAACTCCCTTAATATGGGTATCAAATGAAAGGGCTTGACTAGTAGAACGTTATACAGATAATCCGAGCTCCGAGGTAGTCGGGGGTTAATCAAAATTTTTAATTTTGTTCTTGTAATGTTATTGCAGTTACTTTTAAGCATTCATATCAGAGGTTTGAGAGGTGTTATTCACGCGCCATACACAATTCCATAGATTGACTTTAGCACTTAGTGGTGGGACTACGAGTAAAACGAATAAGCTCCAATAACACTTAACCTAAATAAATCAATTTAACTCAAAGCCTGCTTCACGTAGATGCATATTTACTCTGACCTATTCGCCTTGCATGTCACGACTCGAAGTAAAATTTTAGCGCGCCCATGTTTGGCGTAGGTGATTTCCCACCATTGACTTCAAATTCAAACAAATAGCTGCAGGGACTAGCTGCGTCAAACGAAGCCCTTTGTCAAGGACTATGAAGAATTTATCCGAGAAGGATACAGTCACGCATTAGGTAGTAGTTGCTTTGAATAAGGGCGCTATGAGATTTATGGGACGACCACCGGCCTTCGTACCTGTACAGATATATTGTTCTTTACAACGGTCAGCGTTTGATGCGATCTCATTCAAGAGGAGAGTCCGCGCGTGTGTTCCCTCAGATAGAATACCTACCTCACTTTTTTGTTGGTGTACCTGGGTCTTTCGGTATCTACTAACCTACTTATGGCTCTGAAATTTTTGTGTAGCTATCTGTTAGGGCATCAAGAGTCTTTCGGAACGTTCCAGGACAGCATCAACTAAATGGGTCTATTTTGTCTATGATTCATGTCATGGCGTCTCTCGTGCTCGTTACTTCTCTTGTAATAAGTTTATAGTAATTGTAATACAGAAATAAAAGCCATAAAATGTATGACGTTTATTATTACCTACATTTAACGTTTATTATTTAGTAGTGGTAGGACTCTTAGCAGAGTCCGCCTGGGGAAGTACCACACCTTTGCCAGTTATTCTACTGCCAGTTATTAAGCAGTAATATGCAAACATTACTGTGTTCCGGTTTGAAGGGCAATGTTACCAGAGAAATTACAGGGCTTAGAGATATAATATCTTAGATCTCTGGGTGACGAGCGCAGTGCAGTGCTAGGTAATGATTTGCAATCGTCATGTTCCAATAGCTGCGTGTCACTGTGTTGTTATGTGGCTGACATGTTGCTTACCATCAGGCTCATGTCCAGCTCGTCTCGTCACTCTTAATTATAAAAAAAAACACATACACAACACTATCAATACCAGGCAAGGGAGAGAGTTTCTTGCATTAAAGAATTTGTTAAACATAATGTACAACATTTCTAACTTAGTATTCTGTGAATTATGCTTTCATAACTCTCTAAGGAAGTACTACATCAAGTTGACCTATTGCTCAAAGGATTTCTATTTACAATCTCGACATAGGGCGACCAGCCGCTGACAGGACAATGCGTGAGTAAATAATTAGTTTCTATTCAATCTCTGACGCGTAGCTTGTCGTTCCTAGTTGCAATTTGCATTCAATAATACAAGGACCGTGATCTTTATCTGTGATCCCTGCCAAGCTCCACACTAGTTAGCAAATTGTGACTGACGGTTGTAAATCAGATCTCGTTATGTGTATTCTCGGTCTCGAGAGGAAGCTTACCGTATACCTCCGCCAATCTTTTATGTTCATTTCTTCTGCTTTGATGCTATGTGTAATAGGGTGTCAGCCGTACACCACATGCGCAATTTACGATAGTACAGTCTTTGTGAGAAGTTGTTCTGATTATAAAGCTGACGTCACTGGTTTCTGCGCAGACGCCGGGCTCCACGGAGCTCGGCGCCACATTTGCCACGCACATGATAGATGGTCGTCGTACTCCAAATCGAAGTTTAAAATAAATCACTCCCTTTTTCTTATCAGACCAGCCGCACCGCATGTTCAAGTGCTTTTAATAACAGTAGCCGAGAGAGTTCGTAATAGAGGATTAATAATCCTACAGCCAATTAACCGAAGTTGCCGCTGCATCTTCATACTGCGCTCAATTATAAGTTTATTGAATACCATTTCACAACTTAAATTCTCACACGTTTTTTGAATTTATTTTTATGTTTCACTAACATTATCTATGCAATCAAGTAATTCCGTATACAAATCTGTTTTGCTCGACCTCAAACGCCTTCAGAACGGGTTTTGTTTACCTCTCCATTCCGTAAAATCTCCAGAATGCGCATAAGTAGGTTCGAATAACAAATCGAGTCACACATGTGGACTGCATCTATAAAAACACACGCACACTTACGAGTCGGCACACGTGGCTATGCACCTGCGCATTGCAGAAGGCGCTGCGTTCAAATCAGAGCCGCGGATTCGACCGGCCGCAGCCGCCTGCGCCGCGCCCGTGCCAAGATACCCAACAAAAAATCTTCACAATACACTCCAACAGTAGCCTAATAGGAAATTTTGACACAAAACGAACAATAAAATCCATCACATACGCTCCATTAACTGACTGAATCAAATTTCATTGAACAGCTGGGTGCATTTCAAACAATGAGACATCCAAATGTTCGGACAAATGGATATCTCTATCTAATAAAACTGATAGACCTTATGGAACTTTTACAACTAACGGTCACAATTTTATCGTAATCTTCCCAATCGATAGTTGCAGAAAGATCTGGTCCAAAGAGTGGACGATTTTGTTTACACTTTAATATGAGATACACAAATAATACTGTTAGAATTGTATAATACTTATTCAAAAAACAAACTTATGAACGTTATATGAACTTAATAAAATATTTAGCAAAAGTTTTAAGTAAGTGTACTAAGTCATGTTTGTCTCTGAAAGCACACAATCAAAATTTTATTGTACGTATAAGAAGTTCTAAGTTTGTTTGAATTAAGAGAGCAGTCCCTTATTACGTAAATCTTGTTTATAATAATATGATTACGAGGAAGCAAAACATAGTAAAAGTTTTACTAAAACGATTTTTAAAATGAATGTACTTAAGTTTCTTATTTTGTTTCCTAGTGGCGGCCCGAGATTTGCTAGTAGCGTAATGCGAAACTCCGGTGTGGTATTCGCCGTGGCGGTCAGAATAAACTGCCCTCAGGCCTACAGTACGACCTCGTCCCGTTGACCTCGCAGCTATATTGCTACAAAAAGGGATGAAATCAGCAAATTAAATTACATTTGCTTATGTTACACAAGCGGTACCACAACGTTACCATTTCAAAAGATTAAAAAAACTCATTTGTCGTTACAGAGGTGACAGTCGCTATAATTTAAACTTCCTCTCAGCGTCTTATAACAACACACTTTTTTAAAGTGTCTTATTAGGGATTAGACATATTTCTTCCGATGGGGTGTTTTACATTGTATGGTTTTTGTGGCAAAACAAAAAAGCTTTAGGGTAGTCTGGGACTGGTATAATCCGAATACCAATGTCATTATAACAAGATTCAAGATCAAATTCATCTTTGGTTTATTAAAAAGAAACAAAAACAAGTTACAGAGTTTTAATTCTGTAAAATGTTGTTTCTATTAAGTTATTTGGAGGATATCCGTTCTTTGAAGCACAGTGCAGTGCACGTTATGATTTGTACTCTTCATGTTCTAATAGCTACGTGCCACCGCCCTGTTATGGTCAAGCGTGTGGCTTATCATGACGCACATTTATTGCTCGCTCAGTCACTCTATACGATAAAAAAATATAATAAATTAATCGTACCACGTCGTGCATCAATAGATACAAAGAAGCAGACTCTTTGCTTCAAATGTCTAATTTGTTATTGTCTTCCTGTCCGTAGATTGAAGGTTGATTAAACCCCATTCGTTTAAGAATTCAATAATAGTACAGCATTAAAGAAAGTAAAATTAATATTCGTGTTGGACAGCTGGTTTTTGATCGCGAGCCGTATGATTGAACTGCGCAGGAAGAACACAAAGGGCCAGCTTCGGAACCACCTATAAATCAAACGACGGTGCTCTTTTGATATTAACCTCTATTGTTTTGTAATGAATACTCAATGTTTACCGAAAGACTGTAATAGAATGTAACTCGTGTCGTGATGTATGCATTCAGATAAGCATGAAATAGACAACTTTAAACAATGCATAAGGTTGGAGCGCACTGCATTCGAGCAAAACTAGTCACGATATGCCTTAATTTGTACAGGCACGGAAATCGCTTGCAGTTAATTATAAAGTATTTTAATTTCCTCGTGACAGCAATGACGTTAAAATTACTGGTTAGCATGTATAAATTCAGTATCCGATTTTCATAGAACGATCAAAACTTTACCGTTAATACCATAGGATCGTACGTAACAGACAGCGTTCTTGATAAGGCCGTAATTGTAACGCCTGTACGTTCTATTTTCACTGTTATCTGTTTGTGCGTATCTTTCGTAACTAGTTCAAGAGATTTCCAAACGCTTTCCTACTTTTGTATCCGACGGCTTTCCTGAAGCTTTCGCGTGGGCAAGCGTCTTTTATACAGCATTCGTTCCAATTACAGCTGAAATTTCACGAGTATTCGTGAGGTTTTCGCCGCGACTTTTGGGGTTTCTCTGTAAATATCATTACGTCCTTGATGTTATTTCTCGAATTCGGTATTATTAGGGTTCGGCTGACCATCTGGAACTTGGCGCGGGACTTTCACGAGGCTTCGTACGTGACATCCGTTTATTACGAAGGCGCTATTATAGGCAATACAGAATAGTCTCACGCCTACCGACCCGGCAGTTGGCAGCGAACACTCTGTCACTTGCATTAACATAGTTTCTAGGTATCGCCTTTTGTATGTACCTACATTAATTTTCGGATCGTGAACAAAATTTATTATTCAGTTAATCGATTAGAAATATTTTCTTGATAACCATGTGTCGATCTATTTCGATCTATGTATATGTTTTTGTTATTTGCTATATATTATACTGCTAAAATTCTGTATGAATAAATAAATCGTAATGTAACTGCTTAACTTCAAATTTGAACTAATTTTGGAAATATCTAAATACTTTCAAAGTTACAGACGGGATTTATTTACATTTATATTAGACATGTTAAATTGGAATGTTTGCTGTTGAGTTACCTACCTAGAAAGAACTAAACGGAATAATTTTGAGTTTGGAAGTGATACATATTATAACCTGGAAAAGTAAATAGTATTATATCAGTTATCTGGATCCCGTACAAGCATTGCTTAGCTTGGGGTCTGATGGTGTTGTGTGTGATATGTTCACCAACATTTATTTATTTATTATTTTTATTCCGAAAAACGTAGGGTTTCACAGGAATTTACCATCTTCTAAATATATATATATATATATAGCAATTCTTTAAAATATACAAGAATTGCTCGTTCAAAGGTATGAGATAATATACAGAATTAAGAAGCATATCGTAATTATGTTCATTAAACAGTCTTACATAACAATTTAAGTCGTTATTTTAACAGAAATGACGTAGATACGTTATTATTCACCTTCCTAAATACCTACGGCTTATCTTTATAACCACTGCACATGGCCGCGAACCTGCGATAATATTGTAATAAAAATATATTGCTAAATTTCAACTAACGGTTACGTAGACGATAATTCTAGAGTTTCAGTTTTAAAAATGTATTTACAAGAACACTAAACAGCTTAGACCAAAGATTAATATTACGCCAACCAAACCCCATTAATTAGGGTTGTCTGAAAGGATAATGCTTTAAGCTTATCGCTTAATGTCCCCGATAATTGCAACTTTCTTTTAAGTCTTCCAATTTTAATGTATTTTATTTTTAGAATTAAGTGCATTTAAGTATTTACACATGTTATTTATTTTCGTCATATTTTGCATATTTGGTTAATTACGATCTAGTTTTCGCTGTAACAAATATGTATAGAAAACCAAAATAACTTAGGAAAGTAAAAAAACTCTAGGATTTAACTGGAGTTAGTTTATGTAAGCAAATTAATGTTTATTCTACTAAGAACGCTACTAAATATAGGTTGACTTTTTTTAGTACTAAAACAACACCAAAATGTTGTAAATCTCCGCGTTAGTACCAATTTAGAATTGCAACTCTTGCTTTACCTAAGGTTTAAATATATCTTATCTGAAACAAAAAGTTTATAGTTTACCAAAGGTATGTTCAATTTTAAATTTAAAACAAAACAACTGCGCTCTATCTTTGTTCCCAACTACACTTAGCCGCTATTCGGTCAACGACTTTAATTAATACCGAGTCCCAATTAATGTAGAGCCCTTCAAACTCGTGCGAACATATCAGATTGAGCCTAGAGCAATGTTGTTTGAATTGTTAACTAGTGGTTTCAACCACGTAACAAAATGTTTTAAAGAATATTAGTCAGTATTAACAAAATCACTTGAAAAATTATAATACTTCGATAGGTATTAGAAAATGACGGTGATCTGTTAAATTGAGGTTAAATGTATATAGCTTAGCTGTACACGGCTGTAACTGACATGCAATCACGCAAGACAGCACTGCATCTCCTTTAAAACAGAAAACTTTTGTTAAAATTCTAAGAATGAAAGGTTTTACTATTTTCGACAAGGTGAAACGTAGCAGAGTGGCGCAGTGGAAGCGTGCTGGGCCCATAACCCAGAGGTCCGTGGATCGAAACCACGCTCTGCTATGGTCTTTTTTGCTCTTTCATTTTTTTATTTTTTTGTTTTTATGTTTTTACCCAAAACTCTTTCAACAATTTTTATTTAATAGAACTATTTTACGTTGACACTTTTTAAATTTAGTTTTGTGGCACTTGCGTGACGTTAGGTTTATGGAATTGCTGTAATAAAGTATTGTCTTACCCTCACCTGATGATGACCGGACACTCCCTTATTTACAAGGGAAGCACCCTTAACGCTAGGGGTGAAGGTAACTAACTAATGGGGAAGGTGAACTGCGCTGTTATGCAACGACTGTGATACAATAAACGAAACAGTTGCGTGAAAGATAACTTTTTAACCTGAATATCGCAGTGCATTTTAACAAAACAATGATGATATGATTTCAATGATGACATTTTATTGACCTGGGTATCCATCTACTTTGGCAATGGACTCTATCTTCGAGTAGGTATCCAGATACTCCCCAGACATACTCAATCCACCAGTAAGTAAATACCCAAAAGATTACCAAACCAAATAGTGACATCCTTTGGCTTTAGAAACATACAACTTATCCTAAAAAAAAATTGTTAATAAAAATAAATAAATTACAATATTAGGTAAAAAAAGTAAAAAGTTGATGACTTTTCTAAACTATTCTGAGGCAAACGGGCTCTCAACATTTACGTTCGCATTTTGCACAACCATGACTTTAGATACGTAGTAAAATAACATTTTGTTTAAAAAAAAAAGCAAGTATGTATATTTTTGAGAATTTATTTTATTTGTAAATTACGTAGTATTTTTCACATTCTCTGAGAGTATCTCTACCTAAAGAAAACCCATATTGAATAGAAAATTTCGTCTACATTCCGTATATCTTATCATTCGATCTGCTGGCCTACTACTAAATTCTTACAGATTTCTCAAAAAAAAACTGCTATTATGGCGTCATTTACTAAACAACGCGTCTATGATACGTTTTCTATGGGGCATGTGGTAGAGAGCCTCAGATAGCTGTACAACCTACTAAACTTTTGACCAGAGTAGAAGGCACAAGGCGTACTAACCTAAACTTACTAACTATCCATACACACATAGGCAAAGCATAACTATGATGTGTGATAGATATATAAACTCGCATGTGCCCCCCGCAGTTCCCCTATCTAATAAAGCGCAAATTATCGAATTTCCTACCGTTTGTCCGCCGATTAGCGACTGCGTGCTACAAACAACACACCTTTACGATATTAACTCATGTTATTAGAGCATCCTTTTGAAACTTCGTTAACTTGGCCCATAGTTTCCTGGTATTTTGATTTCCTTCCTTAATTTGCTCGGCATCAAATTTACTAATTTAATTGTAAATTGCAAATCAGCGAAAAATATATAAAAAAAACTATAGGTAATTAGTAGATTATAGTATTCTGTTCCGGTTTAATCAATGGATCCAAAAGAATTACAGGAAAAAGAGTTAAATAAATAATCATTAATCTTATACAGCGCAGTGACAGGCTAGGCTTATGATTTAAAAGCTTCATGTTCTAATAACTACGTGGAAATTTGTTGTTGTGGGCCAGCGTATTGCTCACCATCAGGCGTACCTACACCTTATTCGTCTTGCCACTAATCACTAATAAAAATGAAATAAAGTTAGCTTAAGACGCATCGAAATTACTTCTTTTAGCTTTCTTTGAATATGTTGTAACCTCTTAAATGTATAAAAAACTGTTATTATAAAAATAAAACTAAATGCATTTACACATAGTCTATTTTTACTTGTACTTAATAAAAAAGACATGAGCTCATTATCTCCATAGTAAAAGAAAACAAAGCGTCTCTCTATTATGGCATTTGCGCCGGTTTAAGGTCAGACAGAACCTACTTTAGCACCGAAAGACTGACAACAGAAGGCAGTAACAGAGGCAGCGGCGTGGCCGGCCAAATAAGGAACGGAGAGAGCATCACGCTCACGATAACTACGCTTATTTTGAAGAAAATACATTTACTTACCATCTAACGGTGTAAATAGCGGCCATTTATTTGTGTAGTTGCGACTATTTCTAAATAGACGTACATTTTGTGACGTTTTTTTTTTTTCATTTACACTCGCAACAACTTTCACGAAATGAAAATCCATAGATTATTCACTTTAATTGCAAAGAGTTTGATGATAGGTGTAAAGGTACAAGTTCGCACTGAGACCGCGACACGAGACCGCGACAGGAGACCGCGACAGGCACTTGACTCTATAGGCGCTAGTTCGACTCTGTAGCCGAGACCGCGACACATGTCTCGCGACACGTGTCTCGGGTCTGATAAATAATGTGTTCGTTTTGTAGTGTCCCACGATTTTATTTTAGTCTAAATAATATTTCAGCTTTTAGTACGAGTACATTTTTAACCGACTTCCAAAAAAAGGAGGAGGTTATTAATTCGACCCCTATGTTTTTTTTTTTATGTATGTTACCTGATTTCTCGAGAACCTCTACACCGATTTTAAAATTTGTTTTTGTGTTCGGATCGGTATGCTTCCCGAATGGTCCCATATAAAATTTATCGAAAACGGTCAAGTGGTTTTTGAAATATAAACCAAAAATTGAAAATTTGCGTACAATTTTCTGGATGACGTACCTAGTTGTAGATTTCACAAAAGTTATGAAGCTCGACCCTGTCAATACAAAATTCTGTAAATGCTTTAATAAAAACTTGTTTTTAACCCCCGACCAAAATAAGGGGTGTTATATAAGTGACGTCGATGTCTGTCTGTCTGTCTGTGTGTCTGTCTGTCTGCTTTGGCACCGTAGTAGAGCTCAAACGATTTCGATGCGGTTTTTTATATTTCAAGGTTACCCTAGCAAATGTTCTTAGCTATAGCTCAGGTTAATGTCGATTCAAGATGGCCGCCTCTACAAAATGGCGGACAAAATATTTCTTCACAACCTACCTCAATATGGGTATCAAATGAAAGGGCTTGACTAGTAAAATACTATACACTATAACAAATTTCAAATCCAAAATGGCCGCCACCACAAATGGCGAATTATATTATATTTTTCATTACTACCTCAATATGAGTATCAAACGAAAGGGCTTGACTAGTAGAATACTTTGCACTACGACAAATTTCAAATCCAAGATGGCCGCTACCACAAAATGCCGAAATACATTTCTTTTTTCACAACTCCCGTAATATGTGTAAGATAAGATAAGAAAACTCTTTATTAAAAGCCACATACAATAAAAACACAAAAATTTACAACAGGAAGTTAAGAAAATCTTATGCTAGACATTTTAATTGGCGGCCTTATCGCTTAAAGCGATCTCTTCCAGGCAACCATGCACGGATAGGATAATATAGACAAGAATGCGGCCTTAGTATATTCTAATAGGATAAAATTGTAGGACTAGTTAAACATATGTATGTATAAAAGTTATGGGCATGAAATGAAAGGAAATGATTGACTTGTAGAATGTTGTACAGATAACAAATCCAAGGTAGTCGGGGGTTAATCAAAATTTTTAATTTTGTTCTTGTACACTAAAAAGAGTAAAATAAACTATTTTCGTACAAAAAATTCAACCGACTTCAAAACCACAAATAAGCACTCAAAAGCGAAAAATAAACTAAAATCATTATTATAAGCGCTACTCACTCATCTATTTGAAGTCAACAATGTCAACCATAATAAATTGTGTCGATTTTACCCACACTATCATAATCGATTATTTTAGATCGATATTAAGATATTTTTACAATGGCAGCACTTCATACATCAAAACAAAATATCAGCTGTTTATTTAATCTTTGTTGTGTCACGTGTTTGTGTGTTTCGTATTTGAAAATTGTTATAATTTTTGTATTCGGTGGATGAAAATGCATTCTTAGGACCCTAGCTTGCCCTCGGACATCGACAGCATCCTCCCATAACGACTCTGACACTCCGATAGTACAAAATGTTGCAGTTTTGATTAAAAATAATCTCGTCAACATTCTCTTTACTTATGGAAAAAATGCGTAAGTAGTTTTTCTGCTACTACCAATTATACTACTAATTGATAATACTACTATTCTGATACCTATTGTTAGAAGCTAACAAGTTTAATTTATGATATCACTGAAAATAAATGTCCACTTTTAGCCCAAAGTCCCTTATAAATGAACAATGTCCTTTCAATGACTAAACTTGACCCAAGAAAAAAACTGTCGAAAATTATTGGTCGTACCAACTCAAAAACCGTCCTTGGTTTATGCACAACAACTTTACTAAAGATCTTCACATGATGAAATGTATAGTTTACGATTATATTGGACATACAGACAAACATTAATTTTTATAAAGATATGTTGTATTCTTACTTAGTACTAAACGTTATGGACGTAAGTACAATCCATAAAGTCACTCCAGTGACCTTACAAGACATGAAGCCAAATAGCCAAAAGTAATGTTGTCGTCATGGTTTCAATTTTTGGACACGAAGTGACTCACTTTATCATTAGTGGTAAAACAAAAGATTTATTGTTATCTGAGGCTACTCAAAGGCTGCAATGGATTGGACAATGTTCCTATTCTAAGCTGATGGCACGACAGGCGCGTCATCATTTACAATTACTATATTATTGTAATAAATAGTGTTTGTAATATACTTGTGGCTGATAACACGCGAGTCATGTCATGTTTAAATCGAATAAAACTCCCTCAAATTAAGTTATATAATGACTGCTCAAAACTAAACTATCACTATTTTCTAAGTAAATTTTACCAGTTGTGTTAAGTTTACAAAAGATGTACGCAGTATATAATGTGTACATCGTCAGAAAAACTTGTTTTAAATGTTTCATATACCAATACCTATGGTAATAATAAAAATTTGCTATAATATAATTTAATCATTGGTGAAACTATTAGTTGTATTGTTATTAATTGCAATTATAAATTAGGTACTATTTTACCAAAAATATATTGATTTTAAAACCTTAACCGTCTTATTCCAAAACGCGGACTAATTATAGTTCTGGGATTAAGCCCGGTTTAAACCAAGTCTAAGTCTAAACGTTATTACAAAACGAAGTTTTACTCTAAACCACGGACTATCTATGGTACTAAAGATAAACCATCGAGACCCCTAGTTTAACCACGGACTAACTTCGGAACTGTCATTTTGAGGTTATAACAACATATGTTTGTCCATATTTAACAATTTGAACTCTCGCAATTTGCAAAAATGGATATAAATATAATCGATATGATGGATTTAGAGGATTTGGACACCCTGGAGACACCTCGGCGATCAGACAGACCTCGTCAACGAATAAATCCTTTCGAATTGAGCGATGAAGAATTTCGATACAAATATCGATTCACGAAGCGTTTTGGTGAAAAAATCGTGGATCTTTTACGTGACGATCTGGTGCGTGACCTCGGGGATGCCCACTTAGCCCTGAAATTCAAGTTGCTTGTGCTCTACGCAACTGGGCTCGCCATGAAGTAAGTGCTATAAAATTTTGACCTTGATACAAAAGTGCTTGGTACCACCTATATTTAATTTTCTTATACTTAAGCACTCACTACATTTAAATTGTTGTTTTAATTCCAGATTCAAGACGATACAGCTGATTTGCACGGAGTGTCTCAGCCAGTAGTGAGCAAAACTTGTAAAAGGTAGCAGGGATATTAGCAAGAATGTCTCACCGGTTTATTAAGATGCCTGCTACACTAAATGAAGAGGAAGCTTTAATGAGGAAATTCAGGACTATCGCTAATTTCCCCAAAGTGATAGGGGTAATTGACTGTACTCACATCCGAGTAAAAAAAGTTAATGCTGATGGGGGCCAATTATATATAAATAGAAAAGGATTTCCTTCTATTAATGTACAGGTTGTATGTGATGCCGATATGAAAATTATGGACATTGTGACGAGGTGGCGAGGTAGTGTACACGATTCCAGGATATTTCGAGAATGTAGATTAAAGCAAAGGTTTGAAGCTGGAGCATTCTCTGGGATATTACTGGGTGACAGTGGCTATCCATGCCTTCCATATTTATTTACTCCGCTGCTGAACACTACATCACCACCTGAAGAGAGATATAACAGGTGTCACATACAAACTCGCAACAGAATTGAGAGATGTTTTGGTTTATTAAAGCAGAGATTCCGTTGTCTTTTAAGGGGAATCTTTGTGGATATAGAGACAGCAAGGAAAACAATTGTTGCTTGCGCTGTACTCCACAACATTGCCATCGATATGAGGGAGGACCTGTTTCCCGTGAGGAAAATGTTGTGACTCCAAACCATATACCTCCTCGTGTACATATCCATACTCGTGATACAGTTAGAGGTAACATTAGAAGGAGACAATTCATTGAGACTCACTTTCAATGAATGTCTTAATTGTAACTAAGTTCAGGATTTCATAGCTCTTACAAAGTGAATAATTTCTTAGTGATTAGATTAATTCTGTCTTTCTTAGTTGTAACTTAAAAGGCAGGTAAGTAAATTTAAATTAATAAGGCTAATGATGATTGAAGGTTTAATCATTAATCAATTTACATAAATAATATAAAAACAGTTTTTTTGTTAAATGCGTCTAATTGAAACTAAGTTAAACATTTATTTTCAAATGGATTTATTTCAAGTTCTAATTTTTAATTGTAACTCCAATTTTGTTAATTTATGTATAAGTATTCCACTTCTATCATTAAATTTGTTATTTCAGTTCTAAACTTGATATTGTAGTGTATTTCTTGGTGAATGTCTTCATATTTTAATAACCAAAAACAGTAATGGAAGATTTGTTTTGAGGTGGTTATAAAAGAAACAAATTTAATTAATACCTTTTATTCTGTTATATATTATAGTATGAAAGCCACTTATAATAGACATAGTAGCATTGAGCAGTAAATCATTTCAACACTTATATTTTCAGTCTTTAATTATAATAATATATTGTATTGAATAGGATCTTAGTTACATTTATTTTCTAATAGACTTATTTCCAGTTGTAATTTTTTATTTGTAATTTTGCAATTTCAATATTGTATTTGTGTTCCATTTCCATCATATGTAGTTGTTGTTCTTTAAAGTTAGTATTGGTCTGTACTATTTCATGGCGAATGTCTTCTTGTCTGCAAAACCAAAAATAGTAATGTTAGGCATTGTTTTAAAATTACAGAATTCATAAAATTTATTTGATTATGTATCAAAGCCTCTTATTGTCGGTATAGTAGAATTTTGCAGTAAATAGTTTACAGCATTAATTTATCAAACCATAAATTCATTAGAACACTTGGTAACGTTATTCACAAAAGGCAAAGAATCTGTGTACCTAATAAGATAAAATAACAATGTCCAAATGAATAAAGCAGCTGTAAAGGGGCCTAGTCAATTAAATGCAGCTGTAAAAGGCTTTGTCAAAGACAAAATAACAAATAAGTAATACAAACAGTACACAGATACTACATGACTACAAACAATGTTACATCAAAAGTTTATAAATCTATTATTTTCCCTTATTACAAGATTCTAATTTTGACAGATTTCTCTCCATACCTTACATCTTTAACAAAGTCATCTATCTATATTATAATATATTATGCCTTCCTCGATAGGTAGCTTTTTATTTCATTTTTAAACTTGGATTCATTCTGGCCTTCCATTTGTGCAGGTATTGCATTAAAAAAGCGAAAAAAATACCATTATATTTGCAAGAGTTATTTGTTTTCTGAAGTCTGCACTTAGGAAATACAGTTTTTTTTGTGTTTCTGATGCTCTTTTTGATTCACATCAGTAAATTTCTTCAGGCTTTGATGTTTCTTACATACATTATACATTAGGAATGTAATGAAGGGACTGTTAATATGTTTATAGTTTTGAAAATTTCCTGTACTGATTCTCTAGCTGATAAATTATGTAGACCATGAATTGCTCTCTTTTGCAATTTGAAAACAGAGTTTCTGTCCGCAGCCGAACCCAATAATAAGATCCTATTGGACATAACACTGTGAAAGTAGCCATTCATTACAACATACCTCTTATTTCTTAAGCTCTTTGTCTTCTTGTTAATATTTCTTGTATTTTTAATGTTTTTAGGTAAATTGTCATTTTCTGTGTAAAATAAAGTAAAGTTAGTAAACATTCTAAAATTATTTTGTGTTATTACCTTTCCAGGATTGTGATAAAAACAAATCTGTTTGTGTGTGTGACTCAGACCTTTCTGTTCATTCTATCAACATGGCAAAGTAGCTACTACACTAATTTCAATTAAAAAAAATATCTGAAACTCTTTTTCGTACACATTTCTTGTCACCAGCACTCAGCTGAATAATACAAAATAAGTAGTAGTACTTATTATACAACTAGATGCCCGCCCCGGCTTCGCCCGTGGTATATTATATAGCACTCATCGGGATCCCGTACATATCCAACGGTGAAAGAATGACTGAAATCGGTTCACTCATTCCTGAGAATATCTATTTCAAACAAAAAACCTCTTCAGCAACCTGCTACGCCACCTGTCGGAAATTGGTCGTACCAACTCAGATTTAGAAAAAAAATTAGCAAAGGTTTATATTCGAGGCACAGATTACTAAAATTCAATGACGCAATTTTTGACACATGCTGTCATGTGTCATGTCAAAGCACGAAACGTGCGAAAACTCTCAAAAGGGGAATATTTTTTCCCGATTTTGTTACATTCTTGTTTCATGCTCCGCTTCAATTAATAGTAGAGTTATTTTCTATAGCCTAAAGCCATCCTCGATAAATGGACTATCCAATAGAAAAAGAATCTTTCAATTCGGCCCAGTACTTCCCGAGATCCTAGCGTTCAAGCAAGCAAACAAACAAATAAACAAACAAACAAACTCTTCAGCTTTATAATATTAGTATAGATTATTACTCACGTGGCTCCTCGATATTCTCCACTGGCAGCTCAAAATTGTATTTTGGCATTTCTATGCTACTTGGGCCAGGCTTGGGATCTACATTTGGCTCAATTATTGTAGCCGTTTCTAGTACCTAAAAAATATTTACATGTAAATTTTAGTAATGTGTAATAATGTAGCATTTTGAAAATAATAAATGTTACTTACCAATGCATCACTGTCATAATTATTAATTTCCACATGAAAGTCATGTGGAGCAATCCCCATAATTTCTAAGTCCTCGGGTGATGGTGATGGTGGTTTATCTCCACCCCCTGTCTTATTTTGGTCTTTTCGAAATTTCGATAAGTTGGACTTGGCAGCCAACTTCATCCTTTTCCAAGCAAGTTTTAATTCTCCTTCGGATCGAAATTTTCCACATATCGACCTCCTACGACCTCCTAAACGAATTAACAAAAAACGGCTATGTAGTTAGTTTATACGCTGTAGAAGTGGGAGCGAGAGGTATACCAGCAAAATCTCTATAACCTACTGAAAGACCTTGGCTTATCCAGAAGTGCTGTAAGTTCTATACTAGAACGTGTATCTAAAGCTGCACTAGTAGGCTCATATCAGATTTGGCTGGGCAGGGAGAGAAAAACGAGTGGTGAAGGTGAGTGTTGATGTACGTCAGAAAGGGGCCCCTTAAACCTACGCCCGAGTCACAAGTCTCGGGAACTACTCGAGTTTTTCTCTCTCTGCCACACGATGGACCCGGCACCCGCACGGTGAATCCATGGAATGCTAAGAAGATCGTCTCATTGAATCTAAAAACACATAAGTATGCTGAGTATTTAAGCAAACAATATTTCACTTCTAATGAGAATTCAATAAATACATACTTATTCGATATATTCTTCCACTCTTTCATTTTTAGAAAATTTGCAGAGGTTTTAGTGGACTTGTCTTCTATAACATCTTTCGATTCCCCTATTAGCTGGCGCAGTACTTCCTATATTAAAAATAACATTTAAGAAATGTTTGATAACAGACAATGTCAGTAAAATCATCGATAAAGTAAAATATATGATTTTGTACAACTTACTTTCTCTTCAGAACTCCAATTTTCACCGCGTTTTTTCTTTTGTTGCTCCATTTTTAATTCTCCAATACTATTGTTCCCCACACTAGACACTACCAATCCACACGAAACTACTAAATAAAATAGTACTATGCGTTTAGAAACAACGAACAAGAGCAATATTATAACAAAGTTATTGTAAATAAATAGTAAGCACTCAAATTTTCTGAAGTGGAAGATTTATTTGAACTTCTCAAATTACGCGCCACATTCGACTGTCATTGTTCTTTTGAGCTTATGACATAAGCAGAGTTGTTTTTTTATTGACGCCACATGTAAAATGTATTCAATTAAAAAATACTTCTATTAATGATCATTAGGCCTATTTCATAAATTGAAACTTAATAATACATCAATATTTAATTAAGTTTTTACTAATGAATACATGTTTAACCATAAAAAGCGAATTTTAACATCATGTGAATGAATGAATGACAGCCTTTTCTTTGTTTAGTCTGTATAACCTTGGACTATCTTTGGTTTAAACTTGGACTAAGTAGTCCTTGGATAGTCTGAGTTTTGTAATAGGAACACATTTTAAACCTGGTACTAACTTTAGTACCGTATCAATCCTGGACTAGTTAGTCCTGGTTTAAACCTGTACTATCTTAGTTTTTTGGAATAAGACGGTAAGTGTTTCAATTAAGGTTGGCCTGGTGGCTTAGTAGGCAGTAAGTCTGCCTGCGAAGCCGTGGGTCGTGGGTTCGATCCCCACCCAGTGCAAATGTTTGTGTGATGAATTCAAATATTTGTACTGTGCCTGGGTGTTTGCTATGTATAATAAGTATGTATTTAAAAATATATAAGTATTATATCAGCTATCTGGCTTCCATATTACAAGCTTTGCTTAGTTTGGGGTCAGATGGCGATCTGTGTACATTTCGTCCACCAATGTCCACCAATTTCCGCATTACGCATTTACGTAACTATGTGAATTACTATTATCTTATTATTCAATTTTTCTTTTGTTTTTAATGACATTTTGTTTTATATTCGATTAAGATTAAGTCAGACATTCAGCAATTAACTTGAAAGTTTTTGTTATATATTAAAAAAATACTTTTTAATGTAACCAGGATATGGACTTTGTCTGAAATAAATGTGAATTATTGTAACATACTCCTCAATTAGCAACTTTCAGCAGTGTTTCTAATTCAAAAACCTTTACGAACGTTTATTGGAATAATCACCTCCGATCAGGTAAGTATTATTATTACCACCGCTCAAATTATTTTCGTCAATGTAAGCTTGAGTTTCGCTATGATCTCGCATAGTCTAATACCTACCTATTATAGTAACAAAGAGTTGCATAATATTTAGCCAATACATAGCATCCTATCCAATCAACACGAAATCCAATTAAGCAAATTCGTAGCGTTCGTGAAACGGGGGTATCCCCAAACGATTCATTAATGAAAACTCGATTGCCATTTTATGTGGGCCTACCCAAATAACCACAGAATAAATAAATAAGTAGCACAACTCGAACCGCTCGCGGTTGTCCCCTATTATTGCAATGGTTGGTGCTCTGCAAATTAGCAAATGGTTTTACTGTATCGAGTTACACCATGTTAATGGAATGAATACGTCGAAATCAGATTTGTGAACCGTTGTCGTACATAATTAAGAACAGAATCAATTTAAGTTATAAATTACATTAGTTTATCTGAGGATTAATTTATTTTAAGGCGCTAATATTCAGCCACCGTTATTTTGTGACACTAATGTTCACGAGAAAGCTAATTTATAGCAACTATGTTGAGTCCATATTAAGTTTAAAGGGGTACCTCGGTGATGGCAAATTTCTAGTTTACAACACTTTGTGGTTCTTATCGTAATGTAAGTATTACATTTATGTTTTCAACGCTAATAAAATTTAGTAGCTATGTAGAGACAGGTAATGGATGTTACTTTTGAGCATTAAATCCGATAGTCACTGTCACAGTCACGGATATTCGGGGGATATGCCTTGATTGCGAATTTAGTTCGAAACCTAGTGTCTCCAGTCTCCTCCCACCTAAATAATTACTACATAAACAAAAGTAATAATTACGACACACAACCGCATATTTTAGAACGCACACTAAGAATTATGACTGCGCTCTTTATGACAACATACATAAAATGGGCGGAACATTTTCGTATAAACAAATAATTTTGTCTATGTAGAAGGAGTCACTCAACGCTCACACACGTAACTAGGGATTGAAAAGAGTGATTGCAAAATTTATTCGACATTTTATTTTGGGCTGTATTATTATATTTACATTTATTAAGTTTTACTAATAAACAAATACGTAAATATAATATATATATAAAAATTGATACCCTGTACGACATGTATTATACTCTAAAGAAATGTGTAAAGTTGGAGTAGGAATCAGTTTGCATTTTCAAATTAACAGTTTTACGTCAAATGTATACGAAAGTACTAGCAGTGCCCCGCAGGTTTACCCGCGTAGTTCTCGTTCCCGTTCTTTTATCGAAATAAAAGTAGCCTAAGCCTATATGTTCTTCCAAAATATAATCTTACTGTATTTCTAATTACAACTCGATCCGATCATGTTTCAATTTTCAATGGGATTGAGCAACAAACATCCAAATACCCAAACGTCCAAACATTGGCATTTGTAATATTAGGTAGTAGGATTTACGATACCAATGACAAAAAAACATTATTATTTTTTTGCTTTCCTGCTTGTACTGGGTAATCTCTGAAACGGCTGGACTAATTTTAAGGGACTTTTAATGAAAAATAGCTGATGGTTTAGCTATAGGGTTAAATAAACATCACTTTATTCCGGTTTGAAGGACTATGTTTTCAGAGAAATTACAGGGCATGGAGATAAAACATTATATCTCAGACTGTCGAATTGGACTATCTGCAAGGAAGGAAGAGAGGCCTTTGCCCAGCAGTGGCACAATCTAGGCTAGTACCTAATAATATCAACATATTATTTTCATCAAGCAAGAGAGAGTACAGGTTAAATAAACGTAAAAAGTTATGCCTTAGACGATCCGCTGTCTGGAAGTGAAATTCCCGTCATAAATGGTCCAGCTGTTTGGTAGATTAGCGGAACAAACAAGATAGACAAAAAGTTTTAAATAGTTTTTTAGCTATAGGTACCGTACATACTTTCATTTGAACTTAGTAAACAGTTAGTTTGATATTACAAACGCTACAGTTTTATTTCTTTGTATATATTGAAAATACATGGAAAAATAGGTAGTTAATTAAAATGAAAAAAAACAAACAATTTCCATGAAGTCCGAAGTCCGAAGAAAATTTCGAAGAAATTTTACATCGGCAAAACTCCATTACCCCATCACTAACGCGCCAATTTTGCGGTCATATTAACCGTATCGAGAAGACAATGTCACGCCCTCAAGGCATATCCCCCGATATCTGTGGTCACAGTATTCCAACTTACGGAAAAGTTGACAAAAACCAACTGATTTTATTGTTTAGTCCACTTAGTTGTATACATACGGTGTATGGTGTCGAGTAATCATTAGAATGAATGAAAAGCAGTCAACATAAACTTTTTTCGAGTTACTTAGAAATTCCTCTTCTACATTGCGATTCTAACATTTTAAGTACACACGACCACCCATAGGCAATACAGATGACTTTGCATTTTATGCGTTTATGCCAGTAACTTAGTCTGCGAGTGCCCAGCATGCTTTGACTTATGCATCCGGGGACTGGCCTAGAGCGTAACTTATGTCCGACATCGGCCTATGACCATCGATGACCTGTCCTTTCACACTCACTGCTATCTTTAGATAAATAACTGGTAATAAATACCGACTTATTTACATCAGAAATATTTAGCACACGTATATTTCAACGTCATTTTAATACACAATATAATACCTCACTACCTATATCTACAAATGATAATAAATAAATAATAAAATATTTTTTGAGTTAGTCCGAAAGATGTACATATGTACATACAAATACCAACGCTTATTGAAATAATATCGACCTAATTAATCGCGAAGAGTACCTAATATCTTACACTAAAAAAAATATCATTCATCTGCCTATAATCACCTTATTCCTTTCAAACTTTTACTGACAACAATAATAACTCCTCCACACGCGGCATCATCTCGTCTCTAAGAATAGTGTGCACCATTCCCCTATATTCTTTCACTTAGTTGAATAAAATCAATTTAAAAAGTATAAATCCTTGTTAAACTTATATGAGTAGATGCCGTAACCGCTTTCAATTAAATTAAATCTTAAATAAGAGAGTTAAGTGGTAATAATAACCGTGATGACTTTGATAAGTTTATTGAGTGAGATTCACTTCCCACTCTGCCCAACGATTACAAATTATACCATTATAAAAAACTTAGAGAAAACGTGGAGTGCTCCTATTTCTCAAACATCAAAACAGACGAAGGATTGTTCAACCACAACAGTTAAGAAGCCTTTTCAAGTAAAGGTTAAGTTAACAGCAACGCATTAAGTACTAAATCTGTTGCCACCACCCAAATCAAAACAAAACAGTGTTACTTATAAACTAAAACAAACCATTAATTCCAGTTATCTTGAAAGCAGCCCTCCGCAGCTTAAATGACAAATGTAAATTTCCCGACTGATATTCATTGTTTGTCCTGGAAATGAGCACAGCGTGTGCCTACCCGGCTTTGTTTGTCCTCTGACGAAATCTAATGTGACGTCATGCATGGTACACCATTCACATGTTTTACGCAACCTTAATTGGTGCTCACGCATGAATTACTGTTTAGTTTTAACAAAACCAAACATTTTATACTGTTATGCGATTTAGTATCACTGAGGACTCTTGTTCTTCTTTTCATCGTAACAAGCTGATTACTGTTATTAACAACCCACTTAGGGACGAGTCTTACTTCAGTGAAATTTGTTACATTTTTGTTGTGTTTAGGGTATACAAATTAAAATTTATTATCGTCATACGAGTATCATATAAACAGACTAGCAGTGGCCCGCGGTTTTCCACGCATAAAAAATACGCCATTTAGGCTTATTTATATAATTTGTGCATTACATCACAGTGACAAGCAGCTATTGGAACGTGAACAGCCCAAATCATTATCTAGCAGCCTAGTACCTATCCCACTACGCTCGTCAGCCGGAGATATAAGGTGTTTATCTCTGAGCTCTTAGCCCAGTAATTTCTCAACTGCCCTTCAAACTTGAACACAGTAATGTTGGCACACTACTGCTTGGCGGCAGAATAACTGGCAAAGTTGTGGTAGTTCCCCAGGTGGACGTTGCCCTATCACTACACTACACTACACTACAGTTTTATGAGTAAGTACTGACAGTGTCAAAACACGATACCTTTCCATATCCAGAACTATTATAAACAAATAAATAAATATTGGTGGACAATTCTTACACAACACCATCTGACCCCAAACTAAGCAAAGCTTGTATTATGGAAATTAGAGAGTTGATATAATACTTAAATAGTTGTAAATACATAGATAATATAGTTGTAAATACATAGATATATAAAATATAGATAATAAATACATACATACATAGAACACACCCAGACACAATACAAATATTTGAATTCATCACACAAATATTTGCACTGGGTGACTGGGTGGGAATCGAACCCACGACCCTCGGCTTCGCAGGCAGAGTTACTAAACTAAGTCACAAGGTCAGTCAAGACAATGTTGATTTAAAATGAAGAAACGGATGAAATAAATACGTATTTTAATAAACTCGCACATTTTACTTAATTTAAAGACATGAACTATTAAAAACTTATTAACTCTGTAACTTGTTTGATACAATAACGTGTAGGAAGAAACAACACTGCGGCGAGTCATCTACAAGTAGATAACTAAATACTTTAGATGAGTTTCTATATTAAACTATATTTTACTACTTCTTGTTTTTTAAATACGTACCTACACACCTACATGTAAATTATGAGTCTTGACTGGTACGATTTTTGTTCACTTCATATACATTATACATACTCCACTTTATCGGCGGTCGAATCTCAACACGATTGAACAGAACTGAGGAAAATGGCATAGTAAACGCCTGTACGCCTGCCTGTACCCAACCGTGGGATAAAGAATACTGTGAATGATGACGATGTTATTCCTCTAAAACAATCAAAAATAGTACTTCAAGTATATACAGTTGCTCACACTATATCAAGCACAGATTCGCTCTTGCATGGAGTACTGTTCTCACCTTTGGGACGGATAGGCTAAGTATCAGCTTGAGACTCTGGAATCGATCGAGAGCCGTGCTAAAAGGCTCATAGGCAACAACACTCTAGCGCGAAAAAGACTTCAAAGTCTTGAACATCGCCGCAAAATTGCAAAAAAAAAGTTTTCGGATACACTTCGGAGACTGTGCAACTGATCTGTATGATCTAATACCAGCGTGCCCTTTTTTCTATCAGACTGCTCGTAACTCGCAAAATTGACATCGTTTCATGGTTGACGTTCCAAAGACTCGAACGAGGAGGTTTGACTCTACTTTTGTGATGGAAACGTTCTATGCTGTGTAATGCGTTGGCGGAGTGAGTTATTCCAGATGGTAACAATCTTAGTGTCTTCAGAGAGTGAATCGGTTTTTTCTAGGTAAGGACGTTCCATTTTACACCGCATTGTCGCTTAACATCAGACGAGATGGTGGTCAAGTGTAAACTTATTAAAGTTAAAAAAAATACTGTAAAATTAGTGAAATAAGTCATTGATTCGAAGCAATTCTGATTCGATGTGACTGCTGCACTTCTATTGTGACGTATTTTGTACCACTCACTGTATGTTCAAAGATAACGTGAGCAAAAGCAGATGGCTCAAACCTGCCTTTTATAATTGTAAATGCCTTTAACAAACTCTACACCGCATGGATAAATTGGGACAAGATGTTTCACGTCCTATAAAGTATTCTCTTTATAGCGCAGCAATTTCCACTGATGCTACACAGTGACAAGTTAATAGCTTAAAATGTCAGCGAGTGAAGCGAAGACCGAAAGGTCCTGACGAGGGGTCTTCTTCAACCCCTGGGCACACGCGTCATAAACTGCTGTCACTCATTTCGGGGAGCGACGACACCTTAATGAATTACCTCTCTGTATTAACTTAACGAAGATAGGGGATTGGTAACTAAAAACTGTGAAACAAAATACATTAGCAGAGCGTGTGAAGAAATGATAAATATTTAGATAGATAAATTGTTGTACATACATACCATAGCTAAAACTTAGAGATGTGCTTTTTAAGAACAATCCGATTTTGTGGACTGCAACGGACGCACTTGATGCGATTTTGTGTAAATAAATAAATATACCTAACACCTATCTGGTTTACATAATAAAAATTTTGCTTAATTAAGTGTTGTATAAAATAGTATGGCCGAATATCTATTTAAGTATTGATCAGTCTGGCTGTCTTAGTATAGTTTATTAAAAACTACTACTTTTGTGAAACAGTAAACAGTGAAACAATTCATTCTCACATCATAAAATAAAATACTTAATCATGGAAATCTTATCAATATCGGTCTTTTAAAATACTAATCATACAATTTAATTTACTTTGCAAGATGTACAATGTACATATTATGTAGTTAACTTTAAATTAAATAATACGTAGTTACCGATACAATCCTGTTAATCTAGTCTCTACTGTACTAATTCACAACATTACGTAGTTTAAATACTTCTGACATATTTTCGACATTTTAGTTTTTTACTTAACATCAAATTGTATTTTGCTAAAATTGCTTGTGGACAACATAATCATTACGTTTATAAGGTTAACCTTGGTAGTTCCTTTTATTTCTTTTCATGTTTTTTGATTTATCCGTGAAAGCTTTACTCTAGCTTATCCGGAAATCTCCATCCAAGATTTTTATTAAGTCGATGTTAGAAGATTTATTTACCACTAAAAGATTTTAATTGTGTCTAAAAGCTGAACCGTAAATCCAATCTGAACTCGGTTTTGTCAACGCCTACACAAACAAATTTATGGCATAATAACAGAAACTTCTCATTAGCCATTTTGAACGTAACACATCCTTGTAAATTGCAAAACCATATAAAGTGAGTCACGCCTACACTAGATTATATCTGAATCTAAGCTACGACTAAAGTTGAACAAGTAACAACCATAACATGAAATACTCCTACTAATGAAACCCATTTCATGTTGGTTTTGCTCTAATCTCTCTCGAGCTCAATTACAAAACTTGGGGCGAAAAACTAATTTGTGCTTACCGTTTACCATTAATAGAAGCGTCATCTTAATTGTAGCTACTAGAACTTAAAATAAGTATTTGGGTGAAAGTGTTTAAACATTGAATTTCATGACGTTTTCAATTGACCTTAGTGTGTAACGAATAATATTTTTTTTAACAATTAAAACATTGTAAGTACTTAAAAAAAAAATTTGTTGTGTCTAAAAGATTGTTCTCAGATATAAAGGCACTTGCGGTGCTAGTTCCTAAAGTTTTACTGTAATATTTGTTTTGTTAATGACACAATAAAGAGTTTTTACCTACCTCTATCTTAAATTTGCTACTGGTTAAAATATTCCAGTTATCATAAAATATCAATATTATAATTCTATTTTAACGACATTCTAACCAAATACTATTAGAGAAGAAGAAACGTGATGTTATTTGAATTTACACGATTAGGCGTATAAAAGCTCATTGTGAGTAAAATCAGCCATCAGGCGTGCATTCCCAATGCATAACCAGTCGTGTGGAAAAGCTCACTAGAATTTGAATTTAATTCCGGACTCAAATAGTTGAATGATGGCATACGAAGTTATATCTTCTCGACACAATTCATTTATCAATGAAATTGTGTAACTTGGATGCTATATTTAGGCTAAAACGTTCAATCAATATTATTGAGACAAACCGGTCCATATTGATATAATTCTCGGACCTCCCACGTCGCATAGGGACGCCGGGAATCATCGCATATATGCCCGAGTACGGTTCCATAATTATTTGGGATAATTGGCGTCCGTTCTACCGTGAATAGCTTAGATAAACAATTAAATTAATCAGTCACTTCACTTAACACGCCTTGGGAATCATGGAGAAATCAACACATACCTACGCATCGCTGCCGAAAGAAATTGTTCAAATTATTGAATTCCAGAGTTTTAATGGTAAGTGTCCCGAAGATTGTACGATTGATATTTATCAGAGCATTGTTCAGTCACGAACACGAAGCTAGATTTTAATATTCGAGTTTTTTTTTAAGATATAAACTAATTTATAGCCCTAGCACGCGCAGGGGTTGGTTAATTTTTTTGTTATTGTTATTGTAGCGTAATTTTAACACTTCAAACGTAGCTATGGGACAATATATTTAGTAGAAAAATAGTCAAGGGTTATTTTGCGGCCACATTGTGTGTAGTTTAGGTCTCATAAATCACGCTCCCCGCACTCGAAGCTAAGTCGAGAGTACACCAGGTGGTCGAAGTTATTTTAAACTACTGTTTATGTACCTTCCAATAAGGGAATAAAATTTGTTTTATGGCTTCCATTCATACAGCGTTTGATTCATGGCAGGAGCAGTCAGAATATTTTAACTATCAAATCGCGTTGCCATTGAAAGTTTAACACTTTGAGTCGAGCTGGAAAATATAAATAAGCAACAAGTTTTTTGTCAAAGGAACCATTTTAAAATAAATAAAAATCTGGTCTGTTATCGTGAAATTTAACGTTTGTCGGTCAGTTTGTGTGAGGCCTACAGTGGTCAAAGGACTCGTGTGTTTAAATAAGTGTTTACAAAGCGACTCGCTCTTGACTGGTTTTTTAAAGTGATAGGTGCCCAAAGCAGCTGGCGTGGAGCTGCGCCGCCAACCGTGAATGTTTTTGTTGACGCCTCATGTTTTGCAAGTCTGTTTATATTTCAGTAACGAAAACTTATATGTGCGGGAAATATGATACGGTCTTTGTTAAAAAGGTGACCTCCGAAATAGGTACGATTTCCAGACTTTGTACCGACCTTCTCGTTATTAATATACGTTCCAAACAGTTGATAGATAAATACTCTAATGAGTACCTAGGTGAGTAGGTATAATACATACAAATCTGATCCATACTAAATAGATGCTAAAGCTTGTTTTCACATTTTTCTGGATCCAGTCGATTCAATAGCATAAATACTTAGACAAATTTAATACAAAAATATCTAACTCCATCAAAGTTACAAATTTATACTGCAAGCAATTTTGCCGTAATGAGATGATATTTTCTAGTCACCATAAATCATCGTAAGTCTACACATAAATCCTATAAATTATCTCGAAACACCAGCTTAAAACATGATTTTCTCTGTCATTTGCGCAACGCTCTCCAGCGATTATGGTAGTCGGGTGTCCTAATTTCCTTGTTGCACTGCGCATTACCGGTAACGAAACCCTGCGCTCTAGTTGTTCAGAGGCATCATTAGTACCTACCTACCTGCGCTGGCGCAGCCGCTGCCTCCGCTGGGACCACACTTCCGGTCAAATGCTAGCACAAGCCGACTCATGTGCTGCCAGTGCTCATTGGCCATTGCGCAAGCATCCGCTCGCAAACCAAATTATGAATTTAAATTAAGAACGAAATGATTGATGCCGTTTCATTCTCAAAAGCTTGCATTGGCTCATTTCACTGGTGAAGAACTTTGAACTGAAGTTACTTTTTAACTGCCCCATTACTTGCAATTTAGAGGAGAGTTTGGAGTAATAGTCGCCCGGGAAAATTCAAATGAGGGTACGGTCGATAATTTACAGGATTTGGATTCCAAGTAAAAGATAAAACGAAGTGAAAAGTCGGGCGTGAAAAAACTATCTCTTTACAATGAACTCTTGTTTTAAATCCGTTATTAATGTTAGGAGGGACGATGACGAATCCACTCTCGGTCCAGACTAAGCAATAAGTAACCAACAAACAATGTTGCGACAAAAAGCATCGTCTGTCAGCGAGTGAATGTGTGAGAGTAAGCCCGTTCCCATCGGCGCGGGCGTATGGATGGGAGCTCTCCCCAGGAATGTGTCATAAATCTCGTTAGAAGCGCAAGATGTTCTTCGTACTTATGTCCCTCTGACGTCTTCCCGAACGTCTGCCATAGACTAATTTATTCACTGATATGTTCACACGTAATAAATTTATTACGTAAACATCTCAATGCATTATCTTATTAGTCATTTCCATCTTGCTAAGTGACCCGTCAACGAAGCGCGAGATGTCCTACGTAGAGTGCCTACAACATAATGTTTTAGACTGTTATAGAAACCTTGTTCATGCTTCCCTATCTACACACTTTATTTTTATGAGAATTAGATCTCTGTAAAATATTACCAGAAAACCTAAAATATAATTACGCTCTACATATAGCATAATGGTGTATCCATATTATTCTAGAGTTTCATTTGTGCAAAGATTCCTGAATAGTTTTCTCGAACTACTTCAATGGGAACTTAGTGAATTGGCTGACCTCGACTGGCGCTTTTAAAACTTTCAATGTATCGTTTTAATTCTAGTTGACAGATTAGATATCAATCTCAAATCGCGTCCACTGGTGCGAGACCGGTGTCTTTTCCCAATAGCTGACAAGTCAGACAAGCGTTACTCAACCAGTAAAAAATATCAAGTGAATGAACCTAAGAATTATTCTGTGACGCCACTTCAGTCTATAGTGCACTACTTGATAGCTTCTGACGCATTATGTAGGCAGATACTCGACAGCGTTTATTTTTCTGAAGGTTAGTGCCTACTTAAATGCTAAACAACACTGCGCAGTTTATTTTTCACATTGTATCTACGTAGTAAGCATCGTTTAGGACGCTCTCGTAGAATGATATGTGCACATAGGTAGACAATTTTTATGTTTACCGCTACATAGCGGTAAATAAAACTACAAAGTACAGATTAACCAAAATACGTACGTACTAGGTATCTGTTGCTCACAACCAAAACACACAACTTTTCTGTGTCTTCAACTTCAACTTTACTTCAAAGAATTACGTAATAAAGAATGCGGTTGTTATTTAAGAACCGCCATAAAATTGGAGACTTGTGGTCCTGCTAGAGTCCATAAAGATATTCGAAATAGTCACGGTGAACAATAACAGATAGTTGCTACATAATCGGGTTAATTATCGAGAGCACGTCAAAGGAACGCCGCCGCTGAAAGGTTTTGTTGTCCGAGATGCGCGCACGCAGCCCCACATGCTCCTAATTAACTTATAAGCGCTCTACGCTGATAACACGCGAATGCACACGCACAATCATCTCGTTTTAACTAAACAACACACGCTGATAGTTTAGATCTACCGTACGGATTAATCTAGAACTATTCCAATCGAGTGGAAGCCCGCACAATATCCATACGTAATTAACCCTTTGACTCAAAGATGGACTCACTCACGTGCATTGAATGTATTATTCCGGCGTTTATCTAATTGGAAACTCCGGCTGATTGCGAGCGTCCTTATTTGCTCCACAGAGGTTCCTGTGATCCTGTTTTGCACCGAATCGTCTACGATACTTTCTAAATTCCAACGTTTATGTGTCTCCGTTTATGGAAATGGGTGACAATGAACTTGCGGGATATTTGCTTGCACCGCCGCGGGCCGGCTAGCGCCACGATGCGCCTGCGCCGGTCGCCGGCGCCCGTGGGCGGCGCACTTGTTCTTGCGCAACTATTTGGGAAGCTAGGGCCCTCTGCATGTGACAATGCTACTCGCCTCGCCACATTAGCATTCTACCGTTAACTCCACTACCTGGCAAGGTAACCGTGTAACTGCGCCGTCGTGTAACTAACAAACAATAGGTACGCTTCGACTGATATCAGCCTAATTAATATGCTTACATGGACTTACTTAGTGTAATTAACGACTGAAAATGGATTTAGGTTACGTCATTTGGCCTTACGTATCACAATATCTAGGGACTCCTACGAGTAATTCTCATGTTATTAAAACAATGCCAGTCATTATGGCAACAAATAGTAGTTTTACAATAGCATCAAAATTATCTATTTCAAGGTTTAGTAGTAGTTGAAAACAATGACAATATTTTACCACGACAGCCGTGAACTAAAGTGTTGTATTGTTTAGTTCAAAATGTGTATTTTAATACTTACCACAACCCATTTCACAATGAATTAATATTTAACAACAATGTTGTGAGTACATAGAAGTAATACATTTTTGAAAAAATAAAGTGATATCTAAAAATAGGAAACGTAGATTTAATACACTTTTTAAAATTCCTACTAAATATACAACTATCGTCACTATTATGATTTCATAGCCTTGTTCATTCATTCAAAATTGATTTAGATTCTATATTCCAAACACCTTAGGTATTCATGGTTAAAAAATTGTCTTTTTACTTATTTATTACAGTCAAATCGGTATTTTAACATTTTGACATTCATTTGTAATGTTAATAGAACCCAAAGAGACAATATTGAGCATAAGTAATGTTTTGTAACACGGGAGATAGATTAGCATAGATCAGATAATAATAATACGTAGGCGATAGTATGTTTCAGTGTATAATAATAATAAATAAAAACGCTTTATTTGAACGTTTTTCAATGATATACGTAATACAAAAATTGCAAGGTAACTTATCAATTCGATTTAATGTGAACTCCATACCTAGGTTGGTCCTGTGTCTCTCTGTCGACAGCTCTTTAGCTGTTAAAAAAAGGTTTGCAGGAAAAAAAAATCGACCAAAAATAACAAGCTTGAACATTAAAGGTGTTTTTCACAATCTGCGAGGAAATATGGTACACTTTGTGAATAAAATATTACAAGTTCTTTATGTCTCAAGAACTTGTAAATGTAGGTAAGTGAGTAAATTATGAACTGTTTAGTTACAGGTTTCAAATTATTGCTGTAGATTGTAGTACCCTAAACCCATAGTAAGTATAATAGTTTTCTACACTTAAAACCACAGTTTTTTACACTCTTTTGCCACAAAATTTATTTGTATAAACAGTCTGTATCTGGCAACTCAAAATGCACGTTCCGGGCCAACTTTTCTAGGGTTTTCCACATGTATTGAGAATTGAGAACATGTCACTACGTTCCTAATTACTAATCAGTGCGCATCTTTGTGAAAGTACGTCAAACGTATGCAAAACTAATTGAAATGGCAATATACTCGTAAGTTTACCTGAGAAGGTTTCATACGATGTACAAAAAAAACATTGTACTATAAAATAATCGGTTATAACAGAATTGTTGTATAAACAAATGTGCATACGCACAGCTCAAAGTGACTTGAATATTATTTTTAAATGAAATACATACTTTCAAATGTATAGTTTTAATTTAATCTTTAGTGATAATTATTTTATGTATGTATTTATATGGTGTTACAAGTGGTTATCAGATAGAGGGCGCAGAAGTATTGATACAAGAACAAAGCTTTGCAAGTTTTACTAAATTATAATATTTTTATGACACAGGATAGAAATAACTATTCTTACCCATATAAATTGCAGTTAATTTAAATGAGTATAAATAAGCCTAGATCGTAATGCAATAAACGACCTAATTTACATAAACTATTTTGTATTAAAATTTAAACTCTATCGATCTATAATTACATAGACGAATTGTATCTATTGCTTTTTTCTAGTGTAGTTTAGTCAGCTAAGTAATATATGTTCCAAATTATATTATTTCATACCTATGTATGCTGGAGGTTTCAAATGGACTAATAATTGTTAAATATCTCAATATAACAAAACGAAATAATAACGTCTCTGCGTAATACTAATAGACAACGACTTATAATACAAAAAAGTAATAATAGAAAAAACACTATATTTTTTTCTATTCTGTCTTAAACAACGATAGGTAGTAAAACTTAATTTCGTGGCCTATTTTTTGGCCATCCTCACTCTGTGAATAAATTATATATCAATCGTAATTTTGGTAAAAAAATATCTCAAATGTCAAAATGCGAAAGCCACGCGCATTGATCATCCCTTTGTATTATTTTCTCAAACTGTACCTGCAGGGCCAAGTGCAGGGGGCCACTAACTCGGCAGGTCGGGGCCGGGGTCTCGTACCCCCACAGGCAGTTCCAAGGCATCACGAGGACATGGTGCACTCGCGGCGCGTGTTACGCCGAGCGCAGAGCCAGGCGGCCGGCTCGTAACGCACGCTTCCCTCGACTGAGCCCTGAGCCTGACTGGCCTGACACACGCCGGGACCGTCCAGCTGTTTCTCGAGTCAAACACCGAGGTGTAACGCAGGTCACCTATGCCGAATTCAGACGATTTTCAGGCTTTGCTCAATTTTCACTGTGAAATCTTTTTGTGAGCACGCTCTTATCTCCGGAGACGGTACAAACCTATTTTAATGCTTTTAAATCCCATAGAAATTTTACTAGGTCACAATTTCTATCGAATACTAAATGCAGTTGTCTTCGTGTCAAATAAATTCATATACATACTTAACCCATTAAATATTAAAATTGTTTTCGATTGTGGTTAGCGCCTACTGCCTCTATCACGTTAAGCTATACTTACTTAACTGTAGTTTGTCAATGAAATAACCCTATTTGCATGCGACTCTTGTTTCAATTCATAAAAGTGCCCTAGGTTCGAATTACGGAGTAAAAAAAACTGTTTATTTGTCAGAATATTGTCACTAATGTGTTGTTACAAGTAGAACGTACTTAGTACTTAGGTATAGTCCACCACATTAGCCCACACTGGTTGCTAAAAGTTAATATACTTTTTCCCTCACAATATTTTTCTTCTAATTTTAAACTAGCTGGCGTTAATATCAGTGACTTGGTGGAGGCCGTGCGAATTGACCTCAGACTGCCGTAAATAACTACAAAATCGAAATTAAGCTAAACTTTGTATTATTCAGTTAGCTTGATGTCAATAACGTCGAAAATACTCTACAATTGACTTTGTTAAAAAAAAACGTATTTGTCTCGCTATGTATTGAGCCAATACTTAGCATTTGGCGAAAGACTTCCTGAACATAAAATCTTTAAAACACATAAATATTTTGAAAATATCATCAGATTCCTACTAGATAACTGGGTTGACAGGAAGTATTGCGTGGTAATCGTGTTTACTAACACTCTTAGTTGGGTTTAGGGCTGAAGACAACAAAAGTAAGCTAAACGTTATGAACGTACCTACTAATATTGATAATGGTAAATTATAAACTAGTTATTCTAAATTAAACTATACCTGCTCAGTTCTGCGTGATCAGACAGTGTTTGTAAAATAAAACTAACCACCATGTCATAATTCCATATGTAGGTTTTGTGTAGTAATAGGACTCTGGGCAGAGTCCGCCCGCCACACCTTTGCGTACTTATTCTACCGCCAAGCAGTAATGCGCAAACATTACTCTGTTCCGGTTTGAAGGGCAATGTTTCCAGAGAATTTACGGGACTTGGAGATATAATATCTTAGACCTCTAAATGACGAGCGCAGTGCAGTGCTAGGTAATAATGTGGACTCTTCATGTTCCAATAGCTACTTGTCACTGTGCTGTTACGTGGCAGGCATGTTGATTATTATCAGGCACATGTCCTGCTCGTCTCTTCACTCAATGTTAAAAAAAACTTTTTACAATTCTTATACTTCTTTATCTAAGCTCTAAAATAAATAACAAAAGAAATTACTAGATAAAGAGTAAATACCCAGACATAGAGTTTACGTTAAAATGTTGGTAAGACTTAAACTATAAAATAAATAAAATAAAATGGATATAAATATAACTTCTAAATGTCAACTCCGTTGGTCAGCGAACTTTGTTGCAAAATGAAAAGAAATGCGAACAAAAAAACGAGTACAAAAAAGTCCATCGATCAACGACACCGGAAAAGTGTGCGACCAATCCAAATGAATAACCCGGCAAAAGCTCACGTTTTTGGCACTTCCGACGGACCTTTCATAAATTATTTCATCGGGGTTTGCACTTCACCTCAGTGTTACTATATATTTTATTTAATACATTTACATTGTGTTAGGTTGGTTTGCAGCATTTTACTTCTTACCATTCCCAGTAAGAGTTATTATTAAACGGAATTCCCGCAATGCACGATGCATACATCGGCATCGTATGCGCCTAATCTGGATCGGAATTGTCTCAGGCGCGGTGGAGCGTGATGCACTCATATCACTGTTTTATGGACTCGACATTAACAGTTTCTACGTGATAATACACTTTAAGTCCATTAAAACACTTGGGATCATGTCCGGCTACCAGCATTATCGCACGATTGTCCTATAACTTTCGAATCGGTTGAGCGGGCATCAGACCGTCACTTATGAATTTTGTAATGGGTTCATTGCCTACCCATATCTTTTAAGTCCCACTAAAAATGAAACGACATCTAAGCACATGCTTAGAAGACCGTTTCTTTTTTATTGGCCGTAATAAAAACATTAATTTTAAAATACATATCATTAAACCAAAAGTGAACTTAAACGTGGATAATATTGATAAAATAGAAATTAGCAACTGACCTGCGTTATCAAGTGCAGTGGAGGGCTGACCGCAGGCGAGCACTGCCGCTCTCGGGACCACGGGCAACTCCAGGGCATCCTTCTGATATTACTATCGGTCTTTGTCTGACCTCTGTAACTTTTAGCACTAACTCACTACAAGCATTTTCTACCTAACATTTTTCCGAAAATTAATTATGTTCGTTTTAATTAAATGAAGGATGTATTGTCGTTTCAGTTGGTGTCCTGTGATTATCGCACGTGCGACGTGTTAAATGAAGTCGCGTGCAACAGGACTGGTACGGACGCATGCGTGCGGCCGGGCGCGATCCTCGGGAATACTGCCCGATCCCGGTCCCGGTCCCGAACACCCTGCACCGTCGAACCCGGGAGCCGACACAATCCCGACGCTCCCGACACCCCCCGCCTGGCGGATGGCGCGTTGAAAAAACGCCACTAGGTAAAACAAATATCAAAACGATCTAAATGAAATATGCGAAACGTTTGTTGGAATTTGCTACGCCTCATCCCTATTCGACCATTGTTGATGTTCTCATTAGGAAAGTATGTTTTTATAATTCACGATTCCAAACAATTCGTTATGCAACTGATGTGTTTATTTGTTCTACAATGTAGGTGAAACGTTTTTGAAGAAGACATTTCGTTTTGTTCACAGCAGTTCCTTTAAGATAGAAATAAGGTCAGGTTTTCACAACTAAGTATTAGTTATATTGCCGGATTAATAAGTTAGACATAGGTATATTTTAGGTACCTATACAGAGTGTGATAAAAACCTGATTTAATATTTATGCTCGGCGTGTGTACGTAAGTACATCTTCCTAAGTTGTTCTACCCATTTAGTTTCTAAGTTTCGATGAATGAGATTGGGTATCATATCAGATCACGGTTACGGGTTACCTGGAAGAAATCGCTCTAAGCGATAAGGCCTTCAAATAAAAGTCTAGCATAAGGTGTCCTTAAGTTTCTTTTGTAATTTTGTGTTCTTAAATGGCTTTTAATAAAAGGTTTTCTTATCTTATTTACCAGATTCCAGTTTTGACGGTTATGTCTTTTTACTTCTTAACCGACTTCCAAAAAGGAGGAGGTTATCAATTCGACACAATGTTTTTTATGTATGTTACCTGATTTCTCGAGAACATTGATTTTAAAATTTATTTTTGTGTTCGGATGGGTATGCTTCCCGAATGGTCCCATATAAATCTTATCGAAATCGATCTGGTGGTTTTTGAAATATGATGACGTAGTTGTAGATTTCACAAAAGTTATGAAACTCGACCGTATCAATACGAAATTGTGTAATGCAGTAACAAAAACTTGTTTTGCGCTAAAAAAGGGTAAAATAAACTATTTTCGTACAAATAATTCAACCGACTTCAAAACCACAACTAAGCACTCAAAAGCGAAAAATAAATTAAAATCATTCATTACTTAGTAGCGTAAGTAGATACTTTTAGCTATTCTGAACTTTTATGGAAGAGATGCTTGCTCATGTTGTACCAAGCATGTTGTGCCTCTAATGGTTGTCTGGAAGAAATCGCTATTAGCGATAAGGCCTAAAATTTTAAAATCTGGCTCATAAAATTGCTACCCTATCGGGTTTTCATCGGATTCATTTCGGAGAGTGTGCAACTAATCTCCGTGATATAATACCACCTTGACTATTTTTTCTATCGAACAGGTTCGTTTCATGGTTGACGTTCCATCGAAAAAACAGATTCGGTTCATAGTTGACATCCTAAAGACCCAAATGAAGAGGTTTATAGTTTTGTGATAAGAGAACCTGTAGGGTGTGGAATGCGTTGCCTATGTGGATTTTTCCCAATGGCTACTTTGTGTCTTCAAATCAAGAGTGAATCGGTTTCTTCTAGGTACGCGGAGCGCTCCATCGTTCGTCGTATTGTAGCTTAACATCAGGCGAGATGGCGGTCAAGTTTTAATTATATTAGGTAATAGTCAAAAATACTTATTTTTCTTCCTTTATTTTTGTTCTGGTTTTACCAAACCAGATACCTCTGGTAGTTGCTCTGATTCTTCATTACACTTTTCCAGCTACTAATAGGTAGTTGCCTAGAATAGATCGCTGTGAGCTATAACACAATATCGAATTTTTTGGTGGGCATGATAAAATGTTTCTGTCGATTTTTCTTCTATGATTCGGGGCCTTCTCTCACAAGAAGCGAGTCAAGACCACCATCCGCCATGCTGGTCAAGTGCGGGTTGCCGGATAACACTATATCCTCGAAAGATGTCGTTCTTAGATCCCACTTTTTCTCGGTTTCTTTACGATGTTTTACTTCGCCACTATAAAGCCAACAATACTGATGACAACACTTGAAATACTAGAAAACACACACAAAAATAATCAAACAAGTCTGTACCTACAGGAATCAAACCTTATAACCTTACGATTGGAAAGTCGGAAGTTCTAGCCACTAAGCCACCACGCCTGTCTTTTTTTCATTCAGGCAGCCAAGATGTCCTCTTTTAATTTAAAACAAGTTCGAATACAGAAAAACAAATAAGATCAGAACTCATCGAATTATCGACCACTGTACAAAAAATACAGTTGTTCACATAACCTCCTCATATAATAAGCCGATTTAAACAATAGGTAACTGATTTTCAATAGAGTACGGGTGCCTAGAAGTGGACATTAATAAAATTTCATACACATTGTTTGCTTATTGTATAAAAGAGTGGAAACACCACCTTTGGTTTTTTAAGTTTAATTTTAGTAAATAAGTACATATGTATAAGTGGAAGCTATTATATTACTTCCGTAGGGCTTAGAAACAGCTCAATCCTCAATCGTCACGAAAATCCCTATAAACCTCATTAATTACCAAATATTGTTTGTTACTCCAGATGATCTCTCAAATGACCACAATCTATCTATCCTCTAATAGTGACGATAATCGAACCAAATTCAAAGCAATTTAGTGCAATAACTGTCTGACCTCACCTATTTACAAACCATCCATAAACAGCCGCGGTAGTCATTATGTAGCAGAATTAGCACTACATAGACAACCTCGACTCGAATTATACTATGCTCCAACTAAGCGTTCACTACACAATGTACAGGCTACTTACAGGTCAGTGGTGAGCATAAAGAGAGGCCTACGTATGTACCAAATCTAAGGGATGATTAAACCAATGTCAAGAAGGTAAAGCTGTGCAGGGCAGTAGACGGAATGCGATGGTTTATTTATAAAAACATCCAACTAACACTTAAAATGATAAAAAACAACGGCCTTGTGCGCGACGGGCTCAATATATGAGTAAAAGTTATGGTATTTTAAAGTTTAAAATTACTAAACATTGTTATTACGTGATGTTACTGCAAATTTATACTTTTCGCAATTTTCCCTTTATCTGTGCCATAAGACAATGCTTCGCACGAAATTCCCAGATTCTGAGTTCACGGGAAGTGAACCGGTCCAGAATTTAGATTCTTTTGATTGCGTTGGCTTAGAAGTTTGATTTTTGCACAATTCCAAGCTTCAAGGTACAGTAGACCCGAGTATTTTACATATTTATGCATTTACATATTTATGCATTAATACTCTGTATCATATATTTTATTAAGTATATCATATTGATCACACACGCATACACACCTTAAACACCCTCACACAAACACATCCACACACACACACATATAAACATATATATTTACTAATTGACCATGGAAGGAGCCATTGTCTTCCGAAATACAGTTACGACTAGTTCGGAGACAATGGGTTCATATCGAAATTTTGTTAACTTTTATAGTATAAAATAAATATTTTGTCTTTGAAATGAATTTCAGCTTGATACCTCCACGCGTTCCTGAGTAAAAAGAACAGACGGATGAAGAACAAAGTGATCCTATAAGGGAGGTACGGAACCCAAAAACAGGGGACGTATATATCTACGTATATATGGTTGGAGGAACTTACTAGAGTGATCAGCCTCTACTATAATGCACGCCACTGAGCTCGATCACCAGCTTGTTTTCCCCAGTACTTGACGTAAGCCGTCATAATAATAATAATAATGCATAATTACCTTTAATTAGATCGGTTATCGTTTGTGACTTCATACCGTCCGGGGGAAGTGGCTGTGGTTTTATCTGATTTCGCCGTAAGCGCATTGGGATAGGTAGCTAATCGGGTAACAAAACAAAATTTTAATAGTAATAGTTTGGATCGAGCTTTCTCTCCACCGAACGTCATTACTACGCAAGAATAGTTCAGGAAGCCTTAGAAATAAAAAACATCGTAATTTCAACCGGGAGGATGGTTTCGGTTTTCGGTTATCGGCGTCGTGGAATCCAGTAATTTTCCCACAATAAAAACGCTGCCGAAACGTCGAGGTATTTAAACAATGAATTAAATCGTGATTAAGTCCTACACCTATGCGCTATTCCAGACTATAGATTGTTTAGCTCTTTATTGACCTTAAATTACAAAAAAATAACAAAAACTCAGAAAAACCTTAAATTAAAGCAGCAACCTTATCTCTAAGAGCGATTTCTTCCAGGCAACCTTAGGACGGTAAAGAAATTAATAATGGAGGACAATCACTGGTACCTACATAGATAAGTACTTCTGAATCCTACTATCCTAGGTACTAATATTATAAATGACAATGTTTGGATGTTTGTTGCTCAATCACGTCGTAACGTATGTATGGATCGGGTTGAAATTTGGAACACAGATTATTGTCTGGAAGAACACATAGGCTACTTTTTATCCCGAAGGAATAACGTAAATATAAATCGGGTAAACTATCTGTTCAGCCGGGTAAAACAACAAACATTCAAATTTTCGCTGCTAGTAATAATATAAAATAAATCTTCTAAACTACAATGTGTTTCAACTTTGAAACTCGATCTGTTCAGCCGGTCCGACATGGTTCAACACAAACAAACACTTCTGCACATTCCTATCTGATGGTAGAATGATTGGCGAAGGTATGGTACCTACTTCCTTAGGAGTCTGCAAAGAGTTGTACCACTACATAGGACACGTAGGTAATATATTTATTCTTTAAACCCTTGAATAAACTCATATTTTGGAATTAAGATTTTTCACAGTATTTATTTCACAGAACGTCATGTTATCTGGACCTATTTAAATTTAAGTATTAGCACCGCATCTGTACTAATATTACAACGAGGTTTTAGTGCAACGAGGTTTATTTGAAAGCGCAAATCTCAGGAACTACTAGACCGATTTTAAAAATTCTTTCACCGTTGGATATGTACGTGATCCCAGTGCCATAGGCTATACATTCTGTAGCACAGGCGAAGCCGGGATGGACCGCTAGCAGACGCGGACCCAGCCAGTCATCCAGCCAGCCATCACCAGTACCCAGCCTCATACTTTGGGGGTCACCAGTAGAAGTACAAATCGAATAAAAAAACTACTAACTAGTAGCGCTCACATTGTTGCCCGCGTAGAATTCGTGCCAGTTGTTTTCCCGCGTTAAAAAAGTCTATACACTATTAGATACTTTTATTTTTTTTAGATTTTGGGAGGGGGTCATGTCCCCTATGACTCTTGGAACATGCCGGTTTCCTAACAATATTTTCCTTCACCGTTTTAAGTTAGCGGCATTATACACATGACTTCGAAAAGACAGTAATATGCATGGGATTCGAACCAAGGGCTCGTCGACGGCAGTCGCCGTTCTCCCGACTGGAGCATTCGTAACTACTAGACCAGCCGTAACTATTCGCAGTAGAGTCACTGTTATTCTACACAAACTCTCGCAAATTTCTTACTAGGTTATACCTAACTACATACAGTAAATAGGTCAAGCAGTAATGTGCAAACATTACTGTGTTCCGGTTTAAAGGGCAATGTTTCCAGAGAAATTACAGGGCTTAGAGATATAAGATCTTAGATCTCTGGGTGACGAGCACAGTGCAGTGCTAGGTAATGATTCGGACTCTTCATGTTCCAATAGCTGCGTGTCATTGTGCTGTTATGTGTCAGGCATGTTGCTTACCATCAGGCACATGTCCTGATCGTCTCGTCACTCTTTATTTAAAAAAAAAGTACTAAGTAACCATAAAGAGAGAAACAGGTATTATAAGTATACCTACTTATTTTCTTTAGTAAGAAATAAATACTTAGTATAAAATATATAATAATAAACAACTCACCGGTAACGTCGTCAAAACAATCTCCTTTTTCCGCTTCCACCACAGCCACTTCATATTGATCGTATCATATGTTTTCACAATAAAATAGAACACCGCTACTGTTATTATAGCTATTAAAAAACCATATCCTGCTATTAAATCATCTTCTATGTTTTGTGGCATAATATTTCGTTGGGCCAACTCATCTGGTATCGATTTTATAGTTTGTATTCGGTTAATATTGAAGAGAGTACTAGGTAATATTCTCTTCGGTAAATTTGTTTCTCCCTCGCGGATGGCATTGTTACAACTGCGATACGAATATATGAATACGTGAGAGGTGGCCTACGAACGAGCGAGTTGCTAATTTAGGTAAATTAACGAACATGTTAAATGATCCACTATTCACATCCCGTTCGAACGGTTACAAAAGCATTTATGATGAACGTATCTAGTTTATGTAACAGTTCTCGATCGGGAAAAAGAGCCGTTCTAACATATAGAAATATAGAAAGAGACCCAAAAAAACGGACTGTATTATGAAAATAAATAAATACCAGAGCTATAGGTAGATAAATGTTGATATGCCAGCCCGAGCAATTCATTGAATTCGTCCATTTTGAAATTTAAACATTTACACGTAATATTCGCAGTTTGGCAATTTAGTAGGGATCTATGTCTTCTCGGTATCGATAGTGGGTGGCATTCTGACCAAAGCATCTTCAGATCTAAGATCAGATAAATATTACTTACAATAATACAAAGAACATTGTGTTTTTTTTTTTTATTTCAGGATTTACCATTGTCACAGTAAAACTTTTCATGGTAATAGTTTGAACGCGACCCTTTCGGCTTCGTACAGGTGGTATGCGTAGCCCTGTACAATAAATCAATAAAATTATAAGAAAAAAAAACATATCTTTGGTCGAATTGAGAAACCTCTTTTTTTGAAGACGTTTAAAACGTATAGTTTTGCGTCCATTCATTTTTGCATTGCGGGTAATCAGTTGTTTTTTATTTGATCTCCTCATTTGTCTCTCCGGGAGCATTCGCGTGTAAAGTAACATTATAGATTCGACTTTTAGCATTACATTACAACACTACAACACTCGATTCCATTTGTTTTTTCAGAACACTTTTCCAACAACAATGTGATGTATGAAAAATATCAATAAAAGTTATGTTGATTTTAAAAAGATGTTTTCTTATAATAAACCATTGCTTAATATAATTTGATACATTAATTCAGTCTAAAACAATATTACATTGAGGATTTTATACTGCTATTTTAATAATATTACGAAAATACAAGAAAACCGGAATTCAAACTGTTTAAAAATTAAAATTTAAAACTGTTTAAAAATATTAATGCCGAAAAAATACCAGTTTTGTCAGAAATCCTTTACCGCTATGCCCTACTGCTGAAGATACACGCTGTGTCGAGGATGACCGCCTTCTGCATCTGACACTTAATCTAATTGTCTAGCGAAAGTCTCTTTAGATGTTGGTCGACACTTTTCGCTATTTAAAAATTTAATATTGCTTGAAACATTTATTGAATAATTATTTTTTTTAAACGTATGGATACATTTGGCCCCGCTACTCAGCAGCAAGGTGTGCATCCGTGTTGGGGTACAATAGAGCTATGTAACAAGTTTTCAGTTTGCCTCAAACATTTGCCCAAAATTCGCTGTCAGCTCGCGGAATATACCTATTTAATAGGTAAGTAATATGTAAAAATAAAAACATCATATTTGATATTAATATATTTTCGAATCTAAAATGTACAAAAAATACAACTTAAATGTTATGTACTCATAACGCCTGATTTTTCGATGAATAAATCATTACATTTCGAACGACTCGAAGATATTAGTATATGAGGTGCTGGCTTCATTAATTGACCAATATCAAAGGATAAATGAGCCGGGCCAGTCAGTAGGAACGCGAGTGGAACAAGCCACACTCAAACTCCGTCTCTGTTACTCTATGTTACAGTAATGTTACAGTCATTTCGTAATATCCAAATCTTCGCCAAAAATAATAAATTCGACTTTGCTAATATCAGGGCGGTTATGTAAGGCTTTGTCAACTTCGGATGTACGCATAATAATACAGCTATGCAATTTAGTTTTGTATCATTTCCAAAATAAACATAACGACCTATATTTAACTTTTATCATTAAATCAACCATCACTTCGTAACAACTTTGGTTGTGTATGCTATTCGTAAAAATATAATGTATTTAGCTATTTACAATATATAAACATACATACATACAATGCTTAGAAATGCACAGCAACACAAAAGGCCTTAATCACCTAGATATCTGAAGAACTTAATAACACAGACGCGACGGCCACCCACGCGAACGATGTTTCTGCACTCGCCGGACTAGTTTTGTTATATTCGGGTCAATTCATTCAAGAGATGTTTCTCGCCCCCTGACTCCTAGATTTCATCGTCGTGTTTAATTTAAAAAGGACATGAAAAATACTGTGTAAATTTGTCCGCTTAGCTCATTTACAAACATCATTTCTTGCAAGTGGCCATATCTAAAATCACTTCAGCATTTTAGAAAAACATAATTAGTTTTCAATACAATCAATAACAGAACGTTTAACCTAGTTCACAATATAAGATACCCTTGTTAGACGACAGGCCAAGACTACGGGCACGATTTTATACAAAAAATAAAATCCATCGTACGGGAATGCCTTCTCGTGTTAGCAACTGTCATCCGTTTTAATAAATAAATATTTATCACAAGTACGCTCCCCTTGACGCGGGGTTATTTACTAACTCCTTTAGACAAAATAGGAATAACAATAACTATGATAATAATGCTTCACTGTTTAGAGTTACATAACAAAAAACTACAAAACTAATTATGTTTTCCTGAGAAACAAAGACCCCGTACACATCTATGTTTGCCTTTACAACATGCGAAGTGATCGTTGTAATTTCTTGTCACAGAGTAATCTTATGAATGGTACAAAAATATTTTCTATTAGACACTGATAATCATATCACACTTGTTAGCAGTCCAAATACATAATATATTTTTTTTCTGAGATTGGATGGAATTTTGGACCCTATTAATTGAAATTTAATTTTGTTCGTGTTACTCTGTGACATTGATTTAATGTATCCATAAATCGTTATTTCAATCGTCTTACACCTTACATAGAATTCAAAGATATATGTAACATTTTAATAATATACCAATTTCTCCAGAACTCGTTATACATGTAAAATCTATCATGCTCCTATAATATGTTCGACATTATTAATAATCCCGAAAATTTTATTCTTAGTTAACACAATTATTTGGAATCGGGTTACCCAATTCGTATAATCTAAAAGTAAACATAGAAAAATACCTATAGAAAGGTCGCACACGCTAGCATTCCTCCAAAATGTTTATACGGTAGCCGTTTGTACAATTTAATTTAATAACAGATTTACTGTGAAGAAATCCATTACACCAAGATGAATATTATAAAATATCTAGCATTATTATTATCAACGATTCGCGTACAATTTTAATTATCATCAAAGCCCAATTTAATTTTATATGTTAAATTACGAAAATATTTTAGGAATATTCGTTGATGATTTATATTAGAATTTAAATTTAATAACCAGTCATGTTTTTGAAACGTTATTAGTCTCTGTTGGTAGCAGAGGACCTAAAATATCTGTTAGGGAGTCATTATCAATATTATGTAAGTTTGGTTGTGTCCGCGCCATGTATTCGATAACCGTAGGTACCTGCACTGAGAGGCACCATAGGTTCCTAGTGCAGTATCAACGGCATCACGCGAATGCTTTCAACACACACATTTAGAAAATGAGGTAGAACCATTCCGCTCGGAATCTCTGTTATTTATAAGAAAGCGTCCAAGTTACAGAATTGAGCAATTGGAGGACTTGTCATGAAATTATCGACATCGACAGCTCAATGGCACGAATGCAACTAACCTATATTTAGGAGTAGAGGTATGTTTTTTCTGCAATACTTTTTTTTTATTTTGGAAGACGATTCTTTTTTGGGCTATAGTATTACGGTAAATCCAAAGTATTTTGTAGCTATGTGTGTACTAATTTACTTAGTACTCCTTTGTTTTAAATGAGGTCTTATGATGACAAAAACGATCCAATTCTGAATTGAATTTAAATGCACCGGGGTGATTGGATAGATCTTTTATGTCAGAGGAATCTCTTACATTGACTTGTCTAACATTTACTGCTACATCGTGTCTACGAGTTTTACTAGTTACTATTACAATATCATTTTACCATATAACGTATTTTTAAAAGGTGGTTTTGAAAATATATTTGTCTCTATGATTTGAGGCACCTATGCATTGTTACGGCATTTTCTATTTACATTACGATAATTCCAATTTATTTTAATCGTGCAATGGACGTGTTTCAAACATTATTCGTAGTCTTGATTACATAATCTAGTTATATTTTATCGTAAATCTGCAAAAAATATCTCTTTAGTGTTGTACATTTTATCCTCGTCGATACTTTAAACTCGGTGACGGCATTTTATGCTGACCATCTAGCGACGCATGGATACAAGATCCGCTAACATACGTAGTACGTAAGATATTCACTACTCTCGAATATTTGCTTTTATTTCCACATATCAAGGCCATCGCTTGTACTTATTTGATTTGAAATTATATCGAATAAATGAAACTTGTCTTCACATAAAGATACAAATGGAATGAATTCTATTGCTTCCCCAACACATTCGGCGAACACGGACGAATGCAATTTTTAACGACATTACATAATTCACCTTTGCTTTTCTTGGAGAGACAACTATATGCCGTTACAATGGCGTTTGCACGTGCTTAGCGACTGTGTAAACGTAGCATATTCTAATATTGCTACTTAATCGGGCACTGTAAAGCTTTTATCTCACTATACATTAGATGACTGACTCAGATGTACCCCATCAGTTAAGATTAAAGACGAAAACAAAATTTGGTCAATGGTCTACGCTTCGACTATTTTATAATGGTAGGTACAAAAATATTATTTCATTTGTCCTAGACTTTAGTCGATTTACCTTGGTTTTATGATTTCTATCATATTTTGTACGTTTTATTTCTAAGTTTATTAAATAAATCATCACAATTTACTCTTAAGTGTTTATCTATGTGCTAACGCTGCATGGTTGTGTACGAAGGAAACAAAACAATAGGTAGACTTACTTTTAGAAGTATCTAAAGTGAGCGATCCCCAGATTGTTTAAGTACTTTAAATCCGCTTAAGTTATTGCCATGTCGTAAAGTTAACGTGTCGCTAAAATCTTTCATACAATGTTTTCAAAAATTTTCCGTGCAATTCATTAGTTGGGATCAACAACATACATCGTATCTCATAGCAATCTTAGAATTAAGCATATTACAAAAGATAAATATAATATTCCATCCACTTTAATTAGATTTAATTTTAATCGTTAACGTGCAATTCTAAACCTTAAGTATGTAAACAAAATGCTACACTAATTAGAACAGCGATCTTATGATATAATTCTTCTATGTATTATGTATGTAAATTTTTTACTAACTGCTGTTCAAAATAGCGACATCATCAGTTATCTCGTGTCTAAATTTAGTACATTACTAAAGGTGACATTCAACATTGAAGCTATTATTATACGTTTACACAATTATTACAATTCGTGACCTCACGTCATCATACTATAGGCTCATTTTTAACTGAACGAAGTTAATTCGACATATTGTTGTTCGTTTTCAAATGTTTCTAAATTTTACACAATGAAGGATCCACAGTTCATTGTACGCAATCAAAAGGACTGAATTTGATTTTGTTACATACATATATGTAAGACCAGGACATGAACGGCGTAGACCACATATGTCGATTTGTTTCTTATTTCTTACAGTCACAATAATTCAATTGTGGTTATGAGAAACAGATAGACACCAGGTCACATAAACATGGCCAGATCCACATTTACCATAAAAGTTTTTCCTGTTATACATATAAATTTCATACTCAAATGATATCAATAATATGGCATTTGAACAATATGACAAGGTATAAATCTTGACACTGGGGGCAACCCCAGGGTCAAGATATATATATAGTATTGTTGCAAAACAATACTAATCCCGTTCATATTCTAGAGGTTACATATTTTCTATTGATGCACTATTATGACATCACTATTTATAAACGTAAAATGGAAACAAATGAAATGTCAACACTTCGTTTTAAAAATTCGACTATAGTTTGAGAGCTTACACAGTCAACTTTATTTTAATTCATTTATAATTTTCGTGAGCAAGTTGAATGAATTGGATTATGGCCATTCATAAAGCCTGTGCTAAGCCGAAAGAGGTTAGTCGAGATGTACATTAGGAGCAACGCTTGATTTATAAATCAACCCACAAATAGTGATAATATATAAATGTTACTAAATTTTGTCGAGCCCATATGGCAATTTTGTATATAACATCTCGTACTTTCATTTTCATGATAACAGGGTTGCTCCAATACTAAAACTTATTCGTAATAAATGCTCATTACAAATAGCACTCTCTTTTCAGCTCAGTACATGTGTCATGCGTTACCCTTCATAGTGAGATCTATTATCGGTGCTTGCTAGGAAAAAAAGTATTGTACTTATTTGGCTAGGCAATTATGTTATACGGAACAAACAGCATTTCTCTCGAACAATAGCTCGTACAGCTTAGTGTATGCCACTAGCGCCAAGATACGCTTTATAATAGTTTCAATTTCAGCAAATGTTTACTATGCTTGTTCTGCGTTTGTTCCATCATCGATGACAGGAGGTAGTCATAATCTACAGGCATATGAGGTAGGTTCAATAGCCCTAATTACCTTTCTTAGGGCTAATTATGTAATAAAGATCTTGTCTTTGTCCCATGTCTATATCCTGTTTCAGTACCGTTCAGTGTACACTTTATTTAATAATGCCATTTTTATAAATCTAGATGCTCTGTGTATTTTGGTATGGAACAAATGATAAACTTATATAGTTTTACAACGTAAATTTCGTTTTAGAGAGTATTCATGTCGCACGGTAGCTTCGACAAACACGAAAGAGCAAAATGTGAGATACTAATACATTTTTATTTTACATTTCATCAATTTGTTTGTATTAGTAAAATCGAAAATGAAAACGATATCGTGTAACGCCCTCTGGTGTATAGTTTTCAATTTAATTACCCATACCCTACATCTAAATCGAGAAGATTAAATCTCTCGCACACACATTGATCACACGTATAGATTTTAGATTCTATAATATCAATTAATTTTATGAAGCAAGGTTTACTAAGCTAAGTTCGCGACATAGGTATTAGCGTCAAGGAGGTAATGATGTTAAAATACATTTATGTTACATATAAACGTTAATTTCAAAAGGGAGATCTCACATTTACTCAGACACTCTGTTTTGTTACGTATCACAGACATAGTAGCAATAATATTGTGTCAGAGTTTGATAGCAAATTATCGATATATTTATATATATTCATTCAGTTAGATGAATCATTCGATTTTTTTTAAATGTTCGTTGTTAGCAAGTAACACATATTATGTATTATCCAAAGTAATTGGCAGATATCCAATCAAATACATCAAGGGTCCTGAGGACAAGATAGTTGTTAAGTATAGATGCATGGCCATGTCTGTAATGTTAACAAATCACTGCGCATAAAATCAGCAAATTAAGGAGAAGTTTGGAAAAAACATAAAATAAGCTTGTAATTATTTAATCAATAAATGGGTTCAAAATCAATAATTATACATTTAACACAATAAAAGATTATAACAAAATATTTACAATAAAGCAACATCTATAATTTAACAACATAATTATTATTTACATGTAAAAAATATTTTTCTCCATAAGAGAAAGCATTCTAGTCGACGTGTCGTCCATCTCACCATATACTAAGTATAATACAAATTACTTTGTCATAACAGGTAACATTTGACTTTCATACTATAATACATAACGTTCACAACGCCAAAATATGTGTTTATATCTACATATACAATATTGCACGCGGTATATGTCTATTGTACATCCCGTATGTATAGCTATGCGCACGACTCCATCGCGTACATTATACATAAATCACTATTTTCGACATAGGAAGCTACCGACGAATTTCGTATCGAATCGTATCTCGTTAAAATATAATTAAATTTAAAGATCGATCCTAAAAACTCCGAAGAACTTAAATTAAATTTTATATCGACGAAACAATTTTTACAACTCAAAAAATATCACTAGCACTACTAGACTACATGGAGGTTTTATAAATACGTCTACTATAATATTCTCACGGTTGGTGAGTTACAGCCGCAGAGGTACAACGTGGACCGTGGGTCGCGGCGAGGAGGCGTGGCCTCGATGCGGCACGGCGAGAATGAAATAAATGCAAGGTGAGCGAGACGAGCGAGCGAGCGCTCACTGCGAGAGCAGCTTCTGCAACAGCGAGGCCTTAGCGGCCGCCGCTGGCGCCGCGCCCGCGCCGCCGGCCGCCTCATCACCGCCCGCCGCCGCCGCCGCCGCCGCCGCCGCCACCACCGCCGCCGCCGCCTCCGCCGCCGCCGAGCCCGCTTCCGTAGTATTCTGCACCACACAACGCATACCCTCTTTATTGCTGAACGAACAAACGCAACGCCGACATACACCGCAGCCGAGAGACATACATGCAATTAATGTTACGTATCTTTTTAGTGGACAAAGTTATAACAGTATCGTTAAAGTCGCGTATACGCAGGCAAATGTGTAAAAAAGTAAAACTCCTAATGGACTTAGAGGAGCCGTAACACACTAATACATATTATGAAGACGAAAGTTTGTGGACTTTCGTGCTTCTTTGGTCCCACGTAGGTATCTCTATAAAGTCCGAACAGATTCAACTGAAATTAAATACGTAGCAATAACGCGTAGGCTATTTTTTATCCCGTTAAAGTTAGTGGTTATTAAGCTGACAGTTACATCACGGGCGTAAATAGTTGTCCTTTGCTAGCATTTATGCGATGATAACAGAGACTAGAATTTGTAGTTCGCCTACAGCACTGACTGATTATAATTGTAAAAATGTCTCACGTCTCCGGCTTCAATGGATGTCGGTTTTATGAATGTCACTACAAATAAATTCACGTTCGAAAGAAGACAGAAGATAAGCGAACGGGTTTTATCAAACACTATTTTCAAAAAGCGTCGCAGGTCGTCCATAGTTGCCATTACTATGAGCCATGTCATAGAATTGTCTTACAAACAGCGCAGATCGATATGGATACGAGTATTTTCCAGAAAAACTGTTCTAACTCTTGATGATTCATGTATCGATATCTATGCTTATTTGCATTTCAATAAGCGAAAATTAGAATTTCTCCGAACTAGAAGTTCCTTGAGAAACGATCAAAACGTTGAGTACTGTCTATATGAGCCTTGATGTATGAGCTCAGGAAATTGAGCCCTTATCTGTGGCTCAGATAACTTTATGACATACTGCACTTATTCCTCTCGACTTTGTTGCTATTAATTGTCATGATGTGTGTGTTTATTTTAAAATATACAGACCATTTAAAATGCGTCGAACGTTTTGATCGCCACTTACACAATCCTCTATGAATCAAAACTTACTGGAAAGGTCGCAAAGTTCATCATGCATTGTAATTGTAAATCTACAAACGAAATAAATTCGTCTATAACAACATTATAGAAGCGAATAATAAGCGGTCTAGCTATTGCAAAATTATCATAACGCTTTTGTCTCGTTTCTACGTGACTCAACCTTCACCACACTCGTCTGCGCATGCGACTTTTCCCCAAGTCTTATTAAAAAAAGCTTCGGTTTCGTTCACAAAATATAAATCCTAAAAGCCTGTGACTCATGACTCATCATTCGGTACGCTAAGGAAAAAGTATACGATACTTATAATAAAAAGTTTTCACTAGTAAGAAATATTAGACATCACATCACAAAAGCTTGGTTCAGAATTCAGGAATGTACCAAATTACAGCTCATCGAATATTTATAAGACATGTTTAAATGAGTTGAAATAAATGGCGATTGTAATTAATTGATTAGTGGATTAAATTTCCACACTCTAATCTTGACTTTATTTACCAGACCATAGAGTTGATTATCACTGAGTACGTGCAATTTACTTCAATACCTACTTTATTCTTCAGTTATTAATACGGATATCCGATATTATCTTCTGAAATTCGATGGCGATGTGATAAATACTCGATGTTACAGTAATCACCTCGAAATATTGTGTTGCGATACGGCTTTAGGTATACACTGGCGATATTGAAATTCGATTTCACGATGGCGGTACATGGTACAATTCTCTAAATCAGCGGCTAAGAATCAAGATGATCGACTCGACAACACGCAGCAGAGCAGACTCATTACGTAGTATTTAGGTAGGTCTACAAAATAATGAAAACCGAGTAGTGAAGTGGGTAGATGATTGAGAAGTCGCCGGTCGCGGGCCAAGCTTACCGGCGTGCTCTGCGCGTCCCACGAGCCTGCGGCCGCCGGCGCTCTGCCCCCCACTCCACCGCCGCCACCTACGTACGCACACACGGATACATTGCGGCACCGCGTACGCACGCGCGGATACAGCGAAGCGTCGCGTACGCACACGTAGCGGCATCGGCCGCGCCAATCGCAGCGGCGAGTCACGTCCGCCAATAGGTGCGCTCATTCTCTATCATTCATTTTATTTTTATTCTCACCCATAGACGACCTCATTACCTGACTTTCACTTCTTAAGTACACGAGTACTATATCATTATATACGACAAGGAGGCAAATCGCGAACGGAACTAGGTATGGCAGTTTTTAAATATTTACAGAATTAGATATTTTGTGTTTGCCTCTGATATTATGTATCCATCTTTTTTATTATTTTGAGAAATAACAAAGTTCATATATCATACAGACCCAGACACAATTCAGTAGGTACAACGAATTACACCTGTCGAAATCAACAACCTCAATCCACGATCATTAACGTAGCACGACCGGTAGATCACACACACGTCAAACATCTATGGTATAAATAGTGGTTTGTGTTCGCAATCACTCGTCACTGAGCGACGGGACGAACTGTCACGGCACCGTGACGACAACCGTGCGTCGTGAACACGCACCGACTAGGACGGTTCGTTTTGAAATGGTTTGTTAAAGTTACTGACCTGGAGGGGCGATTTCGAAGCTCATGAGCGAGTCCATATCAGGCGGCTGGAGCTGGTGTAGGTCGGGGCGGGCGGAGCGCGCACCCACGACCGCGCGCAGCTCGTTGCGCACATACTCGGACGTGCCGCCCGCGCCTCCGCCCCCCGCCACCCCGGGGCTGCCGTTACCCGGACCTGCAATACGCACCACTTCTCACACCACAAACACAAAACACCCCGAACCGTTTCCATCAAAAGCTGAACTTAACCAAGCTGAATCAATTCAATTATCTCTTTTTTGCTCCTTGACCCGGTTAAGTTTCACGCACTTTACCTGGTATACTTATTCCTTACTTGCCTTTATGGTTGCGCTCCACCATGCATGCGAATAATAGGATGCGCGAATACTTGTATATAAGATATTGGCGGTCGCACTGTCCAGACTCGCGACTGGGGCCTCTAAATACTGAAGCGAAGGTATTCGAGCGCAGAATGCGGAGAGACATGCACAGCGATAGAATTAATACGGGGTTTAAGATTTATATTTTCGAGCTTTAGAACCTGATTCTAATGTTTCAAAGTTTTCCGACAATTGTCAGCCAGAAAGTTTTAGATCGATGTATTTTTTTTCACAAAATGCTTTCAAATGTAAAGTAACATGAAATACTTCAAGAATTCTTAAATAAAATGTGACTCTGTCACGGAAACTTTGAATGAGTTAGAATCGGGCGATTTTACCTGGTCGTGTGCCATCAAACGTGGAGTGAATCATCAGTAGCATCTGGTTGACTGGCTATGCTTCTTTGACATGATCGGGATGCATTCAATTCGCGATATTACTGTATAGTTACAATACGGTATATCGTATACGATTTACGGTACCGTCAACCTGTGTAACAGTCGCAATTGAACCATCACGAGCCCGTAGCGCGCTGTAAGCGGCAGTACTGTATCTCACCGTGCATGTGTCCGGGCGAGCGGTAGGGGTGCGGCAGGTGCGAAGGGTGCGGCGGCAGGGGCGTGCACCGCGCGTACTCGCCGCAGTCGCCCGCGCCCGCGCCTGCGCCGCCTTCCTCGTAGTAGCCGCCCACTGCCACACACGCCCCGTTAGTACCCGGGCGACGGGACCTAACTACCCCGGCTATCCAGCTACCTGACTACGTTGGGCTACCTGGCTACCCGGCTGAGCACCACCGCGAGACACGATCCGATTGCGACATGCGATTCGATCTTATACTGTCTGATGAATCCATGCGCTGTCGTAACGAGTACGAATACTCACGGCACTGTGTAATTAAAATAACAATAGAAAACTTTTAATAACCTCGAACTTAAGACTTACTTGCCTGAAAATGTTTTGTGTGCACTATGTGGTTACTGAGCTGCTCTTAGTAAGAATAGTATCGAGGGTAGATTGTGGACTTGCGCTGTGTAAACACGTAGTCGATTGCATTACCCTATGTTTTGAGGAACATAAAACACACGATTTGGAATTAATTCAAACATTTTATTGAACGGTAACACAATGGACTGCGTAAAAACTCACGCTCACTGAGACCATTCAGTCAGCTCGTATTGCGATCATTTGAGACATAACATTTCGCGCATCACAACCGGATGGCATCGAAATAAAATATCCCAGAACGATACGGTTCATACATAAATGCAGTGCACGGAACGGTAATGCGAGACCGCAATGAGAGCTTATTGTACGAAGTACTTGGCCATTCACCACTTTAATGGTAAGACAGAGAACGCACACATCCATCACTAATGAGGTTAATATTTTTTTATTGTGTCAAAATGACGCTAGGTCAATTCTATTATTATTTTAACTTTATTTACGTATCGAATTCTGAACAAATTTCAATACGTATTTATATACATACACGTGAATATTCATACTTCGCTCGTCGATTACACCAGATGTCAACTCGTACCTCAATCTCGTCATTTCCTTTACGAAATTACGAGACTACAGCTACAGCTGGCGTCTTCATGTTGCGAGATTGACTACGAGGCATGCTCGAGAAGTTTTCTTACGGGGCCATGCTTCTAGAGTTCTGAAGATACGAGCTCTAGGCTATTTCTATCTTACTTGGGAAGTTTAGTAATTTCGAGATAAAGCGGAAATAACCATCCAAAACCATTCGATAATAGTACCAAAGTTATTTATGAAGTATACTTTTTCTTTACATAATTACTAAATAAATATATATAAATAGCTATCGATAGTGCTATGGAAATTGAAGCAGAGAAAGTCTATTCACAAGAAACTTATAAGTTTCCTACAATCGTAGATGAGTCACACATGCATAACTTATTTAGGGAATTATTTCAGTTCTGAGATCTTGACACCATAGATTTGTGGTCATTTTATAGAAATTTGAAGTGAAAAATCTCGTTAAATCTCGATCAAGCTAACTCCAGTAAGTAGTAAGTAGAGCAATCAATAATAAAACTATGTCACTAGACAATCAGACTTCTGTAATCACAATTTTTAATTCCCACAAATCTAAAACGTCAAAATAATCGAGTTTAGGGCAATCTCAATGCTATTTTACTAATGATTGAAAACTCATTCTTATAAAATACAAAAGCCAGCACACTTCAGTCTAGACATACCAAGGAAGTGTTCAATAAATTGTTAATCAAGATAAAAATGTAACTTCATTTTTATTCTATCCAAAAAGTGGCAAACAAGCAACCGGGTAAACAAATTACTATAAGTAATCGAACACTAGGGTACAAAGTTCAGATTTACAACCCTTAACATGAAAAATCCTCTCCACACCAACTTACTTCTTGACGTAAGATGGTTCATTGTCATGGAACAAAGTGGTAACGTTTAAAGGTGTGTACGCTGTATGTAAGATGACTACAGAACACTTCCTCAAGAGTCTATCGTTTGTGTGAGTCTATCAGTAGTAGTAGTACTAGCGGCTAAGTTCATGCGTGGTCTATAAGTACCTAGATGAGGTCGCTGGGGACGGTGGTAGGGCTGGGGGGTCATGGGCGTGTGCACCGCTGTGTGTGAGGCCACGCCCCCGCCGCCGTGCACATAGCCCCCGGAACCACTCACCTACAAATAAAATTCCTGTTATGAGACTCTAAATCAAATTCTTTATTGCTGGAATAATTATAGGTATTAGTTACATCTCTGAAATAATAAATTTAAGCAAGGTATCACTATATCCGAACCCAGAGGCCATGCAACATTACACAGAAATACAAATGATCTCAATTAAAACTCCAATTATACTCAATTTTTACAATAATTATTCGATGGAGAGACTGCGCGCACATGTCTTGGATACTGACTTTTTACAACCAAACTGTATGTACAACTTAGTGAAACAGTTTTTTGTAGTGGTACTTTCCTAGTCGGACTCTTTGTTGAGTCGGAGAGGAAGTATCACACCTTTGCCAGTTATTCTTTTTTTTTTTTTTTTTTTTTTTTTTTAACTTTTATAGGTTTACACTTGACCGCCATCTCGCCTGATGTTAAGCGACGATGCGGTCTACGATGGAGCGTGTTTACCTAGAAGAAACCGATTCACTCTCGATTTGAAGACACCAAGATTATAACTATCGGGGAAACCCACACTCAGGCAACTCATTCCACAGCTTAGATGTTCTTATCACAAACGTAGAGTCAAACCTCTTCGTCCGTGTCTTTGCCACCATGAAACGGTGCCGCTTCTTTGAGTTCCGAGAAGTACGATAGAAAAAAGGGCAAGGAGGTATTCTACCGCCCAGCAGTAATGTACCAACATCACTCTGTTCCGTTTTGAAGGGCAATGTTTCCAATGAAATTTCAGGGCATAAAGATAGATTCTGTTATATCTCTGGGTGACGAGTGCAGTGCTAGTTAATTACTTGGACTGTACATGTTACGCGTGTCACTGTGATGTCATGGACAGGCATGTTGCTTACGCGCTAGGCTCATGTCCTGTTCGTCTTGTCGCTCAATACAATAAACAAAAAACAAATTAGTTCAGTCACATACAAGAGATTAGATTTGCAGCAGCCGTGTTTGTAGTAAGCTATTGTCATTTATGAGCAAGTTTTTTGTCCTGTCTCAGGAGTCCGAGTCTGAAAAATCTGTAAATTCACTTACATTTGTCACTAATTGTCGAGCCAGCATTGGATTTTGTTGTGATGAAGTTATCTTAATTGTACCATAATTTGAACCCATTTGATCTGCAAAACGAAATTGTTTCAATTTAACAGTACTTAATTAAAAATGGATTAAACAAAAGTCTAACAAGTAATAATATTCAGGATAGTACATACAATACTCTCATATAGGCATGATAGGCAACATTGCGGACATAAATTTTAGAATAGAGTGATAAGACATACTTCAGTAAAAACTATTCAAGAAGTAGAAAGATATAACAAATGTCAATTGACATTGGGTTATTAAATTTTCTTAGTCTAGTAGATGATAAAAACTCACTTGGTTGATAAGGATTAAGGTTAGTGTGATAGTCCCCCCGGGGAAGGAGGGTCACATTAGGCGGAGTCTCCGACACCAGAGCGTTGATTGTCGACCCCAAATCTGATTGGGGCTGTTCTGCGGCCTGAAATTTTCAAAATTATTGTTAGTAAAAGGTTGATGTGGTTTCAGGAAAATACCTCAAACAGACTAGTTCCTGGGTACCGTTATTTGTAATATACTGTATCACTATAAAATGTACTTGATAATATTGATAATACAGTATAAGGAATAATCTGATAAGACATAAAAATTATCTTATACCTTTAAACGACCAATTCTTGTAGGTATATCTCTATATATAAAAATGTTATGTTGGTATGTGTACGATTCAAAAACTCAAAAAGTTCTGCACCAATCAAGCTGAAATTTTAGAATGATATATAATCCGCATCAAGGATTGTTTTTATCTAATTTTTGCATCACAATGTGCCACAGCAATGCGTGGCAGGGTACAGCTACTAGGTATATATATATAGAATCTGAATCTCGGAAACGGCTCAGAACGATTTTCATGAAATTATGCAAACAGAGGGTTTCGGGGACGATAAATCGATCTAGCTAGGTTTTATTTTTTAAATACATCATTTTATGCGCGTTTTAGAAAATGAAAAACTCCTACAATGTCATTAGAATTCGATAACTTATTTCGCCACTGTTCTTTAAGTCTAAATGGCTCAGACGGAATATACTCGCCCTCGGAGTCAACATGCCCCGGTTTGAATCCTGATGGTTACATTCGCGTCTTTTCTTTTTGTTCTTTTTTCTGAGATTTTTTTTTACTTAGATCCCTTTATAAGCGCATTTAAACCGAGCAAAGCTCGGTCAACCAGGAACTAATAACAATAATAACAAAAAGTCTGACAGAGCTGAATAGATTGCTAAAATACCTGGTCGATTTCATGAGTGCTAAAAACTTAAATTCCCGATTTAACATTAATGTAATTTTTACTTTTACTAGTATTTTTATTTTTCACCAAAAGGAACTCGGCCCTTGATAAAGTCGTACCTATTCTATTACACACGTACATACACTACGCAGGTAAAACATTCAAAGCATTGTCGTCTAAATAAGTCGTCTAAGCATGGCCACCTAGATGGCCATGGTCTCTAGTTCACCCGAAGATTTCATTCATTTCTGAGCGTGACGCTCAAGCTCAACTCATACTACGAAAAATCTGTATGCGGTGCGCAAAAAGAAGTTTTAACTTAAAAAGTCAGACGTACAGGAGCTATTCGAGGGTACCACCACACGATTGCGAATCGACGTTCACTAGGCTACCACTTTTTTTTTCGTCATCGTTTTTGTAGATGAAGGGCTAGGTATAATTACCTCGGGCGAGACGAGCATCTGTTGCGAGCGCTGCATCTGCAAGAGGCGAGCGTGGTGGTCCGCTATGGACGGCGGCGCGCGGCTCGGCGCGTACCCGCCGCTCGAGCCGGCCATCCCGCCGCAACCCGGCCCGCCCACCTAGAGGACACGCGTAACCATTCACAATACATACCCTACTTCTGATGAAAACAAGCAAAAAGTAAAGTTACCATAGGTGCTGCGAGTCGTCTCCCATAAACTTAGATTAAAGAATAAGTAAATATATCAGGTTTTTCCGCACGGTTCCTTTGTACCAATCATAAGAGATGAGGTGTACGTTAGCCACGGCGACATAGTGATGTGCCGCGACAAAAATATAACGCTTCCACAAGAGCAATCAAACCCGTGCTTTCGGTGTAAAGCGTTGTTCTAACTACACGTAGTATGTGTAAACTCTTTGGTCATAAACGTCAAAGCCCGTATACGTACCGTACGCAGTACGTGTTTACACGAGACTGTTCTAGAATTTAATGAATTCGAAAAGGACCTAGAAATGACCCTAAGATTTCGTGATTTAAAATATGAATGAATATTTGTCACAAAACACTATCTAGCTCCAAACTAAGCAGAGTAGGAAGATATTGTTTGCCACACCACGCGCAAGCGTAGTAGGCTACCTTCGATGAAAAAGCGTGATCCGTTTTCCCCTTCATACTTTAGTCCTGGCTTAGATACGACAGGCAAAAATACCTAGGTGTTTCACTCATTTAAACCACTATTTATTTTTGTTGTTGACTAAATCATGTGAAACTAACTCAAATCCAGGGGAACTGAATATTGGTATTTCAGGCATATTTAAAAAATTGTTACTAATTAATATATTTCAGATAATTACACCCACAGACAGACACAAGTAGAATAAGTAAAGAAAAATACATTACGAGTATAAAAAACTTTAAGAAATTTCGCTACTTTATCCCTAGTAGGTAATTTGGGCTAATACTTTTTTCTGTATAAGAGACAATTAAATTTTTCTGTTTTAGAGATTAAAACGTTATGTCGCTGCGGTTTTTGTAGCAGCGAATAATTATGCTCTTTTTCTTCTCAGGGCACGAAATTTATCTGTTCTAATTTGCGCGACCATTTTTACGAGTATACATCCAGTGTTTTTATCTGCAAGTTTAAATCAAAACCGGAGCATGTTCTTCAAATCTTGAAAATCTTGACTTAAAAGGTTCGTATTAGGTCAACATGCTACATCACACGGTACGATGTCACTCAACATCAAGTAGTTCGTGGTCAAATAATTTAGAAAGCTATCCACTATTAAAACTATTCGCTGGCAATAAACGAGAATGGTTTGCATCTGCGTTTCAGAGTATTTTTACGATGCGTGCAAATGTGTTGATAAGAATTTTATTTCGTCTTGCGACTTGTTGCGTAATTCAATTACCATTTTAAAAGGTCATTATCAAGGTTAGATCGTTTCAAACAAAAAGGGACTACTTACCGGGCTCTGGACCGAATACCCCGGCGTGTTTCCGGGGCTCGAAACGACGGGCTGTTTCGTCACCTTCTCGTATTGCATGAGGCTGGCCTGGATTGCCTTCACGGCAGCGCTCCTGTCTTCCATCTCCTGAAACTATCAACATGGTAAATAATTATAAATGAATTATCGAAAATGCTTCGTTTACGAAAGAAAGCATATGTCACTGAAAGAAAATACAATAGTAAGTCTGTTTTTACAAAACGATAGCGTTAACGTAAATGCAATAAAACGTAGCCAATCAATATGACGCGGTCGATGTAATCGCCTGCGTTATCATCAATGCTCTATGGCATTACCGCGACCGGGCGCGTTAGCGATTTACGTGAAATAACGGCAGTGGTAATACTTGACACTATCATTGTAATACATAAATAGGATAGAGCACATTTTTCTTCTCTAGGTTGGGTTTCAAGATATTTTTTTCCGACAGATTTCAAAAAAGGATTATTGAAATCAGTCAATCCTCAATTAGACAGTATTTTTTGTTTGTTTGAATCGATTTTAATAATTCTGTTTTTGTTCGAAAAGGTAGATTTTGCGAATGGTGGACATTTGGCATATATTATTTTATAATTTGGAATACATACGTCGCGTAGATTATATATTTTTGTATGTAAATAGACAAGAGTTATGATTTATTAGATTTTTATTAGCACACTATGTGAGTTTAATTTTGAAATAGAAATGGGTTGTTTGATTTTTCAGAATAGAACGGTTATGTTTCGGTACCTGTCGCTGGCGCATGTTGGCCTCGGGCGGCCGGTCGGAGTCGGGCATGTTGGCCAGCACGTCGTCCAGTATCTCGGAGAGGGAGATGTCGTTCGGCACTTCGCAGTCGCCGCTGCCGGCCGCTCGGCTCGTCGGCACGCTGCGACAATACACAAAACATTTAGTATAACAGTATAACTCTAATAATGTTATAAATTATACTAATCCCATTCATTTAATACCTTTGAACGAGCAATCTCACAACTATTATAAAAGTCTAAGACTGGATATTTGTTGCTCAATCACGTCGGAACAGCTGATGGTTCGGGTTGAATAGTGTTTCGTTATGTATTCTTCAAACATTAAAGAAAAACATAATTCATATTGTAAAATAAAAACATATAGTGCAAAATGCTAAGTCACTAAGTACTTGCAAACATAGATGAGATAAAGGTCTATCTACATCTAAGTCTAGGTGTAGATATTTCTTCTCACCAACCAACTTCTCAAATCAAAGTGAAGTGCCCATCTGACTTTCGAGTGCTTGAGAAGTACCCAAAAAGAACAATCATCAATCATCGGGTGACGAGCGCAGTGCAGTGTTAGGCGGAGACTTGGACTCTTCATGTTCAGATGCGTGGCACTGTATTGTTATGAATACGTATTTTGCTTACCATCAAGCGCATGTGTTACGCATCTCGGCATTCTGTATTATAAAAGACACGCACAAACAACGTGATTTAGAAATAGAAAGTAGTTGATCAAACGAAACAATGAACGCAACAATGTGCACTCAGTATTCGAGAGCAAAAATAGCCGCAACGTCTGAGGCCAATCAGAAATATCGATGCTGACGTATTAATGAGTAGGAGTAATATCGATTTACGTCTATCGGGATACTAATTACGTCGATACTGTAAACCACCATATATGCGCATCAACAATCAAATTAACTATGCGCAATGCCATTAATTTCGTAAAGAGTTTCACAACTACGAAACCGCATCTTAAGGTTTTCAAAATGTAAACTCAACCTACGTTTGATTATGAGTCAATTTAGTGGTAGGAAACGCATTTAGATCGTCAAGGATCCTGTGGTTGCGAAAACTTTAACTGACTCACTTGTGTGATGAAAAAATGGCTTTGAATAAGCAAAGTGCTATTTAGCCATTTCAACGCGATGACGAATCTAAGTGTACAAAATATGCTACGCGGATTAATACATAATATAATAATCTAATGGTTTCATTAATATGTTTTACGAATTTTTACAATAATAACATTGATCTATTCTCTCGCCGACGGATCCTGGCGAACTAAAAGGAAAAAGGACCATTTTAGCTAACATACTCTGTTCGTTTTGTAATGATTGGCATGATACTAGAATTTTGTAGTTCAATTTGGGGGGTATATAGTATTGTGTGATAGTTTTGAGACAAGACCTACCTACATTTCTTTTCATTAATTATTTCAACAATTATTAACACACCTACTATTTGGTCAAACGCATTTTTAACTATGAAATTATTTGAATATAAAAGCTATTCATGAATGTTTTTCACACAACACTATCTAGCCCAAAACTTATCAAACCCTATAGTATGAGACCAAGATAGATCATTTAATACATTTATAAATATATACTTACGACACATGGACACACCCAGGCACAGAACATTCATATTCATGACACATCTTCTGCAGCTTGTTTTGTTGTTCTCTTAGGGATTATTATATTTTTTGCAATAATCTATTATTAATTATGCAGGCAATGATTTCTTATGTTTTAGCAGTTTTTTGTTGTACCTATCCAAAAAGGTTTGTGACCAGTGATTAGTCTTCCTATATTGAATTGTAACCAGTAGACATTTCAAAGTGCATGTATTGTGTTGACTGAACAAAGTGTTTGATCGATTGTCAAATGTTTGTCCTGGGTGAGCATCTAAACCACGACCTTCGGAGCTGTTGGCACTTATTATCGTTCCTAGTGATAAGCTCGCCAATTGCTACTTTATTTTGTTTAGGTTTTGTGTGTCTTGTTGTTTATTTTAAAATTAAGACCAATAAAATTGTCAATCTATGTATCTTAATATCAACTGAGCCATGAGGGAAGGAGGAAGGGAAATGATTACTCCTTTAACGAATTAATTGACATTTAAATGCTAAGTTTTTGGTATTTTACAATATTAATTAGGTTTTTGTTTAATGTATAAACAATACAGTACAAAACATTTTGCTTAAGTATGCGCGTAAGGACAGTTAGTAGGTTTAAGTTAGGAAATTCTGCGCCAATCCAAAGTTCGGTAGTTCAGAGGCCAACTGTAATTAGTCATTTTATAAGAAAAAAATATACAACATCGTACATAGTGTATTTGTAAAGTTTAAGTTTTTAAACTCAAGGAGTAGGATAGTTAGTGTATTTACTGTTGTTCCTTTAGCCAATGTTTACAGTTTTAAAATTAAATCTTGAACGTATTGAATAAAATTGAATGTTGCTTGTTATTGTCGTAATAAACGTTTTTTAGCTATAAATATAATAACTAGCGGTCCGCCCCGGCTTCGCCCGTGGAACGTGCGCTCCCGCCATTGCAAACGATAGTAGGTATTTCGTGAGCGCGGTTCAGTTTTCGGTTTTATCTACCCGTGTCTAGTAATTATCGGGCATTTCTTCCAAGATCAAAGGCTAAAACTACTGGCAGCTGTTAAACGAGAGTGAATCGGTTTCTTTTAGGTAAACACGCTCCATCGTAGACCGCATCGTCGCTTAACATTAGGCGAGATGGCGATCAAGTGTATTTTTAAAAAAGTAAAAAAAAAAGTTTTTCTTAATGTTTTGATAATATAATAGATGTAAGGACCTGTGAGGGTGGTGCTGGTGGTGGTGCGGGTAGGGCCGCTGCGGGTAGTGCGGCGGCGGGTAGCGCGCAGCGCCGCCCTGCTGCAGCATGATCTGCAGGTGCGAGCCGCCCGCGCCCGGCGCCGGCCCCGGCCCCTGCGGCGCGCCCGGCGCCGGTCCCGGGCCCGCGCCCGCGACGCCGTTCACTACACTCATCCGGCTGGAAACAAACAAACGTTTAACACACCACCCATTACGCCATACCTTAAGGTCTACCATCGCTAACAATTCAAGAGGTCAGGTGGTGTTGTGTGCGAAATGACAAACAATATTTGTTTATTTAAAAGGAAATTGGGTGCTTCAGCAAAAAATGTATACGCCTCCTTCTCTTCTCTCACTACACAACATTTTGATAATTCCGGAGCATTATATTTTGTAAACGGATTTTATGCCAAATTTGTTTACCCTACAAACATCACACATATAACTAATCTAAAGACACAAGTACCGACAGATTCACTCACTGATTGTTCCCGGTAAGTATTTCGGAGAGTGCCGAATGCCTCGGCGGCGGGTGCGCTGGGTGCGCGGGGTGCGGCGGGTGCGCCGGCGGGTGCGCGGGCGGGTGCGCCGGCGGGTGAGCGGGCGGGTGCGCCGGCGGGTGCGGGGGCGCGTGCGGGGGCAGGTGCGGGCGGCGGGGCGGGTACGGCCGCACGCCCGGGTTGAGCACGGGCGGGGTGGTGGGCGTGGACTGCTCGCGCGCCAAGAGCGACACCAGGATCTGGTTCTTCTGGCAGAGCGGAGACATGCCGCCGCCGCTTGTAGCCGGGCTCGCGCTCGCCGCGGCGCTCACCGTCGGGACCGCGCTCGAGCTCACCTACACGACATCGCACACGTCAATTATAAGACAGGCCTCAAACTTAACGTCTAAAGCTGGCGACCGCGAGAGGCAATTGACATTATACGAGTACCTTTGTATGGGCGACAGTTTGCGCCACGACCGGAGACCATGACAAGTGTCTCGATCTCGTGTCGCGATCGCAGCGCGAACTGGCGTCCATACAGCATAAACGGCCCACTAAATGCCTCTAAGAGAGAGAGTTAAGGACATAATCCACCACACTCGCCCAGTGTGGGTGGACACATAACCTCGAAATATAGATCTAGATCTATCTATCTATCTAGATACATGTCGGTTTCCTCACAATGTTTTCCTTCACCGTTTTAAGTTAGCGGTACTGGTACCCATACAAAGCTATAATGTGAAGGGTCTCCGGTCTTGGTCTCCTGTCGCGGTCGCAGAGCGAACCGCCGCCTTATTGATGTTGTAAACCAGTGTTTTGATTAAGTTTTGTTTAATTCCAAAACGTAATTTGTAAATACCTAACCACTCATTTATTTGTTTGTTCGCTCCCCGTGTGTGGTAGTTATGCAACTTTCGTTCTTTTCGTGTTTACATTTTGTTTATTTTTTTCTTTTCGTTTGTTTTATCAGTGAAAACTGCTTCAGCTGTAGTATTTCTACTCATCTCAAATTTTTCTTAGTGTAATGCTGTTTGTTTTCCATTTAAAATAAAATAAATAAATCAGTTAGGTACTCATACTGTAGGGTAACCGAGTAACCGCGGCATTCCAAACATTTCCTAAATTAAATGGTTTAAGCATGCCTAATGCTTGTTTTTTGTGTAGCTCTTTGGAGAATCCGCTTGAAGTAGTAGTAAAGGAACGCCAAGCTGTAATGAGCAAAAGTCATTGCGATCCAGTTTGAAGGGCAATGTTTTAAATTACAGGGCAGAGAGATAAATAATGTTATATATCTGGGTGACTAGCGTGTGGATTGTATTATTGGTGTCGTAGCCGGATCGTATAATCCGCTGTATTACTACGGCTAGCCGTTCTGAAAAATAGAACCGTTTTGTAATGCGGCGGTTCAACGATCAGCCGCATTGTCATTGCGATACGTTCTTCAATACGGCAGCCAACGTTTAGCCGCTTTGTACTACTGCTTAAATTGTAGGGTGACCATACTTACAAAATAAACAATGAAAATTAATTGTATTAATCAGAAAAAACTGACAGATTATCTCTTGTCATATTTCTTACACTTTTTTTTTAAACATCTAACCTCTCAGCTAAAACTTGAAAGCCCATAATATATATTGGTGATGGTACACCTAAGAAATATGGTGCACTTAGACAAGGGTCTATCATTGAGATTTGACTCCTGGGCTCCCGCCAGTGTCAGCCCTGAGTGTCGCTTCTCCATACTCAGCCTACGCTCCACTACGGAGGTCGCCGGGTCGCTTCGCTCGCCACCTCCCCCCTTCGTTGCGCTCGGCCTTCGCATGGCTCGCTCCACTCAGGACCTCCCTTGAGCTTCTGGCTCCCGCATTTTTTATATACACTCTAGGGGTAGTAGCGACAAGACTGGGTGCTCCGAGTCGGATCTGGGTCCTTCCTGACCTACCCGGTCCGATTTTGTCTTAGCAAGATGGACGACGATGGTAAACCACCCCAATAATATTGTGTAGAATTCCGCCGAACACCAGAATCCACAGTCACCTTAGTAATTTAGCAACACACGTACTGTTTTCAACGCCATGGTTGTTGTTATTTCAAGACAGCGCCATGAGTGTTAAGAATCGGAACTAAAAATTGTCAAAGCGGCGGCTAATCTTTCGCTTTATTACATTACGGCTAGCCGTTTTGAATGACGTATGGCGTCGAATACATTCCGGCTGTTTTTAATCAGCCGCTTTCAATCTGGCTAATCGTCAACCCGCCACTTTACAAAACGGCCTTGTTTTTCAAAACGGCTAGCCGTAATGTAATACGGCGAATAATACGATCCGGCTGCGACACATACACTAATAAGAAAAAACTACTATATTAATTTAAAAATACCAAAACAGTTTATTACTAAGGACTTGAAATTCAGGATTCTAAAAGGCTTATTCATCTGGAAAAGTTGATTTATTGTTGGCAATTTCGATTTGTTTCTACAGAACCTTGCATTTTTAAATATCGAATAATAAAGTTCGTTAAAACCCAAGTCGTTTAACCAAGAACATTGGTCTCACCTGCTGGTTTTCAGGCGTGACCCGCTTCGTTGGCAAAGGCATTCCCTTTGGTTCCTCATACTTTCGCTTGTGCGTTTGTGCGGTCATCTTCTCGAGGTACGTGGCCTCGGCGCTGTCGACGCGGCCGTTGTTCGACGGCCCGTTGTTGGTCGGCTGCAAGAGTTGAGACAGGACGCTCTGGTGCTGGTGCGTGGGAGGTCGGCCACTGCTCCCGCTGCCGCTGTCGCGACGGGAATCTTCGCCCTCTTCGTCCGTATTGTCATTCAGGATCTGCGGCTCCAAGATTAAAATCTTGTTAGAATATTAGTTCATACCATATATATCCATGGAAGATAAATAAATATTGTTGAACAAATTTACACACAACCCCAAACTAAGCAAAGCTTGTAATATGGCGGCCAGATAGCTCATATAATACTTATATAGTTGTAAATACATACTTATTATACAAAGAAACACCCAGGTACAGTGCAAACATTAGAATTCACAAATATTTACACTAGGTGGGAATCGCACCCACGACCCTCGGCTTCGTAGGCAGAGTTACCCACTATACTATACTATACCCACTAAGCCACGAGGCCAGATGCTTAAGTTTAATTGACATCTTGCCTCATAAAAATGTGGTGTGCGGTGTAGTGGGCTTATACAAATTAACGTATGATTTGAACACACTGAAGTTGTACACTTAATGTATGTTGTTGACAGATACGTCTGTGATACACCTGATAACCGTGGGTGTAGACGGGTTCTCGAGTGGAGATCGCGAATCGCGACCGTAAATGTAGTGTAGGACGCGTCTAAGACTAAATGGATTGGCGATATAAGAAAGACGGCTGGTGGCAGCTGGAAACGTAGATCGGGCTAAGTCATGTATTTATTATAGGAGTGTCACATGTCCACCACTTGCTACCACCATGAATACAGGCTGATGATGATGAAGTTCTATCTATCAGTGAATGTAGTTCACTCGAACGACACATTCCATGAGATTCTTTGGTTTTATCTCCTAATATCTTATTATCATATAGACTTTTATTTTATCTATGAAATTATGTGTCAAAATTGAAAACATTGTACTATAATGTTTTTAATTTCGAGGCAGTAATCATACATTTAAGCACATCTGTTTAGCATTTATAATATGACCGAGATTGTATGGTGCCAATGACATGATCTACTAGCAGACATTACATCAAAGATATTCAAAGTAAATAATTCACACAACCAGCCATGGTGACAAGGTCATATAGATAGCATGCTATTGATGTGTGGAAAATTTACATACCTACCTACATTATTAAGTTAAAGTAGGATGAGTATAGTTATGTTTAATCTTGATTTAAAAGGGCGTATCTTGCTCAAAACAACATAATGTTACTTGAAAAAAACATATTTTTGTTTAATTGAGTGGCTTTTCTTTTTGTTGAATAAACCTCATCTCAATAAAATCATTTTTTTTTTAATGAAAATGAAGCGAAGTTGGAATCGATGCGATGGTGTAAAACCATTTGCTAATATAACCACCGAGCATTTGTATGTTTGACCCACTAAATAAATGTCAACGCATCAACTAATATGCGATCAAAGGCAACGCTGCATTTAGATAAAAAAAAATTAAGCCAGCCGAAGGTTGATATCGAATAAAATATATAGATAATAAGATGCTCACCCGTACTAATGGATTGTGTTGTTGATGTCCATGCGAGGGCCCGGCGCGCGGTTGTGAGGGCGACTGCGCCGGCGCCGGCGCCGGCGCCGGCGTGTGCGGCGTGTGCGGCGTGTGCGGCGTCTGCGGCGTGTGCGGCGTCGGCGGCCCGCCCGGCCCGCTCGGCTCGCCGCCGCCGCCGTTCTCCTCGTCCTCTTGTCGCAAGATTCCAATCAGAATGTGGTTCTTCCCGGTGAGGATCGACCGCAGCCGCGTCGGCTCATCGTGCTGCGTCATGTGCGGCGCGTGCTGCGCCATGTGCTGGGAGTTCTGTGCGTGCATGTGGTGCGCGGGGTCCGCAGGCGGAGCGGGCGCTGGCGTCCGCGGCGTCGACGGCTCGCCTGCCGACTCTTTTCGATCTTTACTCTCCTCGGGCATGTCGCCGAGGATCGTCGACGCCCACGGCTCCAAGTCGAAGTCGTTGATCGAGAAGGGTTGTTGCGGGCTCGCGGCGCGATACCGCTCGTCCTCACCGTTGGCGCGGGGCGCGGGGGGCGCGGGCGTCGTGGGCGTCTCGGGCGCCTCCTCGTCACTGAGGACGGAGTGGGTGGACATGATGAAGTCGGGCTCGCCGGAGCTGGGCTTGGCGCGGAAAAGGCGCGAGCGCGCGGACACGCGCAGCGGCGGGCGGTCGGGCGCCAGCCGCAGCCGGAACGGCTCGCTGACGGCGGGCGGCGCGGGCAGGCACGCGGCTTGCGACAGGTGGTTCGACACGGCGTGCCGGTCGCTACTCTCCACTAGGTCCAGGTAACAACCGCCTATCACCGACACTCCCGACTTTAAATAGTTCTCCACACCACTTAAATCACAAGCTGGAAAATTAAACATATTCGATTACTGTACTGTGCATTCGAATTATTAAGAGTAACTTTGAAAAAGGGACTCCTATCCCAAGCTAGATTAATAATGGTTTCTTTGCGAACCTTAAATTCGACAATCAGACTAACCACATACCATTACTATAGTTGCCGGCAAACAAGTTGACCCAATGAAGTTAGCTGCGCATGGGTGCGCAGTAACGTTTTTAAAGTCTCTTTTGTGGAACATATGCGCGAACTTCCCCTTCCATACCACTTTTGGGTCAACTTGTTTGCCTCCCACTATATCTACCCTCCTAACAAAACCACACCTAGTATACTTTTTTCAAGTATATTAAGATATACTTTTTTCGTCCCAAGAAATACGATCCCAAGAAGAAATACTTGGTAGAAATACTTTTTTCATCAAATGCAACTGCAGCCTAGACTTTTGTCCTATATAGAGTCTTATGTTTGAAATCTTTTCCACGTGACGTGACCGAGGATACCGCAGCATGTATACGATCGTATCTCGTACTCACATAGTATGGTGTAGTTGTTATCGAGCCGGAAGACGACGTGGTCGGCGATGTGGCGCGCCGCGATCTGAGGCGGGCCGGCGCCGGCGACGGGGGTGAGAGCGGCCGACGCGTCCTCGCAGCGCCGGATGACGCACATGACGGAGCCGGCCTCCTCCGACGCCGAGCCGCGCACCGGCGCCGCGTGGATCACTGCCTCCACCACACTGGGGAACAACACACAGCTCAATAATACCCCAACACATATAAGAAGAGCGTCTAACAATCTGTACAGTAGCGGCTTTAGGGTAGGGCGCGGTAGGGCGCCCTGGGCTCCTTTGGGCCCCTCAAGCGGCCCTTTGACCTCATGCGCTCGCGGCGAGGCTTTGCGAACAGTTACATTATTTTTAAATTTATTACGTAAAAAAAAACTAATTGACGTAAAATTTTACACTTATGATAGACATTTGAGTTTCACTTAACCCCTTTTTCAATCACAAACAAAAAAAACAGCGCAACTAGCGGCCTTATCGCACTACTCAGAAGAGAAATGGCGAACTTTAGCACCGGTACAGCCATAATTTGTTTGAATCAGACGGTACCCATATATTTTTAACTATGCAAATTGACTTGCATTTGAAACTTATTTATTTACTTTTCATCGTCATCAAACAGGTCGTAGCGCGAAATTGCGACATCGTTTCATGGTTGACGTTCCAAAAACTCAAACAAACGGTTTGACTGTACTTTTGTTATAGGAACGCCTAGGCTGTGGAATGCGTTGTCTGAGTGGGGGTTTCCCGAGGGTTTCCGATCTTGGTGGTTTCAAATTGAGTTTGAATCGGTTTCTTCTAAGTACCCACGTTTCATCGTAGACAGCATCGTCGCTTAACATCAGCGAGGTGGCGGTCAAGTATAAACCAATAATAGTTATCAAAAAAAAAGTACAAGTGTTTGATCATCTACCTAGGTACCTGTGAGAAAAAGCCCGTATTCAACCAAGGAACTTGCCTATTAATACGCGACATCCTTATCAATAATGACTCGATGATTAATGATAATGATCTAGTCTTACGTGATGTAGCTATGAGCAACATTACTATGTCTTTTTGAAAAGACAATGCTTCTGGTTCAATTACTAAACAATGATAAAATCCTTAAAATTTCTCTGGACTATCAACGTGTAAGCAATGATTTGATTTAACACTTAATATTAGGGGAAATTAACGTTCAAGTGCAGAACTAGATTTTAAAGAGCTTTTTTTAGTGCTCGGCTCACAACTAATGCTATAAAAATAAGTCCACGTTCGATCAAACTTGTATAATCATCGACATATCGATGTATATAATGGCCTCAATAAAAAAGGAGATGAATATCGGCAATTCTATTTTGTCTCCATTAATAAAAATTGTTGATCAAATTTCAAATGTTCACCAATTCCATATACAGTACTACTAACTTTGATATTTAAAAAAATGATTTTAATCTCTGTCCACATATGCCTTACTGCTACGCAGATAACATTAAATTGTTTAATTGATAGAGCCGACTGTTACCACTTCGACGTAGCCTTTGTCGTACAAAAAAAGTAGAAAACTACCCTAAATAGAAAAGTCGTAGTGGCCAATTATTAACTCGTATTTCACAACAGTTAGTTCTGAACCAGGATTTAAATCACTGGAAGTCTAGATCAACAATAATTACTTTTTAAATAATTAAACAACAATAAGTATGTCTCGTAACGTCCTACGAAAACTATCCTATCAATATTTTTTTCTTTCAATCCACGCAAATTGCAGCTGCTTCCAGTCAAGTAGGTTGAATTATGATTGTTTCCATCTTAAGTAGTCATTCGAATAACTAAAATAATTAATAGCTAATACACCCACATATACCCTGAAAACCAGATTCCTCTTCAGTGTTCCTGAAGGACCGTTGGATCATTCCAAAATATAAGTTACCAGTTCATATGAACGACGAACAACGAATACAAACAAAAACATAGAGTAGCACCTGCAACCCTGCACGCCGGAGTATGGACTACTCACCCGCTTACGTCACCGAAATTGTCGGAACGTCGATCATGATCGCTATTGTGCAATAACGCCGAGTCATCCATATACAAAAATCACTCACGACGGACAATGGACCAAGTTTAAGTCTCGCAAACGAACTAACGATCTCATTTGCCTGCATTTCTACTGGAAAGTCTCGTCAACTACACCTACAACAGGTGCTAACTTTAAGTGAAACATGAAATTGCTAAAAGGTTTCCATTTTACCTAATTGTACATCATGATTCGGAAGTTTAATTGGCCGCTTGCTCGGAAACAAGATTCATTTAAGCAAGATTTACGGAAAACTGCATCCGTGAAACAAGATGAGCTTCACAAATTGGTATAACAATTGCTCGTTTATGATTGGGTTTCAGTCTGTTTTTAATCGACTCCATGATGAAATTTCACTTACTTAAATCCTTTTTACGCGAGAAAACTATCTTTAGTTTTCTTTTTTATGTTACATATTTATTTTATACTCTTGTCTCGTTCTCGCGCGACAAGAAGAGACTATGAAATCTTCTTCAGTGGCGCGCATCCGACCGACAGATCGATTGTTGTTGTATAGTAGATTTGAGACTTGTCTTCAAATGTAATCTACCCCTAGATCCGATACAATACGGTTAATTTATAAAGTAATGAGTTAAATAAAGTAACTCTTTTTACTACACAGATTCATACATTAAATATGATTCCAGTAATGTAACCGACATCCGTTTTCCAAGTCGATCTGGTTTTATGAGAGTTGACGGTGCCGTTGCATAACTATGTGGAATTGTAGATCGTCGCGTCATAAACGTGTTTGGAGCATGACCGAGAACACTTGCGAACCACATCACGGTTATCAGTGTTGCTAAACACAGGGTGTCCAGCCCACATCACCTTGCCAAACACTGCGTACAGAATTTTAGACTCACCATTTTATAAAGAACCTAATACGTAGTACCCCTAGTACTTTAATTCGATCCACATACTTAACGTATTACAAGACTGAATTTGTAACGTATTACAAAAAATTCTGCAAATATTGAAGTTTACTCAAATGATTATGACTCGAGAATTTCTATACATATTTGAGTTTACCTATGAATTTGCCTCGAGAATTTCTATGTGTATTTGAGTTCATTCAAATATTTTTGTCTCGTGTGAGCCGTAAAATGTCGGTAACTTTCATCCCACTATCGTTTCAGTCTTCAGTATTGATTAAATCTTTTCGAGATGTTTTAAGTAGAATTTTCTAAACATATTTTCATAAAGAGAGAAATAGCATAATAATAGCAGTCGCCATTAATAACTCGAATCAGATCCGAGAAGTACGTGAGCCTTTTCAATATCATATCGTTATCAATACAAATTCTGAATAACAAAACGTGTAATTTCTACAGATATCGAATTACTTATGTATTGAATACACTCATGATGAGTCTATAGATGTGATTGAATACAAATAAGTAGTATCTATATTACAGTTAAATATCTAAAGCTGAATGACTCCTAATATTTGAAGTCAAGTTTACTGAAATTGTCTGTGACATAAATGCGAATGATGCGTCGCGTCGATGCATTTAATACGTAATAAGTAGGTACTTGAAAGTTTTTAGATGTAGGTAACTTGCGAAATTTAATTTTAACAATTCATCAAAGTTATTTTGGGTGATAGGTATAATGTTGGAAACACTGTGAAACAATGGCGTTAAGCGCAAACCTATTATTAAAAAAAAAATACGCTACAGCCGGGATAATCGTCATGTGAGAAAATAAAATTCGGAAAACGTATTGATCATGTAGTCTGATGCTATATATCAATGCCAGATGATGTTTTGTGAAAAAAATTCAAAGACTCGCCAATCAATGTTTAAACTACTCGTAGTAAAACTTTTCTTTACGTGTAATCCTAAATATACGCAGATCTTTGGCTATTCATACTCTGCTTACACCTCACTGTGTCCGTCGTGGAACCCAATCGCTTACGTCTCTGCATACGCTTAGCCTTACTCCCGGTCACGTACAGGCAGTTTTGAGGTCACGGGATTTTATCAAAGTAAGTACTCCCAAGGTTAATGTCGAGGGAGTTTACAAAGTACCTCAATCCATTCTCGTCCCAAAGATAGGAGAGGTTCACAATAACATGTTGTATAGAGTTGATAGATAAATATCAGTGTGTGTGTGTGTATTGAGGAAAAAGGGGACTATCAATAATAGATGCGTGATGTTTGGCCTCAGACCTTCATACTACAGCTTACTAGAGCATTCGGTGACGTAACAAAGTTTACGAGAAAACCGCACGCGGTTCTTTGTTCTAACATGTAAGGTTCTTAAACTGTGCAGTTATATGAAATATTCTCTAGTAAAATGGATTATTACAATAAAATTGTGCAAGTTTTCTTTTATACTTCATCCAGTTTCAAACAAGATAAAAGCAATCCAATGTTGTATGGAAAATCAGGACATATAATAATCTTTTTGTATCTGTGTAAGACAGCAAATTTATCAAATAGAAACTTCAAGAGTCTCAATTTGATACATTTGAATTTTGAAATAATTTAGTATAAATTCAGAGTTGAAATCCGAAATTGAATTGATATCGAACACAAAATTGATTTGAAATTAGTTTACAATCACGATTTCAGCATTTATATTCACAAATGGAGAACACAATAGTGTCTGAAGCACTTGGAACTTGAAGTTCTAACACATCGAAACGGCTATTTCAGCTTGTACGGCTTCATTTTCACGCAGCCAAACAAGAGAAATATTACAACGTGAGTACACACTTGAATGATTTTCCAATATTGTCCTTATGAATACATTTGTAATATGTGGTTGTGTGGTTTGACAAAAATATTTAGATAACGAGTTTTTGATAGTCTTAGTTTATCTGGTTATATTGGCGATTCATTACTTATCAACCTTACACAACTTTGAGTAATAAACTTCCATGTAAATTCGAAGCCTATTGTTTTTTTTTTCACATTTTTTAAGATGACGATGTTTTATTTTTTAATGATAGAATGGTTTGAGCAGCCTGACGTTCGCCGGATAGGGCTCAACACGTGTATCTTTCACAACACAGGGCCACGCAGCTCCTTGAGTATGAAGAATTCAAATCACTTCCTATTAAATGAAGTACTGCATGCAATGCATAATGATTTTTTTCTGTTTGCCCTGTAATTGTCCTTCAAAACAGTACACAGCAATCATTGCGCAATACTGCAGGACACTTCCTTTGGCAGACTCTGCAAAGAGTCCTGCTACTGTATTTACGTTATAATAATGTATGGTAATCATACATTACCCAAGCACACATAGACAAGCTTTAAGGTAAAAGAGTGACATCTTGCTAAACCCCAAGACCATTTGTCTTTCAACATGCTTATCATTATAATAAAGACTAAACCAGATGTTATCATTAACTGCCTGACCTTCAATTGCAAGTAGTTTTTCGTTTGCATTTTTTCCAGTGTTGCTACGTTACTGTTCCTTCTACTTTAACTACGACGCTCGGTCGATTTTAACTATCATGATGGTACAACCTCCTAGTTACCTTGTTTACTGAGACTCATGACAATATAACCTGATTTTTCACAAGGTTAGTATAGATATTTCTAGATAACTGCATTGCATTTTTGACTCTATCAAAGTTTTCTAATTCTGGAGTCGAATCGTCAAATACGGGCTTAAGCCTGATAAAATTAGTTTAAAATATCAAGATTCAAGTGCATTCCGACAAGGCAAATTGATTTGCGGTTCAATTAGTTAATTATTTGTTATTCATTATTAATTGTGTATTTCTTTAGTGTTTCGTAATTACATAGAAAATAGTAAGAAATAATAGTTTTACATCAGCTCATGAAGAGGTATAGACATGTGTAATCGGCCTCTTATCGTCCAAACGTCATCAGCTACTATCATGCTGAAATCGCACATTTATCAATACAGTAACAACAATCAAAGGGCTGGTGGTATCTTCGATGTATCGTTTACCTATATTTTAGAAACCTATTTTACACAAGGAAATTTATCTTGAAATTACCTGCGGTAGTAAAGTTTTAATATCAAAACGAGTAGACATATCTATTTCAACAGGATTTCATCTATACTAATATTATAAAGCTGAAGAGTTTGTTTGTTTGTTTGTTTGTTTGTTTGTTTGTTTGCTTGAACGCTAGGATCTCGGGAAGTACTGGTCCGAATTGAAAGATTATTTTTCTATTGGATAGTCCATTTATCGAGGAAGGCTTTAGGCTATAGAAAATAACTCTACTATTAATTGAAGCGGAGCATGAAACAAGAATGTAACAAAATCGGGAAAAAATATTCCCCTTTTGAGAGTTTTCGTACGTTTCGTGCTTTGACATGACACATGACAGCATGTGTCAAAGATTGCGTCATTGAATTTCAGTAATTTGTGCCTTGAATATAAACCTTTGCTAATTTTTTTTTTCTAAATCTAAGGTGGTACGACCAATTTCCGACAGGTGGCGTAGCAGGTTGCTGAAGAGGTTTTTTGTTTAAAATCGATATTCTCAGGAATGAGTGAACCGATTTCAGTCATTCTTTCACCGTTGGATATGTACGGGATCCCGATGAGTGCTATATAATATACCACGGGCGAAGCCGGGGCGGGCATCTAGTAATGTATAATTTGAAATGATGGATCGGCTTAAGATCGATATGATCCTAAATTATGTAAATCTTGAACTATATTATTTAAAAAAAGGCATCACATTTGTCATTATTACTGATTCAAAGCATGCTGTTCTTCTTAAAGAGTTTACTAGATTGCTAGAGCTTAAAAACATCTGTGTGTGTATGTGTACAAAATAAAAAAGTTACATTTGCAATGTATCCCTTAAGGTGCGTCCCACAGCAAAACGAGTTTTTTGTCCATTTTTCAGAGCTATCTACTCATTAGCCAAAACAAATATCAACTGGTAATAAATATAAATACGAAAAATACAAATACAAAAATCTTTATTGCGGTTTGTAGGTAGGATAAGATGATACAAAACATTTTAAAAGTTGCCCCATACAAACTGGCCTCTGCGAGAGGCATGCAATATGTCTTGCAAGACAATTTGTTGCAGTCTTAATTTATAAATGAAAAAAATTAAATAGTAGTCAACTGATTAAAGTCTTCTTCTTCCTCATCTTCTATTAATTTCTGGTTTTTATTTATGTCATCTGATTCTTCATCTTCGATTCATTTCTGGCTTCTATATGTGTGAGATAAATGCTTGGTGAGCACAATTTTTGCCAACGTCTTGTGTTTCATCATTATGTACAGTTTCTTGGCTTCAAAATGGTAGTTTATTTTTTTTTAATGAATTTATTTACGAATTTAGTTTGAATAATCTCCTCACAACGAAACCATAAAAATAGAAATAATTGTAATCATGCATCTACTCGAAAACCCGCCATTATTTGAATTTTGTACTTACACCAACGGATAGGACATTACGAACATTTTGGTAGATTTTTTTTTTCAAAAGACCAAATCTAATTTTATAAACAGTTTATTCTAAAATTTGAGCGTAAAACAGCGAGAAATTCTACTGTTTCTCTCTTGATCTTTCTTGCGGTGTGCGATGGTAAGAAATACTCAGGTCATTTGTTCGGGGTACGCCCTTAAGACAAATAAGCTAATCTATCACGCAATATGTTGTCAGCTTTTCGCTAACGAAAGTATCATGTGCGAATATGATACCAAACATATTTAAGTACAAAACAACAAGTGGTAATATCAAAATATTTGTTTCTTACCTGGATTCAGTACCATTAGAGTTCTTCACGATGAAACTGGCCTGTATGGCTTGAAATTTATCAATTTCCCCAGTAGTCCAATTAAAGTTTTGCACAGTTCGCAGTATGGGTCTCAGCTTCGCATGATCTTTCACATGTAAAAGTGAGAAAATAGATTTCTTATAAAGATCGGTTCTATCTCTGAGAACCAGGTCCTTTATGTTTTCTGTGACACATTCGATTTCACCTTTTGCGTTTATTTCCAATAGGATCCAGCCGAGCTGCCCAGTGTAGTGTTTAAGAGTCTAGAAAAAAAATACTTTCGTTAGAATTTTAGGTTGTATAAAATTGTGTCAACTATTTACTCCGTAGAAGACATTTTTCGTTGATCGCGAGTGACTTTCCTAAAGGTTCGTTTCGTTCTGAATATGTTTTAAATGTTTGAAGTAAATGCACAGTTTTAAATAATATATGATTGAAGTACAAAGTTTTTAATACCAGGAAAATGCAGTTTCATATTTCAAATGTCTTTGTATAGATTTTGCTAAACAACAATTGAAATGTGTAATTTGTCTAGAGTACATTCCATGCATTTCAACACTTGTTTGATGTATTTTTGGCAAGCCTTTGTTGTAGTGAGCAAAATTAAAAATATTGATATGCAACATTTCCTACGTTTTCCCGGAGCGATATATAATATATAACGTAAAATATTCGCATCCAATTAGAAGCGAATATTTTAACAAACATCAATCAGCACAATCAGAAATCACTTAGTTTACACATAATGTTAACTATTAGCCTAATCTCAATGGTAAAAATGCAGTTGACCGCACAATGATAACAATATCACAGCACCAAAACGTGTAGTATATGCATCGGATGGCTCCTTACTCATTACAATAATTATGCTAACATCATATGTATATAAGTTGAAATGAAAGAAGCAATTTTACTTAGTGTGACACAATTATAAGTCTATTTGTGTTTATTTGAGTCACGAAATTGTATTTATAGTATTTTTTTCATAGTTATATAGAGACAAGACGGGCAAGACATGTGCGTCGTGGTGAACAACACAGTGACACGCAGCTATTGGAACATGAAGAGTCCAATGATTACCTAGCACTGCATTGCGTTCGTCACCCACAGATATAAGATGAATCTCTCCATCCATCCATCTCTCTGGAATTTTTAGAGCAAAATTTAAAAACATATAATATTTACTTAGTCTTGACTCTCTCTTTGCGAGAAGGGCCCCGAGTCCCAGCAGTGGGAATTTTTAGTGGGCTGTTTATGCTATGCTATATACTTATTGTTTTGGATGAATTTGCAACCACATTATTCTAATCACATACAAAGCGGCTTTATTAGTTTTAATTCCTCCTACTCGTAGTAGCCAGGAGTAAAATAGCTTCATTTCATCATACTCGTATAATTTACTGTATATAACTGGGTCGTACAAAATAATGTCTTCAAATCTTGAATAAACGGGTTGCTCGACGGCAATCGTATTACATCCTAGTACGCGACCGCATTTATTACCTAAGATTAGACTATTCTCAGTGAAACACAAACCAACCAACAAAAAAACGTACTAAAGGCAAATCATTCTTACTATTACTATAACTTTGTTTAAAGATTATAAGAGCTCATGCTTAATATATAATTCTTATGAAAATTCTTGTAAATAAAAAATTCAATAATGTGTGTGTGTTACCTCAATGAGCGTGGTGAGCTGTTGTAATAGTGTGTGTGTTACCTCAATAAGCGTGGTGAGCTGGTGTAATAGTATGTGTGTTACTTCAAGAAGTGTGGTGAACTGGTGTAATAGTGTATGTGTTACCTCAATGAGCGTGGTGTAATGGTGTATGTGTTACCTCAATGAGCGTGGTGAGCTCAGTGTAGAAGATGCCGGCGCAGGGCGGGAACGAGGGCTGCGTGGAGCTAACCTCGCCGGCCTGCACGGGTGAGAGCGCGCGCACGCGCAGCGGACACTCGTCGGGGCACTCCCGCCGCCGGTTCAACACCTCCTGGATCTGGCGCGTCGCCTCGCGCACGATCCCGTTCTTGTCTGGCTGCTTCACCTCCGCCAGACAAGTCCCCAGTAGCTCCTCGAGCTGATTTATGGTTTCGTTCTCTTGTTCCCGACGCCTCTTCTCGTTGTAACACTTATTTCTGGAATACGAAACGAGCAACGTCGTTAACTCGTCTCTACGTTCCCATACAATAAAACAATCAGGCAACGTTGTGACAACAACGAACAATCATGAACCTATAATTGGTTTTATTAATTTACGACACATAACACGTAGTTCATGTCAAACACACATGCAGATTGAGACGGTGAGTACGAACATTCACAAAGCTCGGGAGTTGAGGACATGAAATCTTTTGCATTGTTCTAATCAGAATTTTGTCATAAAGAATTGTAAAAGTAGGTACTGCAGGTGGATGAATCGAACATAATTATATAATAGTTCATTGGTAAATTCGTAGAATATGTCTAAACTCGAATATAAAAAGCCTGATTGCAGTTTTAGTTATATGATACTTGGACATATATCATAATAGAAATGGATTCAGCGTTTTATCGCCTGTCGCTGCTATTGTCCATATAAATGTCGATTCGACACAATCGCCAGATCATGATGACTTGATTAGGTTCGATAGTATCTTTGTATGAAAAATATCGTAGGTTTAATATACCTAAGTAGAAAAAAATTCCACACAACCAACCAATGCAAGTGAATGCATCGTTTAAATTAAGATTAGAAATGATGAAGATAATAGGCACCAAAACCACAAAATTAAGAGACAGCAGCCATAACAAACACGAATGAAAACGAAAAGTATATTCGACGAGTCGCAGCCGGCGCGAGTCCCTCTAAATAAGCGAACCAACATTTTATTGTGCGCCGTTTTTCAGCGTTTGTCTTTAGTTCGTCAGAATGCTGCACACAGACACACCTGTGCCTAAAGCTTGCTTCTAACAAATGCAATAAAATGGAGTTCCTGTGTATTTCTAATGAACCGAAACCGGTTTGATTGTGCCGGCCGGTCGTGCTTTTGGAGTTCCGTATTACTCATCGAAATCGTTATTACGTGCTCTTAGATTTATTGTGTAGTACTTATTCAAAACATTTGCAAAATCGTAGCTAAAATGGATTTAGCAAACCTTTGTAATATATTATCATACGTAGTCATTATGATTTTGAAATGGCAACCTTAATACATTTATTTACGGGCATAGTTGCCGTAGGTACTAACTTTACAATATTATTTCATTTTATTCGTAATTCAAACAGAATAAATAGCGTCATTGTAAATTTTATAACCAACAAACAACACCCAAATCCACATTAGCATTTTACTTAATTTTACTGGTATGTAATCTTAATGAATACAAAATACATGTTTTATAGATTATCTACACCTTGACCAAATTCGATATGAAATAAGGGTAATCAAATCATCGTGCATTTTCAACGATAATGACAATAACTTAGTGACTTAGTGGACAATGTAAACAATAAATGTAAGTTAAGTGAACATTAAACGAAAGTATATAGGTATTTCAGACCTTTTCGGTAATCTGATTTCGGTTCATTTTTTTTTTTAATTGTTTTTTAAGCATTTTTACACGAATTTATAGACACAAGATATCAATCTGGTAAACTTACACGTGTACCATTGTCTTTACTCACAAACTACGAACATTTTGCAAAATATTCGTCTACCACAAAATCGAACTCCCTAAATACACAAAATATATCATCACCTGTCTCTAAACCTTCATTGGGTACCAGACCTAAAATTCCTATGCCCGACATCGCATAGAAACCGGTTCGCTCTAATGTCTTGTATTTCAAAAGAATTTTAGCCATCCTAATCTTCATCCTATTCCCAATGTTGTCTACCCATGATAAAATTAGTGAAATACATGACGATGGTGTTAAATTTAAAGGTATTATTAACAATCGTTGCGATCAACAAACACCGAAAACAATACAAAAACGGAATAAGATTGTCGAAACTATATTTATGAAATATTTTTAATTTCCGGTCTATCGTAAAAGAGAATTCGAGACTAGATTTTTTCGGTAAATTAAAACTCAATCATAAAGCTGGTGAAAATGTATAAAAAAAATTAGTTAACCTTAAAATTCAGATTTACTGAGGTATACTTGAAAGTGAATATTGATTATTCCTATTAAATTAAGCCCCGGAATATTTGTTCGTGCAAGTGTATTAGGTTAAACTGGTTATTTGTTCCCAACATTATCAAAAGTATCAAGTCTGCAAAATGATGCGCAAACTTTTCTGTTATTTTTTAGTCTTCTTTTCTTATATTTTTGTTTTTAATGATTTTTGAGAGACTTCACAATTCTTTATATCGCAACGCATATATTCCTGTCAATTACCATTGGAATCGGTTGATACATGGTTGATTTTGGGAAGAACTACCCATCCTTCAATTAATAATTAAATTATTATTAAAATTATTAAATTATATGAAAAGCACAAAAACGTACAGAATGTCGATTTTACAACAGCTGAAGACACAAAATAGCTCGGCCAAATTATACATTTAAGATAAGTATAAACTTATCTCACAACCGAAAACGGAGTCATAAAACCAAGCTACATGTGCAATGTATGAATAATGTAAAATCTACACCGAAAATGTCAATCACGTTTTCAGACAATTTTCATTGCTTCTAAATAGAAAGTAAATTATAAATCTTAACATCAATACATGTCATTTGAGAGCCCAATTTACACAACTGTCGAACTTTAACGTCAAATAGATATCTATAACATAGGTCATAAAATTAGTGCATATATATTTAAAAAAAACTTTTTATTTCCAGTTTACTTTCACGGAGATATTCATTTTTCATTATATCTAAAATGGCACATGACCTACTCGTTTTACCACTTTATATTATGAACAAAAAAATATCGACCTAGAATTATGACAATAATTTTCCATTACATAAAGTTCTGAATATTCGTTTCCTCGTCGTTTATCTAAGGTAATAAAATGGGATAGCTAGAGTAAGAGTAGAGAGTCACAGAAATGAAATAATTCTTCAAAACTTTATAAAATATGAAAAAGGCAGATAACATATCATCATATAATTTTTATTATTAATTATAATTTATAAATGCTTTCAAAAAATTGCGATCAAAAATAACAAAAATGTAGTATTGCTTATTTAAAAAAAAAAATTGGTTGCCTGTAAAGTCGGTATACGGGCGAAAGTTTTACGTGACAACGACTTTGAGTGGCAAAATTATTTTACGGAAGGGACGCGTGCCTTTCACTTTTTATGTCTGTCTCTCTCGCTCTTAGGCGGGCTAACCATGCCCGAGTGGAAGGGAGGCGTGCCTCTCACTCGCTCTCGTTGTGAGCGCATAACGTGAGCGGAGCGTAACGCAGTTTCTTGAAGTGTCACCCGGCAAACCAATTTATAAGACGTTGTCACGTCAAAAAACAAACGCAAAGTTGACCTATTTTTTAGACATATCTGGTTTTGAACTCCATATTACACCTTGAGGAACAATGATTAAAAACCAGTTTCTATATTATCTATTTATTTGACTATTATAATATAAATGCATGACAAACAACCAGACGGTCTGTCTGATGATAAATGAGATAAACATTGAAGGTCGTGGGGCACTTCCGAGGCACGACTACCGAACGCTCCGCATTATGGTTCGATTTGGAAGAAACCCATACCAAATTACCTCAACTTAACATTTATTATAGATACCTGAATGCAATATCTGATGTTGTAAAAATCATTTCCACGGTATCATTCAAACACAAACACCGCAACGTCACACGATTCTATATGCGAGTATAATAATTTCGGTAGAGCAAATTGTATCGCGTCCAAATTTTAGGTGTCAAGGACACGTGAATAAATACTCGCCGTTGATATAAACGATAAACTACCTATAACAACAAAGATAAGACAACATAATGTACATTTTTAACTTCCAGAAATGAGTACGCTGTTCACTGCTTATTTTTATTCTGTATGTTTTAAGTATAATCCGAAGTAATCACAAAAATCATCAGATGACTTGACATTTCTGTAAAAAGTAATTAGCGTTCACGTAATTCTAACTATTATTTATTGATGAGTTATATTATTTTTGTAAATATATCAGTAATATTTGTAATCAAGTATTTTTTCTACTAAGGATTTGGGGATGGGATACAAACACATATATATATAGACAACAAAATTGTATCTCAATTGAAAAGTTTATGACAATTTTTACGAAAGTAGAGAGGGTATGATTATTTTGGATAGCAATTAGAAAAAGTACAGTAAAAGCACTGATCGGACGCATTTGATGGATGGAATGGTGGTGATATAAAATTTTGTAGATGTTTACCAAACATGACAATATAATATAACAAAATATATTTTTACACGTTTGCATACATTTATTTTATACGAGCGTAATAACCGTTCACATTCATATAAAAGTTGAAGACCTAGGCAAAACTTCCATGTAATAAAACATTCCAAGCGCATCATACGTACATTTGAGATTGCGGCTTATCTGACTTTTTTCTAATCTTCTTATCCGGCGCAGTCACGCTCATCTTGCCTTGCATCCCCCTCCATGTGTCTCCCAGTTGGAGGTCACAGGATTCAATTCTACAGAAGCAGCAAACAAAATAAACTTTTAATAAAGTAGGATGGCTTCAAAATATAATTTAAGGAAATAAAAATGATGATGATCAAAAAATAACTATAAATTTATCTACGGTGGGCCAGACGTGCGCGCTATGCACCACTATAACTAAAATTGTGGACTATAGCTGGTGATAGACTTATACGCCGGTGCTGCTCACTAATAAATGCGCTATCAAACACAAAGGAAGCAATCTTTGCAATAAGTGTACATTTCCCAATTACTTAATAATAATTTGTTTAAATGTTGCCCGTACGTATGAGTCATTTGGCGTTGTTAATTTACTGTACACAATACTCGGACATTTATGTATTCAGGTTTTAAATAGACAATACATTAGATGACATTATCAGGGCTCGCGCCAGGTAGGACGTATAGTATCGTAATTCGTAACGAGCTGGTTATCAAATCGAGGAGTAGTCGTATTCGCATTGACTGCTGATATCAAATGCCAAGTACAAACGATCTGAACCTTAGTGTAAGAGGGACAGATATACCAGTTGAACGCCTACCGAGGAGCCCCACTACGCAACCTCACTGCGACGGCCGCGCAACCTTGAAATAATAATGTTCGGAATATCAACAACGCGCCACAAGCGTGACCAGAAATAGTATAATAAATAATTCTCGAAAATGTTTGAAGCCTCTATCTAGTTCCTAGTGCCCACATCCTGTCGCAATTTGATGGGCACACTTTTGGCACCGGGAGCTATTATAATAATCTGTCCATCAATATTTTTGCAAACACGTGCGATAAGGACCCCGTTGGCGTCGTATGTAAACAAGATAATATATACTGAGGTGATTCTTCGGTAGATATTTATCTATTCCTTGTAGAATTTTTCATTTTACACTTGAATCCGCGAGGTGAAAGTTGGTAAGCATTGTCAGCGTTTCGCGACCGAAGGTTTCGCTTTTTTCAATAGTTACTTAACAGGTATTCGTCATCGAGACTGCTAATTCTGTGTAACTCTACTGAGCTTGATTTTTTTATGCTGCCGACTTGCGTATTGAAATTTGTCGTGAACTGTACTGACGTGATGTGGTGCCCGTAAGCGGAATAGATTTATATAAATCGTACATATTTCACAATTAATTTTAAATTGCTTAGGTATTCCGATTTGACGTGGTCGATTCGCCTCATGCCAATCATTTAACGTAATATGAGCGTAACTTTTTTTTCATTAAAGCCAAACTAACTGCCTCCATCTTATGTGGTAAATATCGTCATCATGCAGGTGTACCTACGTTATACAATATAATCGGAACAGTAGTATCGGTCTCAAGTGATTTAATATACTACTTTAGCAAAGTTTCAATTAAAGTGACGTTTACAGATAGGATCATTAAAATATCAGAGGAAGATTAATATACCAAATAAATAAGTTTAAACGTGGGTTGAAACAATTTTGAATACATGGCTTTATACGTGCTTGCTATCGTTTTGGCGCAACCTTGACAAGACCATAGAAAACGTGAAACAAAATACATGCCATAACAATTCAATATTATTGAAATTTGAAACGGCTAGGTACCTAACATTTTGAGCCTTATGTTGTTACTCCTACGTAGCGAGTGACGAATTTTATAATTAAATAATTTTAAGAACATTCGAAAATGAACAATTAATATCAGTCACGTAAATCTATGAATTTCATTGTGATGTAACATTAAAGTGAAGCACCTAGTGCACACGTTTAAGGTATGAGTACGTAAGTAACTATTCACTCTATTATAATCCCAATCTGCCACCAATCATGACAACTGATACGAATGCCACTATCTACATGGTAACACTAACCACTCATTGCTCTAAGAAACACTTTCATGTAATTTATGTACCATTCATTGTTGTACTTTACTTTGATATTGAATTACTTTTGAGTTCCTATCTACCCGGTATACGTTTATAGCATTTTATTAGTTAATTTAATTTATCGTAATTACATTTATTAGTAAAATTTGTCTCAGTCTCAGTCAATTTAAATCAGTAGCAAAACTATTTAATAGCTAGTTTTAGGAATATAGAGGTATACCAAAGTCACGGTTTTACGATAGATAGATATTCGAATGAATCATCTATAAATAATAATGATGTCAAAACTCCAAGCTCTCGCACCTAATAATCAATTATACATTGTTTCCAGAGGCGGCAACTTTATTTTATTTAAGAAGTTGATTTTAATATAAAACATAAAAGGATGGAATGAGTGAAAATTTTACCAACGTAAAGTTCCGTAAATTTTAAATTTTACCAGCGTATTTAATACACAGAACATCACAACTATGTACTTCTCTTGAGTGTAAAAAAAACTATTTACACACCTATAAACCTCTTCTCTTCAGACGAGATGGCGGTCATATGCAAACCTATTGTTTATTAAAAAAAATTATATTCACCAAGATAATTTTCTACAACTTGTAAAACAAAACTAATACCTAATTGGCGTTAATACTAAAATAGTGTCTACAGTTTTAGTGACAGCATTCATATGTGTTATGTTTCTGTTCTTTCTCGTTTTGGGTAAACGTCGTCTATTTACGTATGTGCGTAAGTGTAGTTAATAATACGTAAGATCAAGTCATAAGGCTCTGCGCCTTGTACTCTATCCCAAAGTTCGATAGGCAGTAGAGACGACTTGAGACCAATTGCCATAGGTCTTAAAAAAATAAAAAGTCTCTAGATGGTCATCCTAATAATGTTACAAAGCTTTTATTTATTATACGTTACGGATTATTAATCATAGCAGAATTAAACATAATATTATTTGTTTAAGGTTGAACTAACTCCGATAGTGTAGGTATATTAAGATTACTTACGTTTCTGTAAAATTTTAATCAGCTAACTTTACTAGCACACACTTTGCTTACTTAGTTTGCGGCTAGATGGTGTTGTGTGATGATTTCTCGTTATATACCTCTTAAACTCTATATACTTCTTAAACTCATTTTTAGATTACATCATTACATGGTTTGTGTGAATCGACAATAACAAAATTTCAATTGAATATATTGACTACAGAAACGTTTACCGCTGTATCTTTGTTTCTTTATCATTTTTTCAAGTCATTATAATTACATATTAAGTGTATAAGTATCCTATTACAAATTAATTTATCTTACGCCGATGATTTATAAAAACAGAAACATTGTTGGTGATTCCGTAGCTGGTTTGCTAAGTGCATATTTTATTATCTTTTCAACAATTATGCATCTAGGAAGAATTAACTTCACTCGGCGATTTATTGGTTATTCTTTTTTCTCGCGAAAGCGAAAAAAAGTAAAAGGTATTTATTATGAAAATTCCATTTGTGGCGCTAGTTCATAAGTGTTTCTCTGTAATACTTTAATATGTTTATGTCACAATAAAGAGTTTCTATCTATATATCTGCCTAATTATATATATTTTAAAATTTTATCTCAACCGTCATATGTGTAATATTATACTTGCTCATTTGTAAAACCCCCCAAAATTTCAGCCCAAAGTGTTATTTGCGTAGAATATAAAACTTCGTAATGTATTTCATTTGCAACGGCTGGTGTCTCCACAGAAACCGGAGAGAATGCTAGAATGGATAACGGCTTGATGATGATGTCTCTACGAGCTACGTCACGCGCACAGATCATTTGCAAATGAAACGCGCGGCAAGCGAATTCATGTGAGTCATGAACGCAAGAAGTAGGTCTTTCCCAAAATTTTGTAAAGCATAATGGACACAAAAGTTGAGACACGATTTAAGAATAAAGACAAGGAAGGAAACTTTTTTTTTATATATGGTTTTTTTTTAATAGCATAAAAACATATCCAAATAAATGGAGCGATTAAATATCATATGTTTGTAGCAATTATTGCGAACAATGTGATTATTTACCAAAGGTATTTTTAGTATGATTTAGGAGTTTTGTGTAAAAATAATACACCAAAACTGTGAAGTGCGTCCACAAACAATTGTGTTTTCCTACAATTTTTCCACGAAATGATTCGGTGCATTGATACAAGCTTATATTCTACGTACGTACCTTTAGTTGCGATCAGTTTATAATCGATCGTTGTGACCACCTCTTCCACAGATATTGGTTGGCTGAATACTCCTGATATAACGATTTGTAAACTATATCTAATCTAATACAGTAATCTAAAACAATTAGGAAATATGAAATACTGCTTCACACAAACCACATACAAAAAATATTTTTCAAAAGAAAGTTAACAGCTAACTAAAAAAATCACATAAAACTAATTTAAAAAAGTTTACTAAAACAAAAATGTAATTTGTTTCGTTTACCTTGTAACGTCATCACAATATCGGTTATATCACTGCCGTTTTAGCTATCAGGAAATAAAATTACAAAACTTGTGTCTATATTTGAGAATATTATAGTAAGATGGACTTACTATTAATTATATTACACGGCTCATCTGAATGTCCGAATAAATTTAGTAAATCGTCCTACTTTCAAATTAAAATATTACATGTTAAAAGTACTACTTATGGTTTCTAGAGCCACTTGTAGTGTTAGTTAAGTCACTGTGTATTTATTTTTAAATTTAACGCCAAATATAGGAGGATAAGACCTATTTTAAAGATTTTCATTCTCCTAACTCTGCAGTACATAACCCAGTTTTCTAAAATAGGCATAGCTATTACTTAGAGATCTAAAGAATATTTCATGCAGGAGTCATTAGGGTCTTCACAATACACGCAGCTTGAAGCAACGGTACTGTTTTGTTCGTCTCTACAGTGAAAGTTAATGTAGGTGGTAATGACGATCCAGGTTTCATCCAATGAGATTTCTAGCGGAGTACACTAATGTTATCGCCTATAAATCTAACAAACACGGAGCGTTTTAAATTTGTGTAAGAATCAAGAAAAGAAACCAGTTTGATACGTTAGTAAATCCAGTTCTTGTTGCGTGAAAATTTCGATTTCAGGGTTAGCACGTAGCAAGATACTTAAAACCTTATTGTTAGAATGAAATACGGATGGAATTCAACGTATTTACTTATAATAAATATTAACAGACGTCACTGTATGTATGATATTAAATATTTGATGACGTAATGATTGCTTATGTAACTATTGTAGTACAGCTTATTCCGAATCCGAATACTGGCAGATTATACTCCGAACGGAATATTAATCTTTCTGCTGCTGTAGAAAGAAGTATGTGCTAGAAATGGGTAAATCTACATTTATATTTTTACATTTTTCAGGTTTGTGTTAACCGTTCATTGTTCAATGCCTGATATTATCCATTACCGAGCCTAATTCCAAGCAATGAGTAGCTTAACCTGTCTCAAATAGATAACCCTATAGAATCGTAGCATACGTCAGATATGGCCTTCCCCTTCACCTTGGTGCTAGAGAGACCTACACAGTGAGTACTAAGCTATGATTACGTAACGGTATTGGTACCCATCACTGCATAGTATAAAACAAAGGCGCTTCCCGCTGTCTGTCTGTCCCTATGTATGCATAGAAATCTTTAAAACTACGCAATGAATTCCGATGCGGTTTTTTTAATAGATAGAGTAATTCAATAGGAAGGTTTTTATGTATAATACACGCATACTATAATGGAGAAACACTGATAATTTTACAGGATGCTAGTTTTATGTCGTAAATAAACACATTTATTTGCGCTAACATTGCAAAAGCTGGCTGAACCCTACAAGATAGATTAAAATAATGTACTACAGTATTATTGTACACCTTAGGTTACGGCTGGTCTAGTTGGGAGAACGGCGACTGCCGATCCAGAGCCCCGAGTTCAAATCCCACGCGCACCACTGTCTTTTCGAAATCATGTGCGTAATGCCGCTAACTTGAAACGGTTTAAGAAAACATCTTGAGGAAACCGACACGATCCTAGAATCTATCGAGGTCATATATCATCCACCAATCCGCACTGGGATAGCGTGGTGGCCTTGAGTCTCTCTTTGCGAGAGAAGCCCACGAGTCCACGTATGGGCTGCTTATGCTATTGTACATCTTAAAAGGTCCACAAAAAAGGCCGCCATGGTATATGTATGCCTATCTCTTAGGGACAACACAATAACCATTTTTATCCTATGCTTTTTACGAGAAATAATAGCTTATTTTATTTACAAAGCGATTTTAAGCAATGCAGCATTAATCCTTGTCCAATTAAATACGTTAAATACATAGTAAATTTAATATATTCGTACATACGATATGGCCTTTTATAGCATATACATATGTAATTTAAATGAGTATTTTCGAAGATATAAAATAGCACACGTGCGAAACTGGGGCGGGTCGCTAGTTAAATAATATGGAGCGAAAATTCGATTTAAAAAGCTAATGAAATTGTCCTTGTCATGTAATATCATATATGATAAAAAAACTAGTTGTACTTGACGGTTTTACTCATTGATTTCGTATAAATAATATGTACTTCCCCTTGAATTGATACAACAGATGAAGAAATAATTATTGAAGATTAAAGAAGCAAAAATATGTTGAAAAGATCCTAAGTCCTTAGGTGATCGCGTGACAAAATCAGCTACAAAATGTTTTGGTCAGGTTAGTTGCCACAAACGAACGCCTCTAAAAACAGTCAAGTTTCTTATGGAAACCAGAACAAAAATACAATCAGACGAAGACATTATACCTAGTGCTATAAATGGCAGACGTATCGCTACTAACACGTTAAATTTAAGGATTGCATTTCTATAGAAAGGTGATCGATCGATTGAATATTAAAAGACAATGAGGTTATACAGGTGGAGCCGCAGTTTACTTTCGTCACCAATCCCGTTTTCCCGAACAATAGACCTTCAGTATAAATACTTAGAGGGTGCAGTTGGAATCAACCATAAAGTTAATAATAATAAATATTGGTAGACATTTCGCACACACTGTACCATCTAGCCCCAAACTGAGCAAAGCTTGTACATGGGAGACATAATAATAGCTGATATAACACTTATATATTTTAAAATACATACGTATTATGTACATAGAAAACATCCAGGCACCGTACAAATATTTGTATTCATCACACAAATATTTGCACTGGTTGGGGATCGAACCCACGGCTTCGCAGGCAGAGTTACTACCAACTAAGCGACTAGGCCAGCCAAAACGAAACACTGGATGGGACAACACTGGACACATGGCAGCGATATTGCATCCGACTATGATACGAGTATTTATGATGAAAAGTGTTTGAAGAGAAAACACACTTTTTAGTAGCTTAAAATCGTAGGGTTAGCGTCACCGACAGATATTAGATAGCCTGTTGATCGGCGATGAAACGAATCACGCCTACATTCACAACTCACCAGCGGGGGTGCAGGACGAGGTAAAAAGTCGCGCTGTGATTAGCCGAATATCCGTGTGACGTGCACTACTTTTCACGGATGATCGGACAAAAAGAGATATAGTTATGCTAACTTCAAAGGACAGAGCAGGATTCAAAGAAAGACATCAACAGGTTCCCATTTAGTTTTTTTTTTAATGTTCATTTTAATTTTGAAGATCGATGATGTTATGTTTTTCTAATTATTGACGAATCGTGGAACATTAGTAACGTTTGATACTAAACTTCTAACTTGACTTTGACTCTAATTTTAGATAGTAAATCAAATTTTTGCAAAAACATATCTGATTCAAGAGAGCAAGTATAGAAAGCCAGACTTGGCTAAAGTAAAGTTAGCTATTTTCTTTAGTTCAGGCAAGTGACACTGATGGTAATAAGATGAGAAACTGTTTGTGAATTTTAATATCATTACGTATAACATCCGTTACAGAAACGTAAATGTATATAAGCAGTTGCGAATAAAGTTGCTGGATTATTTGCATGCGTTGATTTAAATGTAATTCTTATCAACAATATTTACCTACTTTATCTGCGCTGAGTGACCTGTAGTCATTCTTGGTGTCAGTGTTTCATGTCATTGGTTCTGTTTTGTTACATCGAGCCGATATAATGTAGATTAATCTTTCTCATTTATTGGTCAAACTTTTGTAAAATTATGGGTAACTCAGGTTCAACTGTATTTACTAGTATAGTATAATTTAATACAACAAATCTTTACGAAAAGGCCACAAAACAAACAACTTACAAATAATAAACTTTATACTATTCCTTGTTGAAACATTTTATTTGGTGGCCTTATCGCACCTCTAGGGAACTCTACCAGGCAATCGTTCACGAAATGTCGTACAAAACGACCTTTAATTCAATTCTGCACGTACAATGGGAAGGTGCGACATAATAAGGAAATCTATTTTATAGAACACTAGCTGTACCCTTCCACGCTTCGCTGTGGCACATTGTGATGCAAAAATTAGATAAAAACAATCCTTGATGCGGATTATATATCATTGTAAAATTTCAGCTCAATTGGTGCAGAACTTTTTGAGTTCTTGAAGCGTACACAAACCAACATAACATTTTTATATATAGAGATTACATAGGACATATAACACAGATATACAAATTTACGCTGAAATGTCATTATATCAATGGGATCTATTGTGGGTCCCAAATATTTATGTATTTTAATTTTTAGAATTAGTTGGTATGGCACGCGGCAACAGAAATACATCATCAACAGTGAAAATGTTTACTGTTTAACTATCACGGTTCACGACATACAGACGGACGGACGGACAGTGGAGTCTCAGTAACAATAGCGGCTCCTGTATTACTCTTTGGGTACGGAGCCCTTAATAAAAACTTGAAACATGCGTATCTTTATTACATCATTCAAGTCAACTTAACAATTTTCAATAGTCAAACACGAACGATAATGATTTTCTAGGTTGTTTAATTGAGAGTTTGAACTCATATTTGGATGGCCCTCTCAGGGTGCGTTTTTTCCGAAATTTATCGTATTATGGATATTATATACTCCTCTCTCTCCTTCCTCACCCCAGGTATCTTACTTCAAGTCTCCAGACGCAGTCAAAACTGTGGTTTCGGCTTGTCCGTTATTCGTATAACAGTTATGGAAAGAATTGCATCAGTAATTTATCGATAGAGTCGCCTGAAGCAAAATATGTTTGTGGAATTGAAACTACCAAGACCAAATCTAAATTGTTAAGTAGTTAAGAAACAAGTTATTTGACGGGAGCTGAAAGAGAGGTTTCAAAAATGCCAATTTATATCCGAAAAATAAAGATAAAATTTTAGATGAAAATAATATCGCATTAAGGCCGTCACAGACGTAGCTATAATATACATTTTCATATTTCATCGCTGGACATATTTCCGTATATTTTCTATACAAATCCTCAAGTGTCCACACATGTAGCTATAATATATATTTTCGTGACGTCACCCAACTATACCGTAATATATATTAAGGCATATTAATATATATTATGGTATAGCAAGACATATTTTGAATGTACAGCGTGTTTCATCATTGTTCGAGCACACGTCACGAGTTGTTTTACAAGTTTTTATTTATTAGTTCCACCTATCCCGATATTAACCAAGGTCTGATGATGGATCTGGAAGTAGGTCATAGGAACTCTGTAATGAAACGCCGAAACCCCGTCAAATCTGGGATCGTTTTAGTTGTCTTTATGAGTACCTTGGTGCTAGATGAAAACCATGGTCTGATGATGAAGCTGGAAAATAACCATAGGAATCTTGTAACTAAACGACCTAACACCATAGTTGGGTGACGTCGCGAAAATATATATTATAGCTGCGTGTGTGGACACTCGAGGATTTGTATAGAAAATATACGGAAATATGTCCAGCTATGAAATATGAAAATGTGTATTATAGCTACGTCTGTGACGGCCTTAATAGGTTCTCGACTTTAGCGCAATCGTTGGTTGTCCCACTTATATTATAAATGCGAAAGTTCGAATATTAGGTGCTCAATGACGTCGAAACGGCTGAACGGAATAGGTTGAAATCTACAACACAGATAGTTTATTAAAGTCTGGAATAGCACACGCTAATTTGTTTATCAAAATTAAAACCGCGGAGCGCTGCTAATATAAAAATAATAGATATTTAAAGAAAATTTTAAATAGTTTCGTACCTTCTAAAAGTTAAATGCAAAACCAAAAGCAGGTATAGAGTTGTACGCTGCAAACTAAACCTAACATTAATTGTATTCGTAGGATAAATTTTAAAGCCGATGATGGGTCAAACTTTCTGAACCAAATTGTATTCTGTCGAAATATATTTTATTTCATTATTTTTATTTTAATGTAAAACAGAAGATCTGGCCTCTACTCACAGCTTTATAAAACGCAAAAAAAAAAAAACTAAAAGTATCTTAAGAACAACGTTTCGCTTAATAAAGATAAAATGTAGAGTAACTAAATTAATAATTAATTACTGCATTTTTTGTAAATCAATCATACTTTCTGGGCAACACAGATAATGATATTTTATCACTGAATACTTAGTAACCTACAATTTTAAACTGCCTCATTAGGAAGCTCCCACTAATATTAGCGTTGTAAAAAGTCTATCTGATTAATAACATGTAGATAATAGCCCACAACATATCAATAGAGCGAACCAGTTTGATAGCATGCCAATAAATTTTGATGATGATTTTATTGAAGTTTTGTTGAGACAAGATTAGGCCACGAATGTACAAGCGTTTTTGCCTTCTCGATAGGTAGCGCATGCAACTGCTAAGATAACGTTTAAATAATTCAAACAGGAAATTTTGTTCCTAATGGTATTAGTCGGAACATTTATTACGCATGACTCGTCGTACTAGTTCTTCGTTAACCTTCAACATGTGGATATACCTGTAGCAAATTACCTTGGATACGTGGTGGCGGCCACATCAACGTCGAAGAAGATATCAACCAATTCATCGACATCTGACTCAGGTGTGAGAGATGGAGGCAATGTGGTCGGCGGAGTGACGGCCGTGTTCACCGACTGTACTCCGCATTTGAAGAGAACGGGTTCCGACTGCACCATGGGGAGCATGGCTAGAACACTCTTCTAATGCTCCAGAGCCTTATGTCTCCGTGATTCAATTGAAAACAACACAGTCCGTATCCGCATCCAAACATACACTGCATTGCGCCACGGTCGTCGCGACGCTATTTTTTAATATGGACGTCTAGACTAGCGCCGACACCTAGATTCACAATTTATTCACAAACACTTTTCAACAAATCCGTATTGAATGTCTCAAAATTTTAATGTCCTCCGGCAATAACGAGCAATAACTTTATTACGTAGTGATAGTGCAATTTCCTATCGATAGCCGTGCGAAACGTTCGCTACAAAACGACGATGAAAGTCAACTGAAAGACGAGACGTAGATATACACACATCCTTTTCGTTCGCCGCTTACAAATTATTATCAACACGAAGGCAGGGCGGTGCGACGCGACGTAGAACATCGACGGCGGCTAGGACGCCGGGCCGTGGTGACGAACGCCGAGCATGGCCAGCGGTGGTGACTGAGCGCCAGCCGTCTGCCGTGCCTGCCTGAGCGCTATCGCTGGCACAGTCACACCCACGTCACACGGAGCCTGGCGAACTCGCTTGCGGTCTCGCTCATATACTCGAGTAGATAAAAACCAACTTCTCGAATATAAACGACCGTTGCCGAAACATCACGACGGGTAATTATGAATAGAAAAAATGTTTGCTATTTCATTAGCCATCTATTTGTTGTGAAATAAGAGCGAAAATTATAAACATCAGGTGGGCGAAATCATCTTGTTTGCTGACGAGTATTTGTTGCGATTAGGCTTTTGACGGGAGGAACACAAAAATCAAATAGGTAATTGCGGAACACAATGCTGTAATTATTTTTCGTTATTTACCCAATAAAGTTTTATTAATTACTTTAAAACATATTTAGATAACAGGATCTCTTATTTTCAAAGTTTGGTACATTAACACAAAATGACGAATTATGACAAATATGCATTTTAGTAAATTTACGCTTAAAAACAGGTACAAATGTAAGCAGTCAATATTACTTCAAATATACAACAACATAGACGATAGAATAATAGGTCCAATCAAAGTTCTAGCAGACGAAACTCAAAAATATTCCCAGGAAGGTAACTACTACAATGTTATACTAAACAATGATGATGATTTAGAGGCAGAAATAATGTTGGGCAACGTGACATTTCTCAAGGTTTCGGAAGCGAGCAATTTTTCTCGATCGCCAAAGTATGTATGTAGTAAACGTTGGCCCGACACGGGCATACAATAAGTATCTTGCATCGCACAACGCACGAGCCCACGATACGCCGTTGTGCAGTGTAACAGTGACGTATACGTATGAAAGTGAAATGGCACAGTATTCGTGTCAAGTGCACAATTTAGATAACAAGGTCACTCGTTGCATTATTCAATAAAAATGTGCTAACTATCTAAGCCGAATTACGTAGCAAGCACGGCAATTCGCAAAAACGTCGGATTGTTGCAAATACCATAAAATTCGCTAAATTTAGTGTCGACTTCATGCCCAATTCTTTGGTTAAATTGTACCGCTCCCTTCGCATCATATAAAGGAACTAAATTTAACACGCCTGATTTAGAATTCGGTTTCAAGGAATATTTTATAAATAGCGTCAGTACAAGAACTGCTTAATTTTAATGGTGGTACGTACGTTCTAATAAAGCGGGAAGTTGCGAAAATGCATGTACGAGTGGAATGTAAATATTAGGAGTTAATGTGGAAGAGTAAACTGTATGTAGAGGAAGAGTGCGGCGCGTGCAGATATCGGTGCAGGCGGCCCCGCGGATCTATGTCAGTGGGTCACGGCAATGACGTGGCACACGGTCGCCACGACTCGCGGCGGCGCGCACTTCATTCTAATTCCGCTTCTCAGCTCCCGGTCTCTCTATATACAACGCTATTTAACTATTTGTTTCATACACATATTAATCTACTTCATTTCTGCAACCACCACCGATTTCTCTTTTCATTTACTGAGTAACGAGCTCGTACGAAGTACTATCTCGCTTCTACCCATATTCGTTCGTATTACTCTGTTGACATTGACCGAGTGATTCATATAAGAACGGAATACACGGTCTCGTTCTAGCGATTTTATTAATTCGATGAATCTAGGAGCAAGGTGGGATTTTCCTTTAAGCATTAAAGGAAATTTAAGTGGGTCACATAGTAGGTGTAGATTATTAATAGTAATTAATGACTGAGTGATGACCATGGTCTTTTCTGCATATTTTATGATGAGATGAGCATTATACATGTTTATTCTGTACATAAAAAGTTTTCTTTGTTTCTAAGAGATACCTACTTATCTTTTCTCTGCAAATGGGAATCATTCGAAAAAGTGAACGTTTCAGTGGATTTTAGTCAGAAAATAGTTGCTTCAAGTGTAAATCGGTTGACGTTTCGTGTCTAAACAATTTTACACCCCGTTAGCTTCAAATGGAACTCAACTAAAATGATGTTTACAAGAAATGATGGGCTTGCTGTCTCGAGGGAGCATAAGTAATCTGATCAAATGAAACAACTAATGAGAATATAAATGGCGTAATATATTGGTTGGGGACGAACAGCGCTCCCCGTCCTCGTGAGTATCGAATTTCTTCATTATGAAACTCATATAGGGATCGAAAATATTGCGAAAAGCCTTGCATTTAGGTAATAAGGTATTGTTCCATTATAAGTATACAATCTTTTAAATTGAATATATCCTCAGTTCAACTAAATTAGCAGCATATTTCAGTTACTGTTAGCTGTCATTTCAGGTGGTCGTTGCTTATTGTTCGGCGCAAATAATGTAAATCCAGTAACGGTGTCTTTATTGTTTGCCTTAAAGAAGTTACTGAGAGGATTCATCAAACCTACACAAATGTATAACGGGATAAAGTCAAACTTTTCCTTTTAAACGTATCAAACTTTTCAACCTAAGGGTTAACATTATTTTTTTACAGTGAATATACATAGACGTTTCAATATTTAATACTTTTGTAATAAAACTGGTACAATTAATAATATGATTAACTAGCGGTCCGCTCCGGGTACGCCCGAGGTACATAATTTACAGTATTCAGGGATTGCGTCCATATCCAATGGTGAAAGATTTTTGAAATCGGTCCAGTATTTCACACAATAACCACAGTTACGAATACACATCAGAATATTGTTATTCTATATACGCTACTTTTTATACCGAAAAATGTTTCCGACGCTGTAGTTCATTCTTCCTTCGGCCCTGAACACAGCAATATTTGCATTTTAATGCTTGGCTGTATATAATCACATTGGCAAAGGTGTGGTTCCCAGGCAGACACGGTAAAAAATTTCGTACCCTTATAAAAGTGTTTAATGATGTGTTCATACAAGATAACTTCATTAGAAGTTTTTAAACGGTTGTCTAGTAGTTTCTAAAGGTAATGTATCTTCCTGTAACATATAAGCGTTCAATTTAGCTTAGGTTTATATTGCATGATTTTGAACTTTCATTTTCGCTTTCACTTTCGTAACTAATGCGAAAGTTTTTTTGTTAATGTTTACGTCATACTGAGTGACGCTATGTATGCTAGATTTGTAGTCAGATAGGTGACTAAGTTTATATAACTTTAGAGTGAGGTTGCTTAGCAACTGATTGTTACTACCATCTTTTAATAAATATTTATGTTGCATAGTATGCAAACTATCTTGATTTACAATTTTACCAAAAGATATCTTTTATTTTGTTCTTTTATAACTAATCATAAGTGGGTCAGACACTTTTGTTAGCGATTTTGTACTGTAACTTTAAGGTTCGATTAGATCAAACATACAAACCAAATATTTTTAATCATCGTTGACTACATCATATTAATTTACCTCGTTAGTGGCTTTGTTGGTAGTTTTGTAGGCCTGCGAAGCCGTGGGTCGTGGATTCTATTCCCAGATACAGCACAAATATTTGTGCAATACAAATATTTGTGCTGTGTCTGGGTGTTTCTATGCATAATAAGTATGTTTTTATATTTATATAAGTATTATATCAGCTATCTGGCTCCCATAATATAAGCTTTGCTTAGTTTGGAGATAGATGGTGTTGTATGAGATATGTACAAAAATATTTATTTAGAATATCAACGATATATGTCCATTCTTTGACTTTTAGCGTTTGTACTAATAAATAACCCTACTATATAAATAGCTTGTAGGTCCTACCTACTTACATATATGTTGGGCTTTATCTTCCGAACCATAATAGATAGTTGAAAAAAATATATAGCCTACGCGTTGTTAAGGCAAATTAGCTGACAAATAAATATAATAAAAATAATGAAACGACAAACGAGTTTTTTGGCGTAAAAAATTGGTAGCATAAGGTTTACCTTAATGTTTAACAATAAAAGCCAACAACTTGCTAAGTATTAACGAGACGCACGGTTTGATGTACAAACTTAATTAAGTAAAATTCGTCCTGAAATTTCGACTCTCACTTGACCAGTTTATTGCCGTTAATCAATAATTAGATGTCAGGTTCAAATGTAATTAGCAAACGTAACACGTGGCACAAAATAAAATCTACATTTAAATAAAATTGATGACCGTACCATTGTTAAATACTGCCTTGCTCTAAAAATGATTCGCTATTCATCATGAAAAACATGCGTATCAACATTGTGTATTCGTGAAAGGCAGGCCTTGCGCAAGGAACGACACGACGTTCGCAAGTTTCTCTGAAGATCCGCTAGTTTCAAACAAATGACACTTTTTTTTTGCAAGCCGCAGAGGAGTTCCGTTAAGTATCCATTTTAGGTATACGTCATCGTAAAATCACATGTCAAGTGGACATTGCATGTTGTGCTAACTCAATTATCCGACCACGGCGTGAATTCTGTTAGTTAACGATGGAGAAGTTAGAAATATACAGTTTAGATGACAATTCGAAACTTTCTTTTACTAGGGATAGAATCTGGTAACAAGAGGTATTTTAGAAATGTGATTTCAGTTTTATCATTTAAAAACACTTTTGAATGTTGTCCTACCTTTAAGTCTCCTCAGTAAATGATCTTAATAGTGTCATTAAAAAAAACAATCATTAGTCAAAATCAGTTACCCTACTTCCTACCAATATCGTAAATGCGAAAGTTTTGATGTTTAAATGGACGGATGTTTGTAGCTAAATCAAGTTGGAATGTCTGTACGGATCGGGTTGAAATTTGGAACACAAGTAGATAGATTTAAGCCAGGAATAGGACATTTTTATCACGAGAAAATAACGGAAACGGGAACTGCGCGGAAACCGCGGGACGCTTCTAGTAAATAAATTAATTCTGATGTTATGTTATTTTATACGACTTTTACTTACGTAGTAACACGATGATGATAAGTGTCCCGACGAATCTCATCGCAGTGACGCTCAGTATAGTTAAATCCTACTAATTTTGAAATGCGATTTATGTATAATTGGAACACGATGATGATAAGTGTCCCGACGAATCTCATCGCAGTGACGCTCAGTATAGTTAAATCCTACTAATTTTGAAATGCGATTTATGTATAATTGGATGTCACGTCGGAACGCCTGAAAGGATAAGGTTGAAATTTGTGGAACCACATAGCTTATACTCTAGAATACCATATATAGGCAACTTCTTTTCGCGGGAAAGTAATTTATTGAATTACCAACATTTCTAAGAATTGCAATGATGGGAATAAGTTTTTTTTTTTTACTTTTATAGTTTTACACTTGACTGCCATCTCGCCTGATGTTAAGCGACGATGCGATCTACGATGGAGCGTGTTTACCTAGAAGAAACCGATTCACTCTCGATTTGACACAAAGATTGTAACTATCGGGAAAACCCCTCTCAGGCAACATATTCCACAGCCTAGACGTTCTTATCACGAAAGTAGAGTCAAATCTCTTCGTTCGTGTCTTTGGAACATCAACCATGAAACGATGTCGCTTTTTCGAGCTACGAGCATTCCGATAGAAAAAATGGCAAGGTGGTATTAGATCGTACAAATCAGACGCACACTCTCCGAAGTGTATCCGATAAAAAACCGATAAGCTAGCAATTTTCCGGCGATGTGCGAGACTTTGCAGTCTTTTTCGCACGAGAATGTCATTGCCTATGAGCCTTTTGGCACGTCCCTCGATCGATTCCAGAGCCTCCAGCTGATACTTAGCCGATCCATCCCAAAGGTGCGAGCAGTACCTACTCCATACAAGAGCGAATCTGTGCTTGGTATAACGTGAGCAACTGTTCAGACTTGAAGTATCTTCGCACCTTTGAGAGGACACCTAGTTTCTTGGCAGCTAATTTAGCCTTAGATTCGATATACGAGCCAAAGTTGAGAGTAGATGACAAAGTAACGCCCAACAGCTCGAGATGGTCAGATACCGGCACAGATACACCGCGAAAAGTAGGAGTCTGTTGGAAAGGACTCCTTTTTGCGGAAAACAGACACGCCTGCGTCATTCTCTCGTTAAACCTGACCAGATTGGCATCGCCCCATTTAGAGACTGCCTCAAGGGTCAAGTTTAAACGCTTAAAGTTTAAACGTTTAAAATCAAACTCTCTCTCAGTACCTGAGTTTGCTGCCTATTACCTATTAGTTACGGCTGGTCTAGTGGGGAGAAGGGCCTGCCGATCCGGAGACCTCGGGTTCAAACCCCATACGCACCTCTGTCTTTTCGAAGTCATGTGCGTAATGCCGCTAACTTAAAACGGTGAAGGAAAACAGTGTGAGGAAACCGACATGTACCCAGAATCTTTCGAAGTCATGTGTCATCCACCAACTCGCACTGGGTCAGCGTGGTGGATTATGGCCTTAACTCTCTCCTTGCGAGAGAAGGCCCCGAGTCCCAGCAGTGGGAACATTTAGTGGGTTGTTGATGATGATGAATAAGTTAAAGACGAATAATCAGCGTAACCCAACTGTCAATTTAAATCTTACTAACGTACGACGATGAAATTAAATTTATGTGACACAAAAAATACACAAACCAAACAAACACATAATTAAGCCGTATATGTGTTTTAAAAATACAAATTCCTTTATTTTACGTAACACGAACACATAATAATCATATTAATTAATAACAAGAATGTTCAGTAATACCCAAAGTAAACACAGAGCCCGTATCTTGAGGTCCGAGTGTGTAGTAACAGAAAATATTGTATACAAAATAGAGATAGTTATTTGTACTGAGTACACTGTGTTCCGGTTTGAAAGACAATGTTTCCATAGAAATTACAGGAGATAGAGATAAATCATTTTATATCTCTGGGTGCAGTGCAGTGGTAGATAATTATTTGGACTCTTCATGTTCCATTAGCTGCGTAAGACTGTGTTGTTGGGGGCAGGCGTGTTGTTTACCATCGGGCACATGTCCTGCTCGTGCCATCACTATATATTATAAAACAATTGAGAAAGTTAAAGTATTTTCTGTCTCTAAGACGACTCACCTGGGCGATGTTATTAGTTTAAACTAATTTATGCAATCAGGTTGAATGTTCAAATATTTTCAATTATTTCTATGTAAATATAGTGTTAGGTGCTACTTACATCAATCTATACTTATAATAAAACTGTAACGGGTCGAATTCTGTACATTGAAGATATTTTGAAAAAAATTTTTTTGGGGCACTCCATAGTCGATACTGATGGCGAAACTGCATTTTTTTTTCTTTCATGTCTGTCTGTCTGTCTGTCTTTCTGTATAGGGATCACGCATCACGCCGAAACTACTGATTCAATTCAGCTGAAACTTGGCATGATTTTAGTTTATATTAAGGACATTGCTGTAGGCTACTTTTGATCCCCAAATTCTGATCGGATTTCGTGCGGGAGGGGGTGAAAGTCAGAATGTGTATTTGGTTGTAACTCATGTTTGCGTTATTTAATTTAATTAATTCTTTTTTTGTTAGAAAGAACACATTTTTTATATTGTCCTGTCAAAATTTGAACAATATCGGTGAGTTGGTTCGGAAATTACACAAACATTAAATAATAACGACACGCGCGGCGCGTTCGGTACATACTAACTTCTAAGTATTCTGTGTATCACAGACGATCCACAGAATATCTAGATTCTAGATACTAGAAAGTGCCCACGTGATCGCGTCGCGTCGTCTTGGATGACAAAATAATCTATACTTATAATAAAACTGTAACGGGTCGAATTCTGTACATTGAAGATATTTTGAAATTTTTTTTTTTGGGGCACTCCATAGTCGATACTGATGGCGAAACTGCATTTTTTTTTCATGTCTGTCTGTCTGTCTGTCTGTCTGTCTGTCTGTCTTTCTGTATAGAGATCACGCATCACGCCGAAACTACTGATTCAATTCAGCTGAAACTTGGCATGATTTTAGTTTATACTAAGGACATTGCTGTAGCTACGTTTGATCCCCAAATTCTGATCGGTTTTCTTGCGGGAGGGGGTGAAAGTCAGAATGTGTATTTGGTTGTAACTCATGTTTGCGTTGTTTAATTTCATTAATTCTTTTTTTGTAAGAAAGAACACATTTTTTATATTCTCCCGTCAAAATTTGAACAATATCGGTCTGTTGGTTCGGAAATTACATAAACATTAAATAATAACGACACGCGCAGCGCGTTCGGTACATACTAACTTCTAAGTATTCTGTGTATCACAGACGATCCACAGAATATCTAGATTCTAGAAAGTGCCCACGTGATCAACTTAGTCTGTGCACGTGATCGCGTCGCGTCGTCTTGGATGACAAAATAATTGTCAAAAATATATTTTTGTGTGGAAAAACAAACATCATTCGGTTATAATTACAGACTAAGTAGAGAGATACACAAATCGACTTCAAACAAGGAGGATGTTCTCAATCGGGTTGCATGTTTTTTTATTTGGTTTTATTTTACGCGATAAATCCGCTAATTGTTAGTTGATTTTGATAATTTCTTTTTTGTTTTGTAGAAAATACTTCAGAGGTGATCTTAGATATCGAAAACAGGGAGGTAATTTTTCAAATATCAACAGAAAACTAAAATTACCTGTCATTAAAGTAGATTTTTGTGTTGGATGTTGGAGAAAACATATCAGCATAATAAGTAGGAGCATAAACAACCCATTAAATGTTCCCAATGCTGGGCGTCAGGGCCTTCTCTCGCAAGGAGAGAGACAAGGCTATAATCCACCACGCTGGGCCAGTGTCGGTTGGTGGATGACATATGACTTAGAACTTAGATTATAGGTAGATTTCGGTTTCTTCGCGGTGTTTTCCTTCACCGTTTTAATTACCGGCATTATGAACATGACTCTGAAAAGATAGTGGTGCGCGTGGTTTTGAACCCTGGGTCTCCGGATCGACAGTCGCCGTTCTTCCGACTAGGTCAGCTGTAACTTACTATACCAGCCGTAACATATTAGAAAACGTATTATTTCAATCCAAATACTGTTTAAAATTTAAAGGTAGTGTTCAACAAGCTTCGGTGACCGAAGCAGACCGTTGTTAGGGTTCTGTACCCAAAGGGTAAAACGGGACCCTATTACTGAGACTTCGCTATCTGTCCGTCCGTCTGTCACCAGGCTGTATCTCAAGAACGGTGATAGCTAGACAGTTGAAATTTTCGCAGATGATGTATTTCTATTGCTGCTTTAACAAAAAACACTAAAAATAAAATAAATATTTAAGAGGTGCACCCATACAACAAACTTGATTTTTTACCGTTTCTTGCTCGATACTAATAATAACGTACCCGTCACAGGTAGACGCTTTAACTATTCACTTACGTTGGAACGGCTGAATGTATCGAGTTAAAATTAAAGACACATTCTTGGTTTAGCGTAAGTAATACATAGAGTACTTATACAAAGGAAATGTTTAGCCTATGTGTTCTTCCAGACTGTAATCTAATTCTATTTCAAATTTCAACCCGATCGCTTGATACGTTCCGCCATGATTAAGTAACAAACATCCAAACAGTAACATTCATAATATTTACAGGACAACGTTGGAACGGCTGAACATATTTGGATGGAATTCGAAACACACGTAGTTTGAACTCAGAATTAGCAAATCGGTTACTTATAGGTTACTGTGACGTAGGAAAGACTAAGCAAATTTGGTAGAAAATTGAAACAGAGATAACTCAGAGTCTGAAATACCACATTTATGTATTTATTACCTATCAACCTGAAAAGAAGCATGGGCCAAAACAAATATTAACTATCACGTCAAAACGGCACAACGATATGGGTTGACATACGAAACACATATAGTTTAGAGTCAAAATTTTCACATGGGCTAATAAGTCTACATTTTCATTAATATAAGCATATATTTTCGTAAGAAACTTGATGTGATGGTAAGGTAAAAGCCAAAAATGAAAAATATATGCACCCGTTTTGGCGTAGATAATATAGGTGATTTGCGTTCACAATCAAAATAACAAGCAACATAATATTCTCATTAGACGGCGCTAATGCCAGTTTAAATCTAAAAGCATTAAAGGCCATTTAAATCGATGTTTTGCTATTGTGGTATGTATTTTTCTTTCATCACTAGGTGGCGTTACTGGTATTCTAGCTGCAGCAATTTTGCTGCTAAAAGGATTATGATGCCGAATTTGGATTCTTTCGTTCTTGATTTTTTCTGTGTTACCTACAATTAAATTCATACATTACCATTTCACTAGGAGTTGGCTTAGATTTACGGGTTCAACTTGCTTGAATATCATTAAAACTCAAAATTTTAATTATTTTGATTCCACACAGGCTTCGTTCAAAATTTTACGCCGGCGAAGTCGCGGGTAACAGCTAGAAAACAGCTTGCGGATAAAATGAAATAGGTAAGTAGGTATCAGATCATGCACATTAGCTTCAGACTTTTCAAAATGTATCCTATAAAAATCCTACAATCTTAACACTTGCGGCTATGTTCGATACTATGAAACCTTACTAAGTATGTTTGATTTTGTTTAAAAAAGAAAAATAAAGATGATAAAATTAAATAAATTTTTGTGTAGAAAAACAAATTCACTCAAACTCAAAGGTTTTTCAATGACTACTTATCCAAATATTTGACGTACGATACTTCCAATTAATGTATAAGTCAGTAACATCTGCTTACGCGAACGAAGTAGCGGGTTCAGCTAGTCTTAAAATATAATAAACTTGCACGTCGCGATTACGTACTCTTTTAACGTATGAAAGAATATAGTTACTTGCTGTTATTTTTCATTGTCTTTAGTACCTAATTACCGTTTATTCAAACGCAACATACCCCAATAAAAAAAACATATTACCCTATACACTCACAAATAAGTACTATGGTAATCTACTGGTAAAATAATTCTAAAATCGGCGCAGTAGATCTAGTGATAGCCCGCCTACAATCTCACAAACTTCATTCAACACGCATCCATACATTCCTATAAACTTTCGTTTATGATATTAGTAGGATAATATAGTATAGATATCTTATACCTTTAAACGACCAACTCTTGTAGGTATATAGGTATATATATATATAGAATCTGAATCTCGGAAACGGCTCGAACGATTTTCATGAAATTATGTATACAGGCGGTTTCGGGGGACGATAAATCGATCTAGCTAGGTATTATTTTTTTTAAAACATCATTTTATGCGCATTTTTAGACAATGAAAAACTCCTACAATGTCATTAGAATACGATAACTTATTTCGCCACTGTTCTGTAAGTCTAAATGGCTCAGACGGAATATGCTCGCCCTCGGAGTCAACAAGCCTCAGTTCGAATCCTGATAGTTTTTAATTTTTTTGAAATTAGATATTATATAGATGATGATAGACTCGGGATTTTTCAATTTTTTTTTTTATGAGTAAATCTTATACTTAGAGCCTTTTATAAACAAAGTAGGTCTAAGTAAGTCATCACTACGTAATTCGCAGCTGCCTAAATATCATTTCAAAAACCGAGCAAAGCTCGGTCAACCAGGTACTATAAATTAAATCAACTCAAATAGTTATTGAAGGCCGATTTTTTAATTTTTTTTAAATATAGAATATTCCAAAAATTCGGGTGTATAAAGATGGCCATGTTTTAAAATTTAACTGCTCTATTTTCTATTCTATTGAATTGGATTATAAAGAATATTGGATCCACACTAGATGCATCCTGTATCAAGGAATACCTGTGTCTTCTTAACGATTTAAATACATTGTTTTGGTGATACATATTATCAAACGTAAAAGTAGGTAAAAATGAGAAGATACTTTCTTAGTCGTTCTGAAGAATAATGTTACTTACTGATGACTACCAGCCATAACCCTGATTGAACTGAGATTGATTGTATATGAGATATACAATCTTTGTCTTCAAATCTCGAGAGTGAATCGGTTACTTCTAGGTAAACATGTTTCATCGTAGACCGCATCGTCGATTAACATCAGGCGAGATGGCGATCATGTGTAAACCTATAAAAGATTAAAAAAAATAACATAATGTTGAGAAGACGAATGCTGTCATACAAAGTGAAGAAAGTTCAGATCCCACCTAGCCTATAAGGACAGGACAGAAGATTATTCAAAGAATTTCTTCCAAAAGTTATGATAACTTTCGGAAAAAAGAAAGTGTGGGATAACTAAGACAGTCAGTAAACACATTTCAAATTGATACTAAGATGGTCGGAAAATCTGATTGAGGGTGTATAAGTGTCTCGAAAATGTCTAGGCTCTATTTGATTTTGATGTTTTAGTAAAACGATGATTGGAAAATAATTTGACAGACATTTAAAAAACGGAATTTAGTGTCACACCTTTAAGAAACAACAAGATGTCTTATATATCTTGTTTATCAAAACATTATGATAAAAATAAAGTATCATATTCAGAATACAAAATTCAGAATTCAATTCTTAATGAATCCCTAATGTCTGTCTTCAAGTGGGATTTCAAAAGAACGAAATTTAAACAATGTTCTCGGTCGACGACAATGAAGTGTACGTAGCAAGAGCCCAATGGACGCCAGGCTGAATGGTACGACAAACAGATTTATGCTTATAAATGTGTATAAAATGTTTGATTATGATGGGGGTTTTCAATAAATTAAATCGTTATTGTAGCTAGTTTATAAGGACTATTTTGTCCGCATGAATCCCCGCAAATACGTTGCGTCACGTGGGCGGGCAGATCGATTGAGTGGGCGTCGGAGTTGGCGCTTGCGCGAACATGATCTTCATGTTATATCGACCGGCAACTTTAACTCGTGGCTTTTGGGGCAGGTTAGGCCTATGGACTGGGGTCAAGGTCACGTTACGTGCTACCGAAAGATTGTTTGTACTAGGGACAACGAGGCAGGCATTAAATAATGTGCGGATTCGGGCGCACTGCGGTCATAAAACTTTTGTGCTTACCCACCCTGCTTGCCAACCCTTTCCGAAATACTCAGTACCCTTTTTGAATATGGCGTAAATAATCATAGTGCTTTAATAACTTTCAATGTTAGAAATTTAGATCGATTGATGAAACTTTCTTCGGCTTCTTTGGTTTTCATCTAGTTCCAAAATGTCGGTGACCTCATGCCTCGAAACGTCCTTGCTAAAAATATTTGTTAATTTTTAAAGAACAGCTTTAAAAAGTTCGCACACAACTGAATTAATCGTGCTATTTGACCGTTGCCCAAGCCCTTTAGGGGTTACGAGGAAATCTAATGAATCGCTAATTCGACCGTTCTTTTATAACCGAAATTCGATCGTTCTAGGTACCTTTATTTTGCATATAGCCCCTGAACCCACCCAGACGGTGTTAAGGATTAGGTTTATTTTTTGCTGTTCAATTTTTTTCGGTCTAACACTTTTAAAGAATAATAAAGGAAGCAAAATAGGTTTTTATTTTACAATTTAATTAAATCATAATATAAATATCACGTTGCCTCCGCTATGTATAAATCTAATCAACAAAATGTTCGGTAACAGAAGTTACGTAGGTAAAGTATTGGTTGAACAAAGAAACATTGTAAGTAATTTGACATGAAAAGAAGGAGATATTTTAAAAAGTTGGAAAATCAAATCAAATATTTAGACTGCCAAGTGTTGATTTAGTGCCCATATTTAAGAATGCATGTAGGAAATTACTCATTTCGATCATTACTCAATAATCCTGATGTCAAGTAGGTATCAATTAAGTGTAGTTTAAGACTATCGGTGTTCTCAAATTTAAAAAAAGCCAAGACTTGTAAGACAAAGAAAACTTAAAACATCAACATGATCCTAATAAGAAATAATAGACTAAGTATCCAATTCTACATGGAGAAAAACAGAGAATCAACTATCGGCATTTGTTATCTTGGGACTATATTCTTAGACAATTGTATTGTAACATTCCAAGTAAAGTCGTTAATGTCAGAATAGCACAAATAATGTGCAATAGGATGTATCGATTTTGGTCGAACTTTCCATAAAATGTGGATGAAACAAGTTGAACGATTAAAGAAGCAAGAAATAAATGTAAGATTTGCGTGATAGAATAATAAAGGGTGTTGAAGCGATTCGTCTCGTGGCGGGGTTGTCGGTCGCTCCGGGCGGCCGGGCGCAGGCTTCCTCGGCGCGAGATTGATCGCTCCACCCGCGCACGGCGCTGCCAGAGCGGCGTCTCTCCCGTTGCCATAGAAACCGGCCGCCCGCGCCGCTCAGCTCCCAACTCCCGTCCCAACCTCGCCGTCCGCTTGTCGCCATGATTACATGATTAGTACGGTAATTCAATACCCATAAGGTATTCACTTACTATATTCCAATCAATCCCCTTTTAACCTATCGAAGCCGTAGGAAAGTCAGTTTTCTGTATTGTTCGTGTAGGTATTTAATGCGTATGAAAACAGATTAATCTATTTGTTTCACAAGACAGGGGCTTGCACACAAAGCAGTTTCTCAACTCGTGTCTTGGCGTCAAAAGCTGATTTCTGAATAGTAACTCTTGGAAAATATCCCTAGATAATCGTGTCTACACCCATATAGATATTTTTCTTCCAGATCGAAACTGGAAAAAAACCGTTCTTGCTACTTCACGGACTGATGATAGAGATAGGGGATGAAGCACAAACATGAAAAACAGTAACTTTTAATAGTTTTGTGGACAAAGTAGTCTTGTTGTAGTACAAAGTAGTAGTTTTGTCGTCAAACTGTACCAACAAGTACCTACCTATTTTTAATTCATTTTTTTTACGTTTTATCTAATAACCACGTAAAACATTTACGAGGAACCAGACTTGTAACGCTTTTATCCAAATCAATAAAGGTTTCTAAGAGTTAGTGGCAATTCCACTAACTCAGAAACTCAGAGAAAAAAAACAAATATAGGTAAGTCAAAAATAAATCATTTAGAATACATTTCATAAATAATATTTGAGTAGTCGTGTTAGAATACTTGATACAGACGAAAAACGTAGATAAACTACGAAGTAAACTGATCATGGTTAAATGGACCAATTTCACACATGACGTCATTCTTGAAAAAGCATGCCAACTCAACATACAATCGCAACTTTTTTCAATGAGCAGTCTCAGTCAATGAGTTTACATTTATACTACGTACTAGCGGCCCGCCCCGGCTTCGCCCGTGGTATTTATATATAACCTACAGCATTCAAGGATTACGTACATATGAAAGAACAGTGAACGATTTTTTGACGTGACAACGTCTTAAATTAGGTTGCGGCTGGGAGTCACTTATGAAAAAGTGTAACGCTCGGTAACGTTACGATGAGTCACCGAACGAGAGAGAGGCCCGCCGAATGCCTTGCGTCTCTCTCCCACTCAACTATGATCGGTCTGCCGCGCGCAGCACTAGAGAATTAGGCGCATTGAATCGGCGCATGCTTGTGTCTCTGTCTTTGTCTTTCTCGAACGTTCTTGGCGTTGGAAAACAAGAAAGCGTCATAATACAAGTTCACACGTGTGGTTAAAGTATCGTCAGCTGTGTCTGTAGTGAAAATGTGGAGTGCTTAGATTCGTCATTTACAACAACTACAACAATAAAGGTAAATAATTGTACACTGATATTTCATTATCGTAAACTATGATTGATTGATTAATTTCTTAATTTCATGAAAATACGTATAATCTTGATTGCGTATCAAACGTTTCTAAGTCAACTACGTTAAAAGGAACAACTATCGACTTGACTTTCGCAAGACACATTACAGCAGAAACACTTCCTTTCATTTCATATTTCTCCTATCATCGTCCTATCCTCAACAAAATCACTCAAATAGGAATTAGTTAAGTTTAAGTTTACATGTACAATGTTTTAGTAAACAAAATATATTTCTATAGTTAAAATTTGTGCAATTCTTATTTTCATTCAATTCCTTGTTCCTATTGTGCAATTTAATTATATTCATATCAATAAATATTCTACCGAGAAAAAGACGTTGTCACGTAAAATCTTCGCCCGTAAAACCGACTTTACAGGCAACCAGATTTTTTTTAATCGGTCCAGTAGTTCCCGAGATTACCGTGTTCAAACTATAAATATGCTATAGGCTACTTTTGATCCCCAAATTATCGTGCTATTTACTGGGTCAGAAGTGACACCTGTAGACAACTGGCGGGGATAACTAATTAAATCACGATTGATCAGTTTTCGACTGGAGAGGAAAAATGATTAAATTACTAAAATAGCTATTAACAAATAAGAGTTGATCGTAGAAGGGTGGAAATTGAGGATGATATGTATTTTTGTATGTTGTATCATAAAAAAATAAAAATTGAAAATTTTGTCTAAAAATTAAAAAATTAAATTTAGTGGTGGACTACCCCTAACATTTAGGGGGATGAAAATAGATATTGACCGATTCTCATAGATACCGGATAAGCACAAAAAATTTCATCAAAATCGGTCAAGCCGTTTCGGAGGAGTATGGCAACGAAAACTGTGACACGAGAATTTTATATATTAGATAGAGTTAGAGCAAACGCTTTACACCAAAAACACGGGTCTGATCGCTCTTGTCTCGTCGCTCTCGTGGAAGTGTCATGCTTTTGTCGCTGCACATCACCATGTCGCCAAAGCCAACATACGCCTCATCTGCTTACGATTGGTACAAAGGAACCGACCTGATCTATTTACTTATTCTTTATCTAAGGTCTCGGTTCAGTGTCAGTTGACAGCAATGACGAGCGCTACTGAGTATTTTGATACTCTTATTATGAATAAATACTAATATTTACATTGTATTTTATTTATATCCGAGTTTAATCCTTTGCAAACAAATAATAAACAATTTATTACCCATCTGTGCAAAGTAGATCTTTATCTAATATAATTTTCGACAATGACGACGTCGCCTTATCCTCCTCACCATTATTAACAGATGCAATTGCATTCTCTCTATAAATTATGTACATAGTATAAACTTACAAGAACAAAATTAAAAATTTTGACTAACCCCCGACTACCTCAGATTTGTTATTCTTACAACATTCTACTAGTCAAGCCCTTTCATTTGATACCCATATTGAGGTAGTAGTGAAAAAATTATATAATTCGCCATTTTGTGGTGGCGGCCATCTTGGATTTGAAATTTGTCATAGTGCAATGTATTCTACTAGTCAAGGCCTTTCGTTTGATACCCATATTGAGGTAGTAGTGAAAAAATAATATAATTCGCCATTTTGTGGTGGCGGCCATCTTGGATTTGATTTTTTATAGTGTATAGTATTCTACAAGTCAAGCCCTTTCATTTGATACCCATTTTGAGGTAGGTTGTGAAGAAATATTTTGTCCGCCATTTTGTGGCGGCGGCCATCTTGAATCTATATTAACCAAACATAGCTAAGAACATCCGCACGGATATTAACTTTGAAATAAAAAAACCGCATCGAAATCGGCCCATCCGTTTGAGCTCTACGGTGCCACAGACAGACACACACACACACAGACAGACAGACAGACAGACATCGACGTCAAACTTATAACACCCCTTTTTTTGGTCGGGGGTTAAAAAGAGCTTACGTTACACGTACCTTGCATCTTCGATGGCCAAAACTGGCATGTATGATTCATTGATATCATCAATGGCGCCTGTCAGCGCCGTTGCCTTTCGCTCCGTGGCGTTATCGAATTAAATACTTCTATAAATGTTTATCTGAAACAATTGAAATTAACTTTTGTTGTTTAATTATCGTCTCAAGACAAGCAGTAAATTATGGGGCGAAAGAAAATTAGGTCTAGAGTAAGATGAAAATAAGTGTAAACGTACATATATTTTCGCATTCATTGAAACTGTAATATGGACACGTTAGGTAAGTATCCATATTACAGTTTCAATGAATGTAAGTAATTCACTTAAGTCAGTTCAAAATACACGACAAACCCCTGATTAGGTCAGACATACATACATACATGCATAATAATAATATGTTAAGTAAGTTATAAGGTCTCGTTTTTTTTTTACAGAGCCCATTAAAAGGCAAGAATGTCTAATATATAAATTAGCCATATTAGATTGACTAACGTCATGTTACCATATGACACGGGACACTGACAACGTAAGGATGGATCGATTAACACCCCACAGTAAATAGTTTGGAAGACATGATGGCACAGTTACTTATGCTACGAGTACATTACCAGATGACACGGATTACTTAGATGCGTCAATTAACACCTTCTCAAAAGGCAAAAGACAGAAAATAGTTTGGGAGATACTCGTACATTATTTTCTAGAATCATTTTATTTTGCATATTATATTTCTGTTGTAACCTCCAATGCAACTTAAAGAGGATTTATAAGTTTAAAACTTTTTCACACTTGCTCATAACGTGGCTCTAATTTCACCACAATCAGACATATAATGACACCTATGTATAGTCAAACTGTGACTTTTTCATTACTATTACTCACAGTTAAGTTGTAGACTTATAGAGTTTTTTTATTGGTTGAGTTGATTTGTTCATAGAAAGTTTCGATACAAAAAAGATCGTGTTCAATAGAACAATTGAATTAATGTACCTATTGCTTGTTCACTTCATGCAACTTCGTACTAAAATAGACAAATTCAATTTGTACATGTTTAAAAATATTTTTTTCACTTAAATAATAACTATTATTTTCTTCGTAATAAAGAAAACTTTAAATTCCACTTTTAGTAGGTGGCTAAAACGCTATCCTCAGAAAGATAAAAAAAACATTTTTTTTAGTTCGTGGCTGGTCGCCATTGCTACATTGTTAGTTGCGCGCGCTTTTTTTTTTGACAACTGATTAATTAATTTCACTGTTGAAATGATTTTTTATTATTCTTTTATTCACAAGAGTGTTGAAAAACGTCGTATGATACACGTGTATATGGATGATTACCGTCCTCGGCTATCTTAAGACTCTCGCCAAGGGTCGGGTCACAATAGCGCCTCAGCGTATTCACCCACATTACACACTTGTACCATAATGTACTAAGTATCTATGAATCTATGTTTCTTATAGTCGCCATAACTCCCTTACGGATATTTCGAATTGAAAGAGCTACTTCGTTTTTATCCGTTAGATAGGTGGTTTTGTTGTAATTTTTAGCCCCGACCAAAAAAAGGGGTGTTATAAGTTTGACGTCGATGTCTGTCTGTCTGTGTGTGTGTCTGTCTGTGGCACCGTAGAGCTCAAACGGATGGGCCGATTTCGATGCGGTTTTTTTCTATTTGAAAGTTAATATCCGTGCGGATGTTCTCTTAGCTATGTTTGGTTTATATCAATTCAAGATGGCCGCCTCCACAAAATGGCGGACAAAATATTTCTTTACAATCTGCCTCAATATGAGTATCAAATGAAAGCTAGCTTGACTAGTAGACTTGTTGTACAGATTACAAATCCGAGGTAGTCGGGGGTAAATCAAAATTTTTAATTTTGTTCTTGTATGTCATCAGGTACGCCGGTACATTCCCTAGTGAAACTAAATTAATTAAAGCCTATCTGTAGAAACCTAGAAACTGCGATAGTCTATGTATACGGAATTCGTAATAAAGTCGGTACTACCAGTTCTGACATCGTTCTCTCTTTGGCATCCCACGCCGAAGATTCCTGCAAATAAAAAATTAAGGGGGCTCCTATAGTCTAACAGGTAGTAGATAGATACTACTTACCTATGCCTATTTACTACCTCGTACATAGTATCTACCTACTAGCTTTTTGACTAGACTGGCACCGACTTCATATGGATGAGTGAGTTGCGGTTATAATAATTAGCTATATCAAATTATTTTTCGCTTTTGAGTGCCTATTTATGATGTTGAAGTCGGTTTATTTTTTTATTAAAAATAGTTTATACGTTTTATTTCCGACAAGTATTTCAGGGCTGTGACAGATATGATGATGGGCCTAAACTACCGTTAAGTGCTCTTGTTACAGCCAATATTTAATTCTTTTCAACCCCATGTCTATTGTGCCTCCCTGGAAGTAGTTGTCTGACGTATCGTAATCCTAACAGACTGTATTGAATAATTTTGATGTGATTTTCTTTAAGTTGAAATGATTGACATTATTAGCTGGGCTTTTGTTACTTCATTTATTAACTTTGTCCTTGTCCTACAAATAAGTTTAATCGAACGAAACGTTCACTGTAAACGCAATTCGAGAACTTATACTACTTTTAACTAACATAGTTTTTAGGGTTTTGTACAAAATCACAACCAAATAATAAGCCTTCGATGTCTGTTTCACTGACTGGCCTATAAATAAATAATATATTATACTGGTATACATTTCACACACAACATTTAGGAATCTAACTTTATTAAAATGTAATTTTCAGAAAATCTGCATAGAGGATGCGGAAATTGGATATGTCCCAAGAGCTCATAATATACCTTGGACAAATAGTCTAATTCCAGGCGAGACAAGCGAAAGAAGTTTCTCGACCCACCACAAACTGCCAAAAGCCCAAATCATTACCCAGCATTGCGCTCGGCACCCAAAGATGTAAATTGATTTATCTCTATGCCCTGTAATTTCTCTAGAAACATTAGCCTTAAAACCGGAACACAGTAATGTTTGCACACTTTACTGCTTGACGGTAAAATAGTGTGATACTCCCCTAGACGGACTCTGGGGCAGTGCCTTTGGTACGTCGAATTTGATTGGGAGACTGAGTCCTGAGGACCCTTTCAGCCTGATAATCTGCCGGATATTCACCTCACGAACTTTGCGGATGACATTCTGTTAACGACTCGTGGTCGTCCCTACAGAGAAGCGGCATATTGGTCACAGCAGCAGTGACCAGGCTGTTGACTTGAATTAAAGGTGAAAAAATCTACGATATTCCTGCATGCGGCCCGGCATTAATTATTCGAATGACATCACTTTGAAAATTATATCTATCGAGTTCGAGCGACTGTCTAAACCACCCGAACTATCTACAGAATGACTTCCCACTTATTGTCTGTTGGCGACGTATTTGTTGCACATGGTCTTACTGGAACGAAGTTCGTGCGGCAGGCTTGGTGGAAATAGGATTTAGCTGCGCGACCGTACTGGAAAATATATCAAACTAAAACCGTAAGAAAAATATATTTAACGGAAGTAACACTTAACTGCCTGACTACCCGTGACCAGTGTTGCCAATTTTATTTTAGAGATGATCGTACCACATGGAATGGATTTCATACTAATATTATAAATCTGAAGACTTTGTATGTTTGGACGCTAGGATCACGGGAACTACTGGTCTGTATTGAAAGATTATTTTTCTGTTGGATAGTCCATTTATCGAGGAAGGCTATAGGCTATATAACATTACGCTAAACCTGACCTGAACACTACATAATTAAGAGCTCATGCTCATAAACAAAATTAAATAGGTTATCCATGTAACTTAAAAAACTAGGCTGTCAATATTTGTTATTTTTATCAGACTTACAGAAAGAAAGTTGGTTGGAAAGAAATGGGAGACCTTCAAAAAAGAATAATATTTTTTTGGCTGAAAATTGTTCTATTGAATATTCATTAAATAATACTGTAAACTTTTGCTTGGTCTCTTTGTTTCATAATTAATTATACTTTTGCTGAGAAGCTACGATGAAGGTATTCTTTTAGGTACATTACAAAGTTTTGATTTGTTTTGTGTCCAGTTCAGTTGACTCATAATGATTTAAATATGTACAAATAAATAAATACAAATACAAAAATCTTTATTGCTGTTTGCAGGTAAGATAAGATGATACAAAACATTTAAATAATTGACCCATACAAACTGGCCTCTTCTTCTAGAGGCATGCAATATGTCTGGCAACGCAGTTTCCATTGGTCTGAATTTATACAATGATAATAATAGTCAGCTGATAGTCTTCTTCTTCTTTTTCATTTTTAACTTTTAATCGGTTGAATCATATATGTCATCTGATTCATCATGTATTAATTTCTGGCTTCTGTATTGAAAATTATGTATTGAAAATTGTACCTTTTTCGTGCATAATAGAACAAAAGGTTAGTAATCTAAGATTTCTTGACACTACTATTACTCATAATTATATCATTGTAGTACGACTTCTGGACTATTTCTAACCAACTTTCAAAAAGGAGGAGGTTATCAATTTGACCCCTGTGTTTTGTTTTTTTCACGTGTTACCTGATTTCTCGAGAACCCTCGTACCGATTTTAAAATTTCTTTTTATGTTCGAATAATTTTATTTTAATTTAATGTTCGAATTCAACTTCAAATACATGAGTGAGTAGCACTTGTAATAATGATATTAATTAATTTTTCAGTTTTGAGTGCCTATTTGTGGTTTCGAAGTCGGTTGAATTTTTTGTACGAAATTAGTTTATCTAATATTATACCTCTTGATGTACAGCCTAGTATTGTTTTGTTTTTATTACACATAACTAGCAGCTCATTATTGATTTATGTTTGCGGGGGAAATACATTTACGTATGACCAACATGCTGGGGTATGTCGGACTCGCCACCATGATACGGATATGGTGCCCCTGCCGACGAAAACTCCCAGGTTTCTCCGGCATGACAGTGGCTCAGAAGCGCGGGGTCACTCATCGCACTCCATCCAACAACCCTGACGCAACGGCGGCGCCCTTGCGGGCCCGCCTCGTGTGGTGTCGGAACCACACGTCGACATCGTTTCATGATTGATGTTCCAAAGACACGAACGACGAGATTTGACTCTACTATTGTGATAAGAACGTCTAGGCTGTGGAATACGTTGCCTGAATGGGATTTCCCCGATAGTTACAATCTTTGTGTCTTCAAATCGAGAGTGAATCGGTTTCTTCTAGGTAAACACGCTCCATCGTAGACCGCATCGTCGCTTAACATAAGGCGAGATGGCGGTCAAGTGTAAACCTATAAAGTTAAAAAAAACACCGCATTTGGCTCCAGTGACGCGCCGGAAACAAGCGGCGCGTCACCTCCTCAGCTACGCCTATCCCTTGGTGGAGGGATGGCCCTAAACGTCCAACGCCCCAGCCCTTCCAGTGAGACGGGTTTCGAGCCACAGTGGCCTTCAGGCTAGCCCCCGTGTCCACTTCCGCCTCAGTGGTGGAGCGAGAGGGTTCTACTTCTACGACTCTCGTCTTGTCTTCTCCGACTTACACGACCTCTTACCACAGAATAGATATTACTACAGAACCCTCACTTAGCGAAATTTTTTACATAAATAGCGACTCTTGCTGGGACGCAACAAAGTGCAATTCAGCTCGCATTAGCGCTCAATGCCTATCGCGATTTTTAACCTTAACATTTGCGCTCTCTTCTAACGCGTAAGTCTGTCGCTGTCTGGCGCGGAATGATGCGCATCGAAAGGGTTGTCGACATATTATCTAATAAAAAATTAAATTAACCTTTCGTTATGTAGGTAGTCAGCATTGTAGCTCAGATTATATATTTTAGTTATTTACTTCGTAACGCGCAAGACAGCTAGAAGAGGCCGTAACATAGGGTCGGACACATTGAAATTAAAACAATAAAGTATACTTTGACTGTTTTTATTCTACTTGATCGTCTAAATGTTGTTTGATATATATGTAACATATTTTAATGTACTTACCTACACTAATACATACAACCAGCTTCGATTACAAGCTATTTTATAATGTCCCGTACTTTTGTACGGTTAGCAGAAGAATATAAAAAATAATGGTATATTTTGTACAACTAGGAAAAAATGATAATTCTTTGTTTTTTGACTCGTGCATCCATATACAGCACAATATATGGCGACGTAATTTTGCGCGGGAAACGTGTTGCGCGAGCGCTCAGACGTGCGTTCGACAACCGCCTGGCACTTGTTCCGTGCGAGGAACGGTGTAGCTGTAGACTAAAACCGCGCGACCTTGAGCGAGTGAGGATGCACTGCTCTTACTATCGAGCATCTTGTCTAAGATGGTCGGCAGCGAGAGCTCCGTCCTCACCACCGCGGCTAGAGACAGCCGCGATTTTTTTTTCAAATAGTTTTACACTTGACTGCCATCTCGCCTGATGTTAAGCGACGATGCCATCTACGATGGAACGTGTTTACCTAGAAGAAACCGATTCACTCTCGATTTGAAGACACAAAGATTGGAACTATCCGAAAAACCCCACACAGGCAACGTATTTCACAGCCTTGACGTTCTTATCACAAATGAAGAGTCAAATCTCTTCGTTCGTGTTTTTGGAACATCAACCATGGAACAATGTCGGTTTTTCGAGCTGCGAGCATTCCGATAGAAAAAGAGGCAAGGTGGTATCATCAGGATCATGAATCAGTTACACACTCTCCGAACTGTATTTGAAGGGTTCCGCCTCTATGACCGCATCACGGCCCTTGTCCTTCCACTGAGCACTCTGTTGATCAGACACTTTGATGAATAGCCTAAGGGTTAATTAGACCCTGATTCACAGTGCTTGTAGAGGATTCATCTGGAAGACTTAGTAATTTTACTTGGCCAGTATATCAGCCGAGTAACCTTCCCAAGTCTTCCAGTCCCTCTCCTCAACATCTACACGCAAGCTGCTCAAGGGGGAGAGGAGCTCGTGTAGAAGTTCCCAGCTCAGGTCGGGATTCGCCATCACACAGCAAGATGCCACTGAGGCAAGTTGTTGTGTGTTATTACAGAAGTTATGAATGATGAGGTCTGACTTTATAAAGAAGTATTCTGTATAAAATATATTTGTATGTTGTCCCGTGATCATTTGTAGTTACAACTCGGCAATTGTTTGATTGTGTGGATTATTTGTGTCTGTTTGAAAATGCTAACATTAACAATGCCGTGGCCAAAATTCTTTTTGTATGAGATTTGTAAATTACTAGTTAACACAGGCACAGCAGCGTTTAAGAATAACACTTTGAGTAATTATATAAAAGAAGTATAGGAAGTAGGTAATCTATCTTCTATATCTATATACATATATATAAAAGCGAAAGGTCACTCATCACGAAATCTCAGAAACTACAAATGCTACTAGAAGTCTGAAATTTTGCATGGAGGTTACTTTTAGCACGCAGGCGCTCGCTAAGACGGGGTTTTGCGAAATTCAACCCCTAAGAGGGTGAAACGAGGGATAGAAGGTTGTATGAAAATTCCGTCATTTTCAAAGTTATTTAAGCATGAAATCCACTGAACCGATTTTAATAAAATTTGGTAGACTAGATCCCAAAAAAGGAGATAGGCTATGATTTAGAATAGGTATTTAGATTGATAGGATAGGATTGTCTTACGGAAAATGGGGGATGAAAGTTTTTATGGAAGTTCATAATTGTTGAAGATAAAACCATGAAACTTCGACACGAAGCAATTAATTAATATGTTCCGGCAATTTTGCAGTTTCGAACTGTAGGGGGTAAAATAGGGGGGCATTCCATAGTGACTGGTGGGACATTTGACTCCAGAATCCCTAATGTTTAGACCTATAACTTTCTATTTTAATATAATTTAATAATGAAATGTCCATTTTACAATACATTTTGAACCGACTTATCGAACTTTTACCGAAAAAAGTAACTCTTATATTATATTAAGTAATATTTCAATGTTTAACGGTGTGACTGGTAGGACAGTAAAAAATACCTCACTTCCGCCTTCTGTCAATTGAGATTTTAGCCCAAATACTAAACTTAGCCAAATATCTTTTACTATGCTATGAAATGTATAAATATACTTCAATAAAGACTAAAAACTAGCACCAAGCTAGGTTTTTACAAGAAAATATAGAAAGTAGAAATTGTGACTGGTGGGACACAGTTTTGTGACTGACGGCACACCCCGGGCACTCCACTAAAATTCCATACAAACGCCGCTGTGGAGCTACCTACTCTTCACACAACTACGCAGATGTCGTTCATACACACGCGTGAATATGTGCGTTAGAGCTAGGGCTACTGAATTGTTTTATTGAATAGTTGTGCCCCTTGAGTTCACCTGGTGACGTAAAGTAGTCTATAAACTTGCTATAATGTTGAGTTACATAAATAAAATGGAGCCAAATTATCCTATTCTAATTAAAAGGGTGTTTGCACAGATTTCTAAATTGTTTCAGAAATCTGTGGGTGTTTGTATTGCCGCGTAAAATGAAACGAAACCGATGATAGATTAGATCAGGTACCTAGATATCTATTTCTGTTAGTAGGCAGACATTCGCATTTTATTTTAAACTTACCCATGAAGGAAACTTTATTCTGTCACTATAATTATTCCTCCAGGCATTATCAATCCGTGCTTGGGCACATAAGTTACTGGCTGTGTAAGTTACGAACTTTGAGTTAAAAATGACTTCGTTATCATAAATAAATAAATATTGGTAGACAATTCACACACAACACCATCTGACCCCAAACTAAGCAAAGCTTGTAATATTATAAGGCAACGTTATTGAAAACTTTCTAATCTTACGTTATTTTATCATTAGGAAATTAAATAAAGCTTTTAATCTTGACCCGTTTAGTTGACGGACAGCCGTAAACAGTACAACAACCCACCATGATGATATTTCATTAGGAATTAGATGTTCGATACCAGCCCTTCGTTGAGTGCTCCTAGCGTATCCGAAACGGCCTGAGGGGTGAGGAAGCTTGAAATTGGCGGGGGGTGGGGAGTGTCCGTTCTATCTAAGATATTATCTATTCTATGCTGACGGGACGAGTACAAAATCGTTAAAAAATAACTCGCTTTTATGTTGTATTTTACAATGTTTATTAATTATTAAACCAATATTATAGTGAATTTACTAATACTATTAAAATCTTTAAGAAAATCAACATAGAACGGTCTTATTCTAAATCAACAGAATAGTATTCAGTACTAGATATGCTCTAACTTTTCTCTTCGTTTCTCTCTTTGTCTTTTCTGTAGTCTGTCTGTCTCTCCTGGCTGAGTTCTAGCAGTCCCAATAATTTCACTTAAACTTTTTACCTCTATCTCACGTTTTTGATCATATTTTTTTGTTTTCTAGAGCAGTCTTCCGCTTACTTTCATCATCCTTAATTTTTTTTTTAGATGTCTTTTTTTGCTCATCTTAAAAGGAAAAAAGGCAATGCCACTTATAAAAAAACATAGAAACAGAGCTAAAAGCAGGTTAGAAATGTTTAGAAAAATCCATATCAAGTTTTATAAAATTGTCCCTTAATAAATTAAATTTAATTCATTTAATTAATTAATGATCTGTAAAAATCAATTCGAAAAACAACAAGATTAAGTATTTTTTTCACTATGATTCGCGATTTTTTTGTATCATATTGGCATCACTGTTTTTCACTATTTTGGTTAAAATTTTCAATCAAACAGTATTGGAGAGTGATAAGAATCTCTTTACTTATAATTTGGGCTAAAAATATAGCGGAAAAGGTAAGAATTTTACTCTAAAACCCATAAATTGCGTTAAGAATAAATTCATTATAATCATATCAATTTTATAAAATAGTTTGTTTTCCCATTTCCTGTGGAATGCCCCAGGTGTTGAAATGAGGGGTGAAAGTTTATATGGAATTTCGCAATTGTTAAAGATAAAATCATACAATTTTGCAACTAGGTCTTGATCCATACTAATATAATAAATTTGCAAGTTACTTAGTCTGTCTGTTACACCGATTATGATGCAATTTGGTGCACAGATAGACTAGACATACAACTAGACTTAAGGACAAGCGTGACTTTTATCATAGAAAAATAGTTGAATTTTATTTGTATACTTATAAAATAATAGGTGAGCAGCATTAGCTAATATGCCTATATCTCTCAGTGTTGTATTTTGTTTGATGGTATTAATTCTATTACTTTAAGTTTTCACCATGATAAGTCAATTTTATTTTATATTTTTGCATTTTTTTGATGGTTTGGTGAGAAATAGTTGGTCAAAGTGCCTTTTGGGGTGAAGTTTTACTTAACTAGATCTTTACTATAAAAATTGAATATTGCAAAATCTTGCTACATAGGTTTGTAAGAGAATGTTACGTAAACATAAGGTTGCAGAATTTTCTTTTCCAATACATATTCTACCTATTGAAATAAAACTTTGTTCCTATCTGACAGATTTACTCATACGTTGCCTGCATTAGAAATTTATTATCTTTACTAGCGACCCGCCCCGGCTTCGCACGGGTGCAATGCTGATACTGAATATAAGTACCTACTAATATAAATGGTTATTCTGGGTTATGTGCATTAATAAGGCTGAAGAAATTGTTTGTTTGTTTGTTTGACCGAACGCTAGGATCTCTGGAACTACTGGTCATAATTGAAAGATTATTTCTCTATTGGATAGTCCATTTATCGAGGAAGGCTATGGATAAACGAAAGATTTATGGATAAATGAAAGGCTATGTATATTATAACTTTATGCTACTATCAATAGGAATGGAAGGAATAGGAATGGAGGAAGAATGTAACAAAAACGGGAAGCACTTTTTGAGAGCTTTAGTACCGTGTGTTAACGTGCCAGCATGTGTCTAAGATAGTGTCATTATAAATCAATATGTGCATGAAATAGCAAAGAAAAATTGATAATTTTAAAGGTTTGTAATGTAATGTCATAAATATAATGTAATTTTTTGCGCTTAGACTGCAAACGCTGGCTGAAACCTATAAGCTAGATCAAAATAATGTACAGCAATATTGCACCCCTTCAAAATGTAAATAATAAAGTCTGCAATAGTATATGTCACAATAACCATTTTTATTAGTACTTACATTTAGTATCAGCCTTGTACCCGCGCGAAACCGGGGCGGATCGCTAGTTGTATATAAAGCAGTAATCGTCACTCACAAAGATAGAAGAATGCACTCTGTGTGAGGTCGCGATCAACATAGAGCATGGATATTATAACAAGAGGTTGGAGAGACAATCTTCTTAGCATTCCATGGATTCACCGTGCGGGTGCCGGGTCCATCGTGTGGCAGAGAGAGAAAACCCGAGTAGATCCCGAAACTTGTGACTCGAGCGTAAGTTTAAGGGGCCCCTTTGTGACGTACATCAACACTCACCTTCACTACTCGTCTTTCTGTCACTGCCCAGCCAAATCTGATATGACCCTACTAGTGCAGCTTTAGATACTCAGACAGTGGTCTTTAGGTATATTAGTTTCCCACGGTATGGTAAGTACTACAAGGACTATGCATTTTGTAGCTCTAGAAAATAGGAAAATGTCCCATCTGGATGACGAAACACCCACATCCAATGGGCTTTTGTAGTGCTTTTCATACGTGTCCATTAAAATAGTCCAATCAGGTGCTGTACCCAGGATTGAGTAAGGCTTGTTCCTGGAGTTTGAAGTTGAGTCTTCTTTTACAAAGTTAATTTGTCTTTTGTTTGTCGTCAATCCCTTTTGGGCTGTAGCTACTGAAAGGCTTCATGTATGATTTCAAGTACTCTGTCATGGCACCATGAGTAATGACCCCTATTAAGGAGCACCTTGCATCCCACCAATATGTACCTTGCTGTACATATCGCCTCGACACAAGTTTAGCAACATTTTTCAGAGGCTTTTCCCCACCTTACCAAGTTACTCTGGTCAAGGAGGGTCATTTGGAACGCATTTAGATAAAATTTTATTAATAAGGCAGGAGACCAGTCATAGATCAAGGTGCGCCACTTTAGAGCTAATGGGATACAGAACTCACTTATGGTTAACCACTCACTTTGCATTTCTAAATTCATAGCGTGCACTTTGTAACCATTGTTTTCATCTTGTTGTAGAAAGGTTTTTACCATGTCCACCACCAAGGAATACATTGTCCAGTGTCAGAGGTCCCAACAATACGGGCACTGGAAAAATTATTGCATGAGACCCTACCAAATGTTTTAAATGTGGCCAGTCCCATGAGACATCATAAGCAAGATCACATAGAACCAGCAACCTGTGCCCTATGCAGTGTTCCTCATCCTGGTAACTACCAGGGGTGTGAGGTCTACTTGGGAATACCAGCTTGCAAAAACAATAAAACACCAAAGCCAACTAGGTTTAGACTAAAGCCCCTTTTCAAAAAATTTATGAGTAATTTCAACCAACAGGAGACTTGACTATGTTAAGATTTTTTAGAAATACAATTTTAGCATCTTTATTTCGAGTAATGTTTTCTTTTGCTCTAAAGTGCGCACCTTGCTCTATGACTGATCTCCTGCCTTATTGCCTTATTGGCTTATCCAGAAGTGCAGTAAGTTCTATACTAGAATGAGTATCTAAAGCTGCACTAGTAGGCTCATATCAGATTTGGCTGGGCAGGGAGAGAAAGATGAGTGGTGAAGGTGAGTGTTGATGTACGTCAGAAAGGGGCCCCTTAAACCTACGCTCGAGTCACAAGTCTCGGGGTCTACTCGGGTTTTCTCTCTCTGCTACACGATGGACCCGGCACCCGCACGGTGAATCCATGGAATGCTAAGAAAATTGTCTCTCTTAATAGGTGATTTGGTAATATCTCATTCAAAAATATAACTATTTTGTAGTGCAAAGTGACGGAGTAGTGTCAGTCACATTTTGGTCTGTAGTTACTTGATTGAATGAACAAATGAAAATTACAGTAACAAAGTTTTGATTAAGGATGATTTCTAAAGTTTAAAAACACTCTCCAACATGATTTCTTTTTGTATGTATTTCATTATCTTTTTTTAGTAGTCGTATTTTTTTAAGTAAATCATTTTTAAAGAAGAAACAGGAGGAAATTTATTGTCACAACGGTTTAATTGAAGATTGAAATACACAAACACTACTTAATATAATCCCAAAACAACACAAAATACATAGAAAATTGGGTCAAATGTAGAGTCAGTCGCTTTATGGAATTGCCCAGTAGAATAAACTGATGAAAAATGAAACGTTCAAAAAAGTTAAAATAAGTTCATCATTACGGGGAACTTAAGGGAGGAATGACAGGATTTGGCCCAGAATATTGTAACAATTGGTGCAAATGGTTAACAACAATGGTGAACTGCAACCAATCACAACTCTGATATGTAATCACTACATAGTATAAATAAAACAAAGTCACTTCCCCCATCTGTCTGTCCCTGTATATGCTTAGATTTTTAACACTACCGAACAGATTTTGATGTGGTTTTTAATAGATAGCGTGATTCAAGAGGAAGGTTTACATGTGTAATACAAATACAAAAGTAGGGAAACACTGATAATTTTAGAGGTTTCTAATGTGATGTCATAAATAAACACATTTTTTTGCGTTTACATTGCAAACACTGGCTGAATTCTACGAGATGGATCAAAATAATGTACTGCACCCTGCACACTGCAACTGCACCCCTTATGAAGGTCTACAAAAAAGTCCAAAATGGTATATGTCTATCTTTTAGGGATAACCCACAATAGCCATTTTTATTCGCATTTTTGAATAAGCATTGAACCCAGGGCGGGTTGCTAGTTGATAATAAAATATCACATTGGGAAAATATATTATTATACAATATTTTATTCCAGGTAAATACCTAATGGTTGTATTTATACATGACATTCTAGAATATACTGTTTTATGTGTAAATTATGTTTAGGGAATTACTTATATATGTAAACTATTTATATATATTATTTTATTAGGTATTAATACATGATTAAACAACCTTTACCAAATATATTGTTTAATAAAATATATAACAATAGAAACTTTTAAGTTTCTATGGCACTATTGGTGTAGATACACTGTAGTTGAGATTTTCCAACAAGAAATTGTTTATTATTTACAGCAAAACACTACCAAATAATTCAGAAATATGAAATAGTTAAGTGATTGTTGAATTTATTATGGGAACAAAAAAATAACCTAGCATTGATGTGATCAAGGCTAAATGAAGACCTTGAATAGGCTATGATAGAAAACAATGAGGGGAATGTAGGTAAATCGAATCATACGGAATGGATACGACCAAATAGGACAATATGCTGCTAATACGTTTGTATTTTCAGGAGGGAATGCGTAGTTTTATACACAAACTTGCTATTTTTAAATGACGTCATGTAAAACATTGACAGTCAATAAACCACAGTAAACACAATCAATTTGCTAGAATTATTGAATTTATCAGGTTCTGAAGGAATTAAACAAACAGCTTATCGAACGAGCATTAAAAAACAAGCGATAACTTACCGAATTTAATTGAAAATTGATGTCCTACGAGCTGGTTTATCAGGGATAACTGCGACCACCAGTGGTTGACAGCAAAACTGCGAAACCTAAATAACATGGCGGCATCTCGTTGTAGCCGGTGTATTTGCGTTAAAACTAATTTGAAACGTTTTAAACTGTTTATCAATACACATAACAATGCACACTTTTGCAGTTTGATACACTTTTCTGTTTAGATGAAAAATAATCCAGTCTATATCACACACTAAAAGCAAAATGACGTAACATTCTCAACCTTCACGGTCGCACAGTACTTATAGTAAGTTCATGTATTGCTTTGGTAGTACATACAAGTAGACTTTAGACAGATATTTGTACAACACTGCGGCAGCTAGAAGCATTAAAACCATTAGAATTTTCAACACAACATCTGTTCGATGAGAATCGGCAAAGTAAATCGAACGCGATAGATATTTGCCGAGGAACAAACTTGACGGACGTGACACGCAGTCAAGCAAGCTTCTTCCTTTGCTGCATAAGGGTACATTCGCATTTATTATCTTACCGCTAACGTTAACATCTATGGGTACCTATTAAATATGTTGCAATATTAAGATTGAATGAGTAACATGGAAATTTAGTTATAGTTCATAGTTTAATTTCAACATAGATTTATTATGTGCCTGCGAAGCAATTGGTCGTGGGTTCGATCCCCAGTCAGTGCAAATATTTGTGTAATGAATACAAATTATACAAATATTTGTGCTGTGCCTAGGTGTTTTCGATGTAGGGTATAATATGTACTTATGTATTTAAAATATATACATATATATATATACAAGTACCTATCTGGTTCCCATAGTCCATAGCTTTGCTTGGCTTGGGGCTAGGTGCTAGGTGGTATTGTGTGTGAAATGACCACCAATTTTTTTTTTGCAGCATAAACACCAATTAAACAAGCTACGAGTACAAAGCAATTTTAATAGGTGGTATTATGCTCTCAGTTATCTACTTATCACATCAGTGTGTTAAATAACTAACTCAGATTTGGCTTGGCAGCTGCTGTAAAGAATTCTGATGTATTCAACATGTTCCTTTCTCCTTACTTTCCGAGCATATTTGAGATTTGCAAGTATAAAAATAATGATATTATGTCTATATGACACATATTTTTCGTGACACTATTTTGGGAGACCAACATTTTTTTAACATTAATTTTGTCGACTTCGATCACATCGAAATAGATGTTAAAGCGATTCTACGTCGATGTACTATGGCTATGATGCCACGGATTATTTATAAAGAATGAGGGTCTGATTAATTAGCCAAATTCTAGTTGGAAACAATGTATCCTTTTTACTCCATGGTGTACACACCTTAATTAAACAAGTTTGCATCCACTATTTTTGAAATATTTTTAATCTCTGGCCTTTTCGTTCTTTTCGTTCAGTGTTGTTTTATTCATAGATAATAAAAAGTTTAAATTGGTCTTGACCGCTACGTACAGTGATAGACATATAAAATATACTACTATATCACAGACTAAGATGCAACGATATTTAAACAACAGGGATTTTAGGTCAGCGTGCAAAGAGGGCACCTCTCAACAACTGCCAAAACGCTACACGCCAGGCAATTTTACGTCAGTCATATGACTTTGCAACCTACCGGCCGCATATTTATGGTACTCCCCTATGATGGTGTCTTGCATCGTAATATCGTGCAAAAATTACAACAAAAAAAGTGAAAATGAGATGGTATATCATATTTTCAATCAGTACATCATTATTTTGTCAATTAAGGGGCTATAATACTCGCAAAAGCAATTTATAAACAATTATTTATTAAACTTCAATTCCAAGTACCTACGTAACGTGTCAAATAGGGATTGCCATCCGGCAAAACGAGTCTGATATACCGGCATAAGGCGTTTATGTTTGAAGTGAACATTTCTTTGGGCGCACTACGCAAAAATTTTTCATGAGCTGTGAAGCATCGTCACGCCCGTTAAAAAGAAAAGTTCTGGTAATCCAGAGCGAGCGAGAAAGACACAATCAGCTGCTGCGGCTGTCTAGCTCCTATCACCGTCTTTTTGGAGTGAAAACTTCTTTTGGCGCTGCACAGACTGATTTTACGTGGGCTTTTTTGAATTGATTGAATTCTAGAATCACGCTCGGGAATGATAAGAAATCTTCGGGTAACTCGGGACCATGGCCATTGGGCCATCTAGAAATGCGTCAACATATTCCATTGGCTATCTAGAAATGCGTTCCTATGACTTCCAATTTTTTTGTAATTATTAAATTTAAAAGCAATAAATAATAATTATACGATCAAAATCAAAATTGATGTACTCGTGATTTATTAACTTACTAACAGTTCATTATGAACCGAAAAACTAAAATCATCCTGATTTGACAAACCAGCTGTTAGCTGATCGACGGCAATTCAGTCGGATCCAGCCGGATTGAAAATTACGCCGGATTGCAATCACTAGTGCGATGTTACGAGTCAGTTATCAAAGTCAAATGACTTTGACAACTTTGACAAGTTGAACTAGCGCTTTGTATTTGTATAAGTAATGTTTTCTTTGAGACTATGAGGCATTGACTATAAGGCGTTTTCCAGGTGCAAATATTGACTGGTCAAAAACAGTTCTAAAAGGCAATGAGGCGTTTTCCAAATGCAAATTGACTTGTCAAAAAGAGTTCTAAAAATTGCCAAGTGCGGCACCACTGTCGGTTTTTGTGGAATTTCTATAACAAAATAAAACATGGGCGCCAACCATGGTGAAATTGGGCACTGTCTTTGAAAGATCTTTTTGCATCTGGAAAACGCCCCATTGTGGCACCACTCCTTATTTTTGTGAAATTTCTCTAACAAAATAAAACATTAGCGCCACCTATGGTGAAATTTGGAACTATCTTTGACAGGTCTTTTTGCATCTTGAAAACACCCCATTGGCAAAAAATACGCTATTCATACAACGATATTGAAACAACGGATTTCAGAACAACATTGGAAAAAGGGCTCCACTCAACAGGAGACAAAACGCCTAGACGCAGGCTAATTTTACATCAGTCGATGACTTAGGACCTTAACGGCCGTATTGAAACTGGTAAGTATAAGCTACGTGACAAACTATGTAAAATTAAATATGATAGTAAAATTATAACGAACACGATTGAAATGGCTAATGCATTTGAACCATACTTTTCTAGTATACCGATGGAAACCACTAAGAATTAAGAATTTGACATCCTCAAAATCACAAGCAGATGTGGATCTGCCATTGTCAAGAACAAGTAGACTGAATACTTATGGGGTCTTTCTACGAAAAGCATCCAGACAATAATAATAAATATTGCCCCTTACCTGGATAATCTTTCTAATTTATGTATTAATAGTGGGACTTTCCCAAATTTGATGAAGCATAGTAGACTATTGCCATTGTTTAAATCGGGAGAAAAGGATAACTCCGGTAACTACAGACCAGTATCAATACTGCCATGTATTAGTAAAATTTTCGAAAAACTAATTCTTAATCAAATATCATCTTATTTTATTTCTAATAATCTATTACGAGGTTCGAGGCGGGTTATTCTAATTGACATGACTTTGTGGACGTCTATTTTTGTAAATAGGGAAAAGAAATAAATTAGAAATAAATTTCAAAACACACGTACATGCCTTATTTATTACACGATCATCAATTTGGATTTATGAAAGGACGATCGACAACAGATGCTGGATCGAAACTGAATAGATTTATTTTTAATGCATGGGAAGATCACTATGATGCTATTGGGGTATTTTGCGACCTGTCAAAGGCATTTGATTGTGTGCATCACCAGACTTTATTGACTAAATTAGCATTTTATGGGATATCAAAGTCTGCTGTGGATCTCATTTCATCCTACCTTACTGATCGCACTCAGATAATTGATATTGACGGTGCAAAGTCAAAAGGATCCACCCTAACAATGGGAGTACCACAAAGATCCATACTCGGACCTTTTCTTTTCCTCATTTACGTAAATGATTTACTATATCTAGTAAAAAAACAAACCGGCACTGAAATAGTTATGTTTGCCGACGACACGTCCTTATTATTTAAGACCAAGTGAGGTAATTCAAACTTTACAGAAATTAATAAAATTTTAAATATCCTATGTAAATGGTTTTATGCGAATAATTTGGCCTTGAATCCAGCAAAGACAAAGTGCATACATTCTTCTCTCCCCCAACGTACAAAGATCGGAACTTAAAATTGAAATGAAAGGAAAAATCATTGAACCTATCACAACAACTACTTTTTTAGGGATCACAATGGATTCCAAACTGCAATGGGGTGTACTTATTAAGAAATTCACCGACAGACTTAGCTCAGCGGCCCACGCAGTTCGTCAAATCAGAAAAATAGTAGATGTCGCAACAGCTAGAGTGGTGTACTTCGGATATTTCCATAGTGTTATGTCGTATGGTATCTTGTTATGGGAATCAGGTGCTGATATAGGTAAATTCTGTATTTATATTGCAAAAAATGGCAATACGCGCAATTTATAAGTTACCTACTAGGGAATCACTAATAGAAATTTTTAAAAATCTCAAAATCTTTACAGTACTTTGTTTATACATTTATGAATCATATCATGTTCGCCAAGAAGAATAAGTATAAGAAATTGTCTGACTTAAATCCAAATACTCGCCACACACACAAATTGGTTTTTCCGAGATGTAGATTACAAAAAACAAATGCTTCTTTTATTGGAAATTGTGTACGATTCTTCAACATAATTCCAAAACAGTTGATAGGTCTCAAAGGGAAAAAGTTTGAAAATACTATAAAGAGTCGACTATTAAAGCCTATTACAGTTCGGAAGACGGACGACAATGGAGACAAGATGTTATGGCGTCAAGTTTGAGCAATTGACTTCATAAATAATTGTTACATTAAGTACTTACATAATAATCTAGTATCATATTTAATTTAGTACATTTTTTGACAAAGCCCCTCTACAGCTTATCTTAAATACTTGACAAGGCATCTTTACAGCCGCTTTAATTAGGTAGGTACTACTATTATTTTTTTCCTTTAATTACTTCGTATTAAGTATTGTAATTGCATTATGTATTTTGTATCATGATTGTGACAGTTATACAGTTATCACTTGGTAGCCAAGTGATAACTGTATCCTAAGGTCTGAATAAATGAATTGAATTGAATTGACACGATTTTTAATCTCGGCACTTACACTACGTAAACACACAAAATGATACCAATTTTCATCACAGTACTTACATAATATACTCAACATATTTATGCATTTTTAGCGAAATAGTTTTAAAATAAATAAGTAGCAACTACTAAAAAATTTGTGAGTCAAACGCTATTTCCAACCGGCGTAAAAATGTATTTTTAATTTATTCTTGGCCATGAATACTAGTCATTCAGCCGCATGTTATTTTCGTGTTGATGTGATTCCTAGGTACTTATTCAATTTAAATTTATAATTCGTTATTTTTATTTATTGTTAAAATGATTTAGTAGTAGTCTCTAAATAGTTAAGTATTTCTTATTTTAGTTTTCACTTCTGCCGTGCAGTCTTAAGTGCACACATTTTTATTTTATTTTCAACTACCTGTACCTTCCCACGCTTCGCTGTGGCACATTGTGATGCAAAAATTAGATAAAAACAATCCTTGATGCGGATTATATATCATTCTAAAATTTCAGCTCGATCGGTGCAGAACTTTTTAACCCCCGACCAAAAAAGGGGTGTTAGAAGTTTGACGTCGATGTCTGTCTGTCTGTCTGTGTGTGTCTGTCTGTGACACCGTAGAGCTCAAACGGATGGGCCGGTTTCGATGCGGTTTTTTTTTTTATTTGAAAGTTAATATTCGTGCGGATGTTCTTAGCTATCTTTGGTTAATATCGATTCAAGATGGCCGCCTCCACAAAATGGCGGACAAAATATTTCTTCACAACATACCTCAATATGGGTATCAAATGAAAGGGCTTGACTAGTAGAATAGATTGCACTATGACACATTTCAAAACATAGCTTCCATAAAATAGCGAATTACATTTCTTTTTTTCACAACTCTCCTAACATGGGAATCAAATAAAAGGGCTTGACTAGTAGAATGTTGCACAGATAACAAAACCGAGGTAGTCTTTGTAAATATCATTGATCCGAAAATTTCAAATGTCAAATGTATTTGCGATAGTAGTAGGCTAGTGGCCAGTAGGTACAGTCCGCGAAGTATAAGCTGAGCTTTGCATTTGTGTGAGTGTACATGGATAGTGTAGGTGTGTATCCAAATAAATTATTTCTTATTCAAGACTCTTTTAATACCTATTGATTGCTTTTTGAATTATTGAAGTCGGACATTCCATTCAAAATATTTAACGAAATTAAAAATATCAATCCTATCAAAATGCGACGCCGCGCGGCGCAACACCGATAGAGGTGACACCGAGGCACGGGGGAGAGGTGCTCGCAGCTATGAAATAGGTAAGTACGAGAAGCCGCGCGCGCGTCTACCAATTCGCGTGGTCGCCTCGCCACGTAGGTAGTGGACGCAAATGATATTAAATATTAAAAAAAAATTCGTAACACTTTTTTATGTTCCTATCAAAATGTTCTTTTCAGAACTACTTTTGTATAAGTTTATTTTACCTTTACTGTTATTGTTCAAGTTTTCTCGCACTTTCTACACAGTATTACATTAAATTTATTCCATTTCGGTTTCCTCACGATGTTTTCTTTTACCGTTTTAAATTGGAGGCATTACGGACATGCCTTCGAAAAAATAGTGATGCGCGTGTAATTTGAGCTGGGGGATAGGATACGATATAGGTCATCCCCAAAGGTCCACTTTATTCTACCTACTAAAGTAGAATAAAACGGAGCATTAAGGACTACGATGATGAGACGATCAGAAATCTAGCTGTGTCAATAGATTCAATAAGCAGCCCACTAAATATTCCAACTACTGGGACTCGGGGCCCTCTCTCGCAAGGAGAGAGTCAAGTCCATAATCCACCACGCTGGCCCAGTGCGGGTTGGTGGATGACACATGACCTCAAAAGATTCTAAGTACATGGCGATTTCTTCACGATGTTTTTCTTCACCGTTTTAAGTTAGCGGTATTACGCATATTACTCCGAAAAGACAGTGGTGCCTGGTGCACGTGGGATTTAAAACCGGGGCTCCAGATCGGCCGCCGCCGTTCTCCCGACTAGACCAGCCGTAACTATTTAGTACGAATTTAGAATTAATAGACTTTAGTACCTACATAAAACATTGCACAATCATAAACTACGTCGTAGGTGGCATTAGCAGATTTTTAACACTTAATTACAACAATTAAATATTTACTGATTTAATTTTTGATTTGATGCGTAAAAGTAAAAGGGGAATAACAACGACGCCAGACACGCCTAAAGTTTTTAGGACTAACGATAATATACCATAACAACTAACGCATTACAGTTTTCGCATTATTTTTGCTACCGTATATAGCATAAACATAACTAAGCATAATGTTTAAAGGCACATATTGAGAGAAGTATAACAATACCTAAACATAACAATTGGTCCTATTATGGTCTATCACTGAGGTACGTCTCCGGGTGAGCTCCTGGAGCCTATGAGAAGCTCTATGTCCTTGAGTGTAACCTCTCGCTACGGCGACGACCTCGCTTTGCTCGCTCCTCTCAGGACCTCCCTTGAGCTTCTGGCTCCCGCATTTTTTTATAAAGTAAAATAGGCAAAAAGCATGCGTTTTAAATGATAAACAGATGATTGGGATTGTTTGTTTTGTCTTATGTCCTAAGCATGGCAATTCTGCCAAGAGTGTGTTAAAATTTGTAAGTCTAATAATTTTGTTTTATACTTATTTTCCATAATACCCGTGCGAAGCCGGTGCGGGCTGCTAGTTGACAATATAACGGAAAGATTCATTATTAAAACAAACGACACATCAGACGAGAGTGAAAATGATAACGAGAGTGATAAAGAAAGTGACTATGGTGCTATGTCTGGTGTAGAAGATGTGTAGTTATTTTGTCTTTCAAATTGAATTTTTAGTAATAATCACACGATAATATGTACTCATCAGTCAAATACACAGCTGGACTTTATTTTATCAGTTTAGTTTTATTTTATTTTAATACTAGAATACTTCTCCGACTTATGTTATGCCTTAAGTACCTACCTAAAATATAATGATATTAATTTTTAAGAGTTTGTTGCTTTGTTGTCTGACTGTACTTTTGGTTTTTGGTGATCTCACACTAATGCAAAGCTCAGCTTATACCTCGCGGACTGTACTAGGGTACTACTACTAGAAAACAAACTAGCAACTAGCAAAGCCCCGCGGTTTTACCGGCGTAAATCTCGTTCCTGTAACTTTTCCGTTGTAAAAATCATAATCTGTGATCATAATATATTATTGCTTGTGCCAAATAAAACCTTAAAAAAGTTGGGGCCGGCATGAATGAAGACTTGAAGTTTGTGAACATGTGAAGTTCAAGTTCACATTGAATGTGAACCATAGAGTCACACAGAGTTAGCCATGTGTCGTTACGGGTTTTTTCAGATAACGGAACGTAAACGTTACGCATATCTTAATCTAAATAGACGATATCAAAACTGTTTATTTTTCATAACCATTTATTTTCGTATTTCATCGTAACGAGATATGATTCAGTTTTCAATAACCGAACGCGTTAAATATATCTATGCGTCTTTCTTCCTCACACTTATACTACTACGTATATATCTCACTCGCTCTAACCGTTGCGATACAGTTATGGGCATAACTTCAAAATCACTTCCGATTGCGTTGCACGCAAAGAGCTGTAGACTATGTTGCGCTATAAAGCAAGCAATGGTTGTCATGGAATTTTAAAGTGCATAACGATACTTGAAATATAAATAGTTGTAAGATTTTGATATACCGTGTTTTCGTTATGAAGTCATATAAATAGTTATACAACGCTTTACGAAATATAACGACCATAGCTACACAGAGTTGTGAACAAAACTAGGGATTTTCCGATACCACCTAAGTATCGATACTTACTCATTTCGATAATACTCAAATCTTTTTTCGATACTACTAAAATAAGTACTCCTCAAGTATCGATACTTACTGATATCGATACTTTTTGGAACTTTAATTTTGTTTTATTATTTTGAGGGTGCTATCAATGAACGTGGAAGGATAATAATTTAAACAAAATTGAGAAGAAAAAAACTATTTATTTATTATAAATGTTTATTAGGCTTATTATAATTTAAACAAAAAACTCTTCAGCATTAAGATTGCCCAAAAACAGTAACTGTTCAAGGTATTTTGAAGACAATCTGTTCCTTGTTTGTGTCATTGTTGCACCGGCTTTGGAAAAAAGGCACTCGCTAGGAACTGATGTTGCAACAACAATTAAATATTGCTGTGCATACTTGTACAGACAAGGAAACACAAACTTCATGTCATCCCATTCTGCAAATGGGTTGCTTTTAAGAGAAACTACTGGATTTGATAAATAAAGAGAAACTTCATCTCCCTGATGAGATTTTTTTTTCTTCTTGTGCCCATGTGCTAATTCTTTATGATGTTTCCAAAAATCGTATTCAGGTGGTGCAGTAGATGAGACATCATCTTCTGACTCACTTGGGCTACTTAGTTGTCCGACAACCATGGTTCTAAGTTTTTGAATAGCTCTTCCGCATGCAGAGGGGTCTTGGAAATGCAGATTTTTAAACCTTGGGTCTAGAATTGTTGCAATGGCTGCATGATCGTTTAATTCAATCATCCCATACCTCCTTTTCAGCTCTCTCAATAAAACATCCTTACATTCTTTAACGATAGCGGAGTTTGGAGTGATACTATTCAGTTCTGTAGTTAAGCAATTAAGCATTGGTATAATTTTGGAGATTGTTACATACTTTTGACCCGATGATTCTCTTGTTACATATTCAAAAGGCTTTAATACAGTTGTAAGCTCATTCAAGGTTTCCATTTCCACTGCACTTGGCAAATTTGGAGCCACTACACTCTCAATTACAATTTCTGATATTACTATTCTTAACTTTAGAAATCGCTCTAACATAAAAAAAGTGGAGTTCCACCTAGTTCTTACATCTGCAATAAGTTTTAAACTGATCCTTCCGAAACATTATTACGCATTTGGATTTTTCGTAGCTTATCCGACTGCACAACACTATTTTTATCCAATTAACAATTTCTCGTACTTTTATAACAGCTGATTTAACACTGGGCAACTTTAGTGCCTCTTCAACTACAAGGTTAATAGTATGGGCAAAACACGGTAAATGTTTTTTCGCCTAAAGACATTCGTATGGCAGCCAACATTGAACTGGCATTATCTGATACAGCAGCACGAATTTTTGTAAGTGGAATATTCCAAATTTTCAAAATATCCAGCAGGTTTTCCGATATGTATTCAGCTGTATGTCGCTCTCTTAATGCACGAGTTGCAAGATAATACATACACATTTGACCATTATCTACAAAATGTATGGTGACGCCCATGAATCCTACTTCATTCATTGTCTCTGTCCATATGTCCAGCGTTAAACAGAAATTGTCTATCTTGAATAATTTGGACTTACAAATAGTTATACAAGCTTCGTACTTTTCGGTAGTCATTTTCTTTAAATACTTTGCGCCAGGAACTTTAAAAGTAGGCTCCAGTTCTTTTACAAGTCGTAAAAGCCTTCTCCTTCAACTATATTAAATGGACGCATATCTCGACAGATAAAAATATCAATGCTTGAACAATTCTGTTATACTTCTGTACCACCAGCTAAAAATAAAACTCAATTTTAATACATGTAATATTCAATTAAATATTTATATTTTTTCTTTAACACTAAAACTATATGTATTAATATTATTTTGCTAATATTTTATTAAATATCTATTTATTTACCTATATTAGATGAAATTCGTTCAAACGCATACTTTATTGAATTGCTCAGACATAGCTCCCTTGCAGTCTCCGAGTCCATACTTGTTAATGTGGTTACACTAGAACAATCATCACGATCTTCTGAAATTTTCGATGTTGATGCTTGGGGTTGATCATCTTCCATAAAATGCTTTGAGCTGGCCAATACTGTTGTATTTTTTGAACTGAAACATAATAACAAAAATTAATACTTGGTAGATCGATAATCTTCAAAGTATCGATAATACCAACCCCAACACTACAACCATTTAACAACACTATTACACTAACAAAAACAAACACATAACCTTAAATTGTTTAAATCGTATTTATACAAAGGAAATATCATCGGTCATCAATTATTATTCATATATTATTAATATATAGACAAGACAGTCACAGTACCACTGCTGCAAAACTATTTTTTATACAACTAAAATAGGTAGGAGTAGGTAGGATTTTTATTTAACATTTTAGGAAAGCAATCGCAAAAGAAAGAAAAGTTTAGAATCCTACCTTTCGTTGGACTTTTTATTTTCTGTTTTCTGTAATTTGCCTTTGTCCACAGAAATTCCATGAGTTTTAGAATGCTTGAATAAATTCGACGTATTCCCACAATACTTCACAGACTTAAAACACTGTTTACATTTTGCAATTGTTTCGTTTGTTTTCGTAAAATGTGTCCATATTATAGATTTTGGTGGTGCCATGATAACATTGAATAAACCGATGACTTTGATGATTACAATTAATAAAATTACTTGTAAACAATCACTTAACACTTTCACAATGGCGGAATGGCGAGATGATTTGCGGGTGCGTTCTCTCGCTTTCGGCTCGGGTGGGCTCGGCTGAAGTCGGACGAATTCGGCTAGCCCAGCGCGAGACAACGCGTCACTCACGCCGCCACGCGACGAATACCGAAAACTCGGTAACCTGATTAGCTGACTGTTTAGTGTTTCTGCTCTCTCAGTTCTGTATGATGCGTTCTCGGTTTTTTTAATTAATTGTTTTCGTTTTTTTTGCTGATTCGATTCGATACCAGGTATTTTTGTTTCGATACCGATTATGTATCGCAAAATTGATTCGATACAATAAATACTTGGTATCGAATCAAAAGTATCGAGTACCTACTCGTATTTACTAGTATCGGAAAATCCCTAAACAAAACAAAGTCAGCTCATTTTTATCGTTTGGTTTTCTTCGTTTTAAATTATATTTTCATTCGTACATTCGTATTGAAATGAATACTTTAACTTGTTTATTCTCTGAAGAACTACCTCTGTGATACTGATACAGCAACAATGGGTTAATTTAGAAATTCAAATACTGTAAAAATAAATTCAAATATTGTAGTAGGTAATTGGTAAACATTGAACATGGCTCACTCTATCGCATTAGAGGCCTCCCTGAGAGAAATAAGCGATGGTCTGCGGTCTAACCGAGCGACAGATCGAAAAAGAAATGGTGAGAAACTCAAAGAGTTCCTCAACATGAACGCTGCTCCTGCGCTGCTGTCTGAAAACACGATAAAAAAGAAGGGATATTCATGGAATGAGTTATTTGATGATATTAATGATTATATTTTAAAGGTAAATCCATTTCACTAAATGTTTGAGCGAATGGGGGTATTTATTTTTTAAATAAAGAGTGACGAGACGATCAGGACACGTGCCTGATGGTAAGCAACATGCCTGACACATAACAGCACAGTGACACACAGCTATTGGAACATGAAGAGTCCAAATCATTACCTAGCACTGCACTGCGCTCGTCACCCAGAGATCTAAGATCTTATATCTCTAAGCCCTGTAATTTCTCTGGAAACATTACCCTTCAAACCGTATGCTACTCGTTCTCAACTTAGTTTACATAGAATCAGATTAACGTAAAAGCTACTTTTTAACCCAAAAAATAATCAATCTCTTGGTTATCCACTACAACTATGTGGTGCCTATAGTCTACTATATATTATAAACACATCTAAGTGCAGATTTTATTGGCATACACACATACACGAAGTAGTCTCCTATTACTCCACCTTTATGAAAAACTTTACTATCTGAATTCAGATAATTAGCTAATACTATATTTTATTGTTTCACATAGATCAAGTCTTTATTTGAATCTAACATAAAAATTGGTTTAGAAATACTAAAATTTACATGTAAGTAAATAAAATGAAGTAAAAAATTTAAATAAAATAAAAGTTGTATGCAGACAATGAAGTTTTTTTTCAGCAAAGAGCGACAAGACAAATGGGCATGTGCCTGATGGTAAGCAACATGCCGGCCACATAACAGTACAGTAAAACGCAGCTATTGGAACATGAAAAGGTAAAAAAATTACCAACCACTGCAGTGTAATTTCTCAGGAAACAAGTTTCTTTTTGTAAAAGCCTCAAGGCTTTTACAAAGCGATGTTGTGTTGTATTGGGATACAATTATTTCATCAAGTATTATTGGACCTTTTTAATAAATTGTTTACATTCTTTACATATTAAAATAAATTCATTTTTAAACATACAAATTAACCTTGTGTCTGAGATTAATATGATTTATTTTACTTATTTATTTATTAATGTCTTTCAGGAAACAGAAAAATATGAAACTTCCAAAACTTTTGATAATGTAACTGCACCATTATGTACAACCTTGCTTCAGTTATGTGTAGCTGGTGCCAATAAGGGTAAGAAATCTGCCTAGATATGTCGTCGGTACAATAGTAAACTAGCCAATCTGATTTTTTTTGTAGTTTTGACTTGATCTACTTAACTTCATCACAAGCAATAAATACGGTATTTTAATAAAATATAATTTAAGATATTAATCTTTGACTCACTATTTCACTTACTTGAATAGTTTTATAAAACCCCTGATTTATAGCATATATATAAATAACTAGCTGTACCCTGCCACGCTTCGCTGTGGCACATTGTGATGCAAAAATTAGATAAAAACAATCCTTGATGCAGATTATATATCATTGTAAAATTTAAGCTCGATCGGTGCAGAACTTTTTGAGTTTTTGAAGTGTACACAAACCAACATAACATATTTATATATAGAGATATAAATACCCAACTTCTCAACAATTTGACATTTGCAGATTGACTAGTTTACTATTGTACCGACGATGTATGATATGCCTTGTAAATATGAAAGTGCATGTGTGTATTTACATCAGACCAAAGAATTCAGGTTGAAGTTTGAAACATAGATAAATGTATAATAGCATGTGGGCTACTTCTTATGTTGAAAATGTTTGTTATACCTCAGGTGAATACCTGAGGAAATACTAAATTCAATCATTTAGACATACATCAATTTGATGCATAAGTACATTTTTATCAAATTATTTGCAGAGTTATCTGTTTATTCTAGGTAGGCATTGTAGACTACACCCTTACTTAACATCTGGCGAGGTCAAGTAAAAACTATTATTGTTAAAAGCAGATATCTCTTCAATGTTGCACAAAATGAATTAAATACGAGGGTCAAACTGAAAGTTCTTAGAACTGGCCACTTATAAACAATATAATAAGAAAATAATTCTATAATTTGAAAATAGAACTCTTTGCCAATATTACTGAGTATATACTTCATTCATTTGTCATTTGTTTTATGATTTGGCGGCCAATTGAAAATTGTCTGTGTCACGTCAACATGAATTTAACACGAGAAAATGCAATGATTTTTTATGACTTTCGATGTCATTTAAGTCAACAAGAAAGTTATGATAGACTACGATTGGCCTTTCACGATGAAGCCCCATCTCGTGTGACTGTGGTCGCACTAATCTCACTGATGATTTACGTGAGGGACGGCCTTCTACGGCGACGACTGAAGATAACATCTGTGTTGTGCGGCGTATGATAGAGACTGACAAAAGAGTGACCTATCAGCAGATTCGGATAAGCTAAGGCATCGGTATGAGTCAAGTGCACAAAATCCTACACAAACATTTAGCGGTCAGGAAGCTTTGCGCCCGGTGGATACCTCATAATTTGACTGAGGCTCAAAAACTCCATCGTGTGGATTGGTGCCGTAAAATGATTCAAAGATTTAACGGAGGTGACTCAAATGCTGTGTTCGACATACTAACAGGTGACGAAAGCTGGATTTATTGTTATGATCCTGAAACCAAAAGACAATCTGCTCAGTGGGTGTTTCCTTTCGAGGAGTTGCCAACTAAAGTGAAGAGAGATCGAAGTGCGGGGAAAAAAATGGTGGCCTCGTTCTTTGGAAGGATAGGTCATTTCGCAACAATTGTGTTAGAGGATCAAAAAACAATTTCTGCAGAATGGTACACTACCAATTGTTTGCCACTTGTCTTGGAAAAAGTTCGAGAGAAACGACCTCGCAGTAGGATCCTCCTTCACCACGACAACGCCTCATTGCACTCCGCCAAGCGAACGATCGACTATTTGGTGACATCAAACGTTGAATTACTGGGTCACCCGCCGTATAGCCCCGACATCGCGCCTTGTGATTTTTATTTATTTTCAAAAATTAAAGAAAAACTTAAAGGAAAGCGATTTATGAATGCTGAAGAAGCGGTGGCTGCGTATCGCGATGCCATTGAAGAGACCCCTAAGGACGAGTGGGCAAAGTGCTTTTCCCAGTGGTTCCATCGCATGCAGCGGTGTATTGACGTGAATGGACAATATTTTGAAAAGATATAATAAAACTAATAACTGGCTAATGTAATCAGTTTTTGATTTTCTAAGAACTTTCAGTTTGACCCTCGTAATATAAAAGAAATGCAAGAAAAAGAATGTGAGAGTGTTTTAGTCAGGACACCACTTGTGGAGTCGAATCCCTCATAACCCTACCAGCAATCCCATTTTTAACCCCCAGCCAAAAAAGGGCGTAATAAGTTTGACGTGGAAATCTGTCTGTCTGCTGTTGTGAGTCTGGGGTCTGTGTGTGTGTGTCTGTCTGTAGCACCATAGAGCTCAAACGGATGGTTAATTTCCATGTGGTGGTTCTTAGCTATGTTTGGTTAATATCGATTCAAGATGGCCTCCACAAAATGTTCTGATTACAAATCCGAGGTAGTCGGGGGTAAATCAAATTTTTTAATTTTGTTCTTGTTAAATACATATATAGTAAATACCTATCTTCTAGTTTGAAGATATATGGTTCTAGAGAAATTACAGGAATGAAAATATAAACCTACCTTATCACAAATTTGTGGTTTTAGTTGTGTGTTGTTTTCTAAGTATCTATATTTCCACATAGGAATAAATCTGATTACAAAATATAAATCATTTTTGATAATTAATGTTTTCAATTTCAGGTAAAGCATACATAAAATGTGATAAAATAACTGATGCTTGTTTACTGATACTAAAAAACAGCCGACTCAAACAAGCTATTGGGGATGCATATCTGAATTTATTATACAAGCATGTGTTGTCACAATGTCACTACTTAGGGTTTATAACTCCATCTACATGGGAAGGTATTTATCATTGCTATACCACTCTTTTTATTATATTCACTTGTTAGTCCTCAAACTGATAAAATTATAATCTAGTATTAAAAAAGAGAAATTTTGATGTTTCTTGCTCAGACTCAGGTGGATTATAGACTGGACTAAATTATGGATTATCTTTTAACACAAAAAGAAAACCCATAGTTCTTTAGGAAATTGTAATTTTTCTAATCACAGGTTTCAGCATAAAATTAAAAAAAAAATATTCTTCTTACTGTGTCTAGTTCTACTTCTCTGAAAAGGTGTGATAGATTTTTAAGAGGCATATTACCACTTCACCAGAATTTTTGAACAAATCTATAAATTTTATCATTCTTATTCTGAGAAAGTAAAAGATTTTGGGTACTGATTTTTTTTCTAAATGGAGTTTAATTATTTTAGAGGATAGCGGCTTCCGATAACTAATTTTTGCCTTAATTATTTACACAAAATTAAATTACCCAAGCAAGTTTTTCAAAATACACTCGACGACTCGTATTTGAGCTCATAGATTGAACGATAGTATTGAGTAAATGTTGGAGTGTAAGGGGGGAAGCGCTATACATCTAGCTTCCCCAAATGTCAACCTCTCCTGCGCGTGGTACACCCCTCTGCCAACTAACGAGGCTCTGACGACCGAACCAATGACGGTGTATCCATTTAAAAGCCAAAATTGACCAGGCCGGTGACGGGAAGCGGCGTCGTCTGTACAAAGGACTGGCACCGCGGTCACCAACCCGCCTGCCAAGCGTGGTGACTATGGCAAATACCCCCTTATGAAGAACACAAACAGGAAACTGCCCCTAGTCCCCGCTCCGCGGCTCTGCTATTCCTGGCGCTGGTGGTAGCCTTGGTTCCGGCGGAGCATGGGGTGCTAAGAATCCCCGGCAGATGCCCCGCAACCAAATCCAACGACTCGACCTGGCAACGTATAACGCACGGACGCTGAGGGCTGACGAAAAGATTGTGGAGCTGGAAGAAGAATTGAACAAGTTGCGTTGGGATATCATAGGGTTATCTGAAGTCCGTAGACTGGGCGAGGACAAGATAACCCTCGAATCCGGTGACTTCCCGGTAGTATTACCGGGAGGGGAGATCAACAATATCAAGGGCGACTCGGGTTTATCGTCCGCAAATCTCTCGTCAACAACGTGATAATGATCGAGAGTGTGTCGAGCAGGGTTGCATACCTTGTACCTAAAATGACCGACTGGTATTCATTGAAGGTCATACAGGTATACGCACCGACCTTGACACATCCCGATGAGAAGGTTGATACCATGTATGAGAACATCTCCTAAGCTAACATGTCTCGCCAACACATTTCACAGTTGTGATGGGAGACTTCAACGCGAAACTGGGCAAACGTAGCGGTGATGAGTTGAGAGTGGGGCAATTCGGATATGGGCAGCGGAACCCAAGAAGGCAACGTCTAGCTGATTTCTTGGAAAAGGAGAGTCTCTTTATGATAAACTCCTTTTTCAAGAAACAACCACAAAGAAAATGGACCTGGAATTAGCCCAGACGGTTCCACAAAAAAATGAGATCCACTTCATTATGACGACTAAACGCCAAATATTCAGTGATGTCTCTGTGATCAGCAGGGTGAAGACCGGCAGCGTATTGCAAGAGGTACGCTGAATCTAAACATTAAGTTCGAAAGAACACGTCTAATGAAGTCCAGACTTCAGTAGAGTATTCCAACAGGTAGGATTCAGGATGAATATGGACAATCCTGATACAAAGGTCATGTCAAATTTTCATGTCTCACCTGTACCGGTTATTGTTGGGAATATCACACTCGAATTTGTTGACGAATACGTCTACCTGGGTCAAAAGATCCAATTAGGTAGATCCAACATCGACAGAGGTCCAGCGACGGATCCAACTCGGATGGGCACTTCGGCACATCTTTGAGTCCAAATGAATCTTTTAACAATGCTGCATTTCAAAGCGCTTTGTTTAATTGAATAATTATTTATTATTATTTTTGTTAGTCATTTATATTGTAAACATAAAACATTTTGATACATAACATAACAGCCCCTTTACAGCTGAACATTTAGAATTGGTAAATATGGATATTTACTTTATTTTTGTACTGAACTCTTGTTTTAAACGTCGAAATATTATTTCTTATGTAGTAATATGATGTTATAAAATGTACCTAATAAATAATAATTTTGTAATTTGACGGTTCTATACAGAAACATTCTAAATGTTTAGTCTTAAGAGACGACGTGAGAGGGCTCACGTCGTCGCACGAAATTCAAAAAGTTTGTGTTCCGAATTTTCCATCTTTAGTATTATCTAGAAAAAGATAATTACGTTCAAAAAATTGGCCGATCTTTCTTGTTGACGTTTCAATTTTCCTAATAATAATTCCTTTGGTTGTAGGGAACGATCTCCCATGACCATTTCGCCGAAAAGTCGCCACCGTGTCAGTTTCAGACTTCTAAATCTACAAGTGATACTCAAAATTTATACTTAAAAAAATATGGGGAACATCATACACATATTTTATTAATTCAGGCATGTTACATATATCTGAATTTTGTTCCCATTTATTAGTAAAAAAAAACAAAATCATGAGCCAATTTTAAGTTTTATATTGCAGTTTTAGCATTGTCTCTGTGTAAAATACACAATAATTCCAAAATAAAAATTAGACACGATAATACTTTGTTCTTTGTAGAATCCAATTCTATAGTTACTTTTAAAATCATAGTTGTCAATTTTTCAAAAAAATATAAATTACCAGCAGTCGAAATTACAATAAATTACGCTGCGCAATTTAGTATGCCGCGAGCGGCCGTCGGGGGAGGACCTGCGTCAGTTAGCGTGGGAGTCGGTTACGTAATATTTCGGGCGTTTGTGACATAAACTAGAATAATTATAGTACGGCCACAAAATTTTAAGTCGTTTGGCGTTTTATAACGTTTCATTCTGATTTTTCGGATCGGACCATGACATTTGATCTTGTTTAATTTTTGAAGAAGCAGAATCTGTCAATTTTTTTTTGACGTGACAACGTCTAATTAGTCGATGAACGCTGGCCGCATGCACGAAAATGGGATGACTCATTGTCTCGTTAAGCCTATTGTCCGTTACGCTCGTTGTCCCGTTGCGTTACGGTAAATTATTCTTGCAATTCCAAACTCTGATTACTAGTATAATTTCAAGAATTTATACTTTTAACTGAAGGTTAATTTTCATGCGGTGGATCTTAGCTTTGTTGGGATAATATTGATTAAAGATGGCCGCCTCTACGAAATGGTGGAATAAATATTTCTTCATTTTCATTCATCTACCTCAATATGGGTATCAAATGAAAGGGCATGACTAGTAGAATACTGTGCACTATGATACATTTCAAATCCAAGATGGCCGCCACCATAAAATGGCGAATGACATTAACAATTTTTTCACTACTACCTCAATATGGGTATCAAATGAAAGGCCTTCCCTAGTAGAATACTACGCGCTATGACAAATTTCAAATCCAAAATGGCCGCCACCACAAAATGGCGAATGTCATTATTTTTTACTACTATTTCAATATGGGTAACAAATGAAAGGACTTGACTAATAAAATACTATGCACTGTCACAAATTTCAAATCCAAGATGGCCGCCACCACAAAATGGCGACTGACATTATTTTTTACTACCACCTCAATATGGGTAACAAATGAAAGGGCTAGACTAGTAGAATACTATGCACTGTCACAAATATCAAATCCAAGATGGCCGCCACCACAAAATTGCGAATGTCATTATTTTTCACTACTACCTCAATACCATGACCAATGACCATGACTATGACCATGACCAATTACAATGACCATGAGGAACGGCCACGACTAATGACTACGACCAATGACCATGAGCAATAGCCATGACCAATGACCGTTCCGACGTGTTTGAGCAACGAACTTCCAATACTAATTAATCATCATTAATTTTTACTACTACCTGAATATAGGTATCAATTTAAAGGGCTTGACTAGTAGAATACTACGCACTATGATAAATTTGAAATCCAAGATGGCCGCCACCACAAAATAGCGAATGTCATTATTTTTCACTACTTCTCAATATAGGTATCAAATGCAAGGGCTTGACTAGTAGAATACTATGCACTGTCACAAATTTCAAATCCAAGATGGGCGCCACCACAAAATTGCGAATGTCATTATTTTTTACTACTACCTCAATATGGGTAACAAATGAAAGGGCTTGACTAGTAGAATACTATGCACTATGACGAAATTTCCAATCCAAGATGACCGCCAACACAAAATTGCGAATGTCATTATTTTTCACTACTAGCTCTATACCATGACCATGACCAATTACAATGACCATGAGGAACGGATATGGCCAATGACCACGACCAATGACCATGAGCAATGGCCATGACCAATGACCGTTCCGACGTGTTTGAGCAACGAACTTCCAATATTAATTAATCATCATTAATTTTTACTACTACCTCAATATAGGTATCAATTTAACTTAGTAATGAAAAAAAATAATTAAAATAAAACTAATTACACTATGAATAATATTTTTATTTGTAAATATAGCTAGAAAAACGGGAATTATTTTTTGTAAATAACGTCGTCCAAATGTAAACCGTTACAGTCACGGCACTCTTGCAAACGCCTTCTGAAATTGTCGATGACTGCGCGGCACGTCACTGCTGAAATGCTTGCCATTTCTCTGCGGATGTTTTCTTTTAGGTCATTAATTGACCGCGGGTTAGAGTCGTACACTTTAGCCTTAAGGTAGCCCCACAAAAAAAATCCATTGGAGTCAGATCCGGGCTACGTGGTGGCCAGGAAATGTCTCCTCTCTTAGAGATCCATCTCCATCCTGTTGGAACCATGTTCGGGCATTAAAGCCTGGAAAGTTTTGCAATTTTTGTGTGTAAATCTTTCTTCAAAATCCGTTGTAACGATGTCCTGGATACGTTTAATGCACTGGAACGCTTACGAGTTGACTGTGTAGGATTTTCACGAATAGATTGTGCCACTGTGTCGATGTTTTGTTGCGTACGTGATGTCTTTGGGCGACCCAACCGCGGTTTATCTAACGTCGAACCGGTCTCCTCGAACTTAGCAACCCAATTCTTAATCGTTTGGAGAGCTGACGTGTCTTCAAAGTTGTGTAAACCTTTGTGTTCTCAAAATTTACGCCTCACAACGGTTGCCGAATTGTTGTTTTGATAAAACTCGCGGACACAAAACGCACGGCCCGCTCCGGTGAAACGCTCCATCGCGACTAAATTCCCAGAAACCGAAGTTACTGCTCCCGCTTCCTCTGCACCGCTCACGCGCGCCGTTTTCGTTTAATTCAAATTTTACTTTTCTAAAGACTTTTGGGCCACCCTGTACTAATGATAGACCAAAACAATGTTCTACAATATTATAGAGCGTGTTAAAATCTACAAAAAACCTCGCGAGACCATATGTCTAACTACAATAATTACGTCGCTACAACTACTTTTTTATATTTTAAAAGTAGATAAAAATACCTATCAAATTCAGACCATGTTATCCACACATTTGTATGAATTCTTATCCAAATAAATTATTTCTTATTCAAGACCCTTTTAATACCTATTGATTACTTTTTGAATTATTGAAATCGGACATTCCATTCCAAATATATAACGAAATTAAAAATATCAATCCTATCAAAATGCGGCGCCGCGCGGCGCAACACCGATAGAGGGGACACCGAGGCACGGGGGAGAGGTGTTCGCAGCTATGAGATAGGTAGTACGAGTAGCCGCGCGTCTACTAAATCACTAATTTGCGCGGTCGGCTCGCTACGTCATCATCATCAGCCTGTACTTGTCCACTGCTGGACATAGGCCTCTCCCAAGATACGCCACTCAGCCCGATCCTCGGTCTTCCGTCTCCAACCGCCACCAGCTGCCTTTCGAATATCGTCCCATTGTGTACAGCCAGGGTCAATTGGGTTTGGCGGCCTACCGTAGCCCGGGGATTCTTCGCACCCTTTGCCCTGCCGTTACCATGGCCGCCGCCTTGGCCAGGAATAGCAGAGCGGCCGGGAACTAGGGGCCTTTTCTTTTGTGGACCTATCATGAGAGAGTTTGCCCTTAGTCACCACGCTGGGCATGCGGGTTGGCGACCGCAGAGGCGCAACTTTTTGTACCGGTGACGCTGCTGCCCGTCACCGGCTGGGATTTAAATTGCGCCGTTATTTGGATGGTTTAACCGCCATCTGCCGGTTCCCCATTTGTGGGCTCTTACCACAGGCAGGGGGGGCCGATGCCATATTCTACGCCCGGGCACCAGGGCCGCCCGGGCACCAGGATCGCTACGTAGTGGACGCAAATGATATTAAATATTTTTTCGTAACACTTTTTTATGTTCCAATCAAAAAGTTCTTTTCAGAATTACTTTTATAAAAGTTTATTCTACCTTTACTGTTATTGTTCAAGTTTTCTCGCACTTTCTACATAGTAGATATTACTTACTTTAAATATATTCAATTTCTGTTTCCTCGCGATGTTTTCTTTCACCGTTTTAAATTAGAGGCATTACGCACATGACTTCGAAAAAACAGTGATGCGCGTGTAATTTGAACTGGGGGATAGGATAGGATATAGGTCATCCCCAAAGGTCCCCTTAACCCTACCTACTAAAGTAGAATAAAACGGGGCTACGATGATGAGACGATCAGAAATCTAGCTGTGTCAATAGAGTCAATAAGCAACCCACTAAATATTCCCACTACTGGGACTCGGGGCCCTCTCTCGCAAGGAGAAAGTCAAGTCCATAATCCACCACGCTGGCCCAGTGCGGGTTGGTGGATGACACATGACCTCAAAAGATTCTAAGTACATGGAAATTTCTTCACGATGTTTTCCTTCACCGTTTTAAGTTAGCGGCATTACGCACATTACTCCGAAAAGACAGTGGTGCCTGGTGCACGTGGGATTTAAACCCGGGGCTCCGGATCAGCAGCCGCCGTTCTCCCGACTAGACCAGTCGTAACTATTTAGTACGTATTTAGAACTGATAGACTTTAGTACCTACCTACATTTTTAATTAAAAGTAACCAAAACATTTCACAACCATAAACTACGTCGTAGGTGGCATTAGCAGATTTTTAACACTAAATTACAACCATTAAAAATTTACTGATTTAATTTTTGATTTGATGCGTAAAAGGGGAATAACAACGACGCTAGAAATACCTACAACTAAAACGTGCGCATGCAGCAATTTAAGTAGGCATAACGTTTTTAGGGCTAATGATAATATACCATAACAACAAACGCATAACTGTTTTCGCATAATTTTTGCTACCATATATAGCATAATGTTTAAAGGCATACATTGAGAGAAGCATAACAATACCTAAACAAGAATTGGTCCTATTAGGGTCTATCACTGAGGTTCGACACCAGGTAGGCTCCCGGAGCCAGAAGCTCTATGGCCCTGAGTGTCACTTCTCCATACTCGACATACGCTCCGCTACGGAGGTCGCCGGCGTCTACGCTTTGCCTCGCTTGGCTCGCTCCTCTCAGGACCTCCCTTGAACTTCTATCTCCCGCATTTTTTTATAAAGTAAAGTAGGCAAAAAACATGCGTTTTAAATGATAAACAGATTTGTAAGTCTAATAATTTTTTTTTAAACTTATTTTCCATAATATCCGTGCGAAGCCGGGGCGGCCTGCTAGTCTAAGATATTTATAAATGTACTAGCTTTTACCCGCGACTTCGTCCGCGCCACATATTTATTAAAGTAATTGAAGCAGTACCTACTCGTATTTCACTACCATACAAATTCACGTTTCCTTATCAAAATCGGTCTAAGTCAAAGTTTTATATTTATTAATAAATGTACAATTTACACGACAAATTAAAAAAAAACTATGTTCTCAATCAATCAAAACAGACTTTAATTTAAAATCATATTGGGACGGTCCACCAAATTTTATTAGAGTCTATTAGTAGATATTAGTAGATATATCGTCTGATTACATGAACGCAAATTTTAGTTTTTTATTAATATTTCAAAAACTGCCACACTGATTTCGATAAAATTTATATGACCACCTCTGAACTATAATCTACCAACCAAAAAAATAACCATCTAAATTGATTCACAATTGGAAATACAACTGGATTGATAACCACCTCCTTTTTTGAATTCGGTTAAAAATAGCATACAAAGAGTGCAAAGATCCTTCCATGCACACTTTTACTCTTCATTTCCACTCTTTTCAACTCTTTTTCTGTGATAAAAAGTCGCCGTTGTCCTTTCCTAAGTCTAGTCTATCTGTGCACCAAATTGTAACAAACTCTTTAAGTGGCTTAGGCGTTAGGCGGTAACGGACAGAGAGAGTTACTTTCATATATATAACTTCATATTAGAACAAAAATAACGTACCTATTAAACAAAGAAAAAATGATATACTATAGACAATAGTAGATACACGAATTAAATTTATTACCTACCTCTTGATTAAAAAACATATAAAATTTAACAAACCTCCTTTAAAACTCTTTGCACTTCATTTTATTTCAGCGAATACAAAAGAGGGCTTTCTATTATGAATGTAAGAACTTAAATAATTCAATTATTTTTACCGACAATAAATAAACTTTTATACTAAATACTTACCTATAACTAACAATATGTATTTAACTTAAGAAAGTAATCAAAGCTAATAGACTTACTTAATACAATTTTTTAAGTATTATTTTTTAAGAACAATGAAAAACAACACTAAATAACTATGTGTATAACAACAATAAAGAACTATATCACGAAAATACACACACAAAATAACACTAAACTATAGAATCACGAAAATACACACGCAAATTAATTTTAAAATTCACAACGACAAACCAAAACCACCAAATTACAGCATCCAGATGTACGATCAAAAAATAATGACGAACAAAAAAAGCAATACAATGACACAACTAAAGAAAATAAGTACCTATTTAATTATCTAACCCAAAAACTTAAAGATACTAATTTCAAGTTATTTTAATAATCACAAAACCCTGCAACTGACTAACTAAATCGAATTGTGATAGATAATGTGATTAGAAAACAAAACATAACACATTTACACAATTTCACAAAATTATTTACACTTATAATTACCGTAAATCCACAGAAAAGCCTCTTATTACTTATTATGAATCTAACTTATTTACGTTTATAGAATTTTAAAACTCCTAAATTACCTATAATATTTAAGAACTCAGAAAATGGTTTAGAAAATGGGTTAAATTTGTCATTTTTACACTAATTAAAATCATTATTTTAACATAAAAAAGCAATCTTTCTTTGAATAGACTTCCTACCTATTTTATTTAAAAGTATACATTTTTAAGAAGAGAAATACACACGAAAATTGCTCATACAATTAACAACGACATTTAATAAAACCTATACTTAGGTAAGTACCAACAAATTTTATAGTACTTATCTAAATGTACCTATACGAACAAATAATAACGACGAATAAAATCAGCAAGCAGTAAAATCACCTAACTAAAGAAAATAATTACTCAACAATCTAACCCAAAAACCTAAATATACTATTTATTTCACGTTTTTTTTTAATAATAATAAAATCGTGTAAATCGAATTGAAATCAATATTCAGTCAATATAAATGAATTTCTAACGAAAAATCTCATATATCGGACGCGTGTGTCACAGTCGTCTGCCCTCATGTGTCTGCCCGTTCGGGTAAGCATACTTAGCGATTTTTCCCCTCCCACGCCGCGCGGCGCCACGCCCCGTCGAGCCGCGCGCGGCGCCGGCGGCGCTTCCGCGACGTTAATCAAAATCCCCTAATATAAGTATCCCCGTATAGTTAGAGATTATAAAATTGCTGGAACAAACGTTTATCGACTCCATTTCAAAGTTTCATGGTTTTATCTTCAATAATATTGAACTTCCAGACTTTTACCCCCAATTCCACCCCCCGTAGGTACAGTTCGAAACTACAAAACTGCTAAAACATATATTTTATGGTTTCGTGTTAAATATCTAGACGTAAAGTTTCATAGTTCTTCAACAATGACGAAGTTTTCCATATAAACTTTCATCCCTTATTTTAACCCTTTCAACCCTTTTTTCGGAACAAAAAGTAGCCTATGTCCTTTCTCGGGATCTATTCTATCTATGTATCAAATTTCATCAAAATCTGTTGGTTGGTTTAGGCGGTAAAGACGGACAGACAGACAGACAGACAATGTTACTTTCGCATTTATAATATTAGTATGGATGCTACTTTTGTAATTTTATTCTCCAGTTTGTCTTTTGACATAGGCCTGCTCCAAGTTTTTCCATTCCTCTTTCTTATCCGCCTTCTTCATTACTATTTACTCATTTGCTTCTATCACCGCCGTTTTCTGTCCTTGATAACCATCTGTAAGTTTTATTGTTTACAACTCTGGTTAGAAAGAAAGTACAAAACTTTGTGAATTGCTTGTACACCCAAAGGCAAAGTACTTTATTCATAAATGTACAATTTACACGTCAAAATAATAAAAACAAAAGAAAGAGCATACAAATATCCGTGATACAAATTGTATACATTTTCAAAGTTTGTAATGACTACTTTACTGGATAATAATAATTATTGTACAGAAAACTGTCAAGCATTATACTTACGAGTATAATAGGGCTTTATTACAATTGTACTGACCCATGTCAAATTTATTTCTTTACATTTTTATGGGAACTTTGCCATCATTCTCCGAAAATTCGCTGTAACTATAAAAAGTTCAATCGATAAGCCAGCACTTTAATCTGTTTTTGAAGCTGCCGAAACTTGGACCAATATAACCCCCGTATTAATTGTACTTGTTTAGTAATATTATGTTAATTTCACAGATCTTTTGGGTGTGTCTTTATCAGCATGCACATCAAACTACTCCAAACTTGACGACTTCGCCAAACTCAAACTAGTCATACTAGTAATGAAAAATGCAAAAAACTACAGTCAGTTTGTGATCCCACTGCGGGACGCATTACCCAGGTGGAAGAAATGTTTTCTAAAAGTAGTATATAACAAGAAGGCCCAGGAAGTTCTAGTGGAGATTACTACGTTGCTCCTTGAAACGGTTAAGTATTATTTTGAATATTGCTCTCGCATCTGCTCCTTGTCTTGTCTGTGTACCTACTCTTTAGCACTCCCACTGCGTCTGTGCGGGGATGTGTCTTTCTTGCTATGTTCCATGTTCTTATCAATATTAATACTGAAATCGGCACGCAGTAGTAGAAATCGTTATGATGTCAACTGCCATAGATCCAGTAAAAATCTGGTCATAAATAAGGCTTTGCTTTGCTTTGACAAGCGAAATGTTAAGCTAGTATTATTAGCTGCTGGTAGAAGACTGGGGATTTTAATTTGTTTTATTAGAAAAAAAAAATTCATTTCGGATTTTAGGTCTGAGCAAGGTTTCTCATCTTTGTGACACAGAAGAACGTGTACATGTGCGTACGTGCGTGCGAGTGTATAAGCGGGGATGCCTATATATTGGTGTGTCATATATATTGAATGCTTTAGTCAGTTAGTCTTTCTGACCATACCAGGTTGTGATTTAGAATTTCTCAGCTTTACATTTATAAATTGTATTTTACAGCTTACAGCAGAATGTCGCTTGTCATTATGTCACTTTATGGAAAGTATTCTGATTCCAATATTGAAGTTTTACGACCAAAATTTGGACCAGAAGAAAAAGGTAATGTCAAATTCTATCACCGTCGTAAAATCTATATATATAAAAGAAAGTCGTGTTAGTTACACTATTTAAAACTCAAGAACGGCTGAACCGATTTGACTGAAAATTGGTGAGGAGGTTAGAGCTTAGTGAGCTTAGAGCCAGGAAACGGACATAGGATACATTTTATCACGTTCCCGTGGGACGTCAGAAAACGACAAATATCCCGTTCGACTGCGTTCCCGTGTGACGTGACATTATGTCACAAAATGACAGCTAAATGTCCTTTTGTGGTCACGTCACGGTTGACATTCATTTCATTAATTTCGTTTGTTTAGTCCATTACGTTCGTTACGTTCATTTTATTATTTTCGTCCATTTCGATAATTTTAGTCATTTCGTTGGTTTCATTAATCATTAATTTCATTCATTTCTTTCATATCATTCATTTCGTTCATTTCATTCAATTGGCAAAAAATTGGTGGGGAGGTGGTCTTTAAACCAGTGCGTGTTGCCAGTGATGGCTTATGGAACTGAGACGTGGTCCTTAACTGTGGGCCTCATAACGAGGCATACAGCGTCACACAGCGAGCTATGATCGGAGTCTCTTTGCGCGACAGAATCCGTAATGAGGATATTCACAAAAGAACGAAAGTGGCCGACATAATCAAAGAGTAAGCAAGCTGAAGTGGCAATGGGCAGGCCACATCGCTCGCAGAACTGACAACCGATGGGGAAGAAAGGTTCTCGAGTGGCGACCACGAACCGGAAGACGCAGTGTTGGACGGCCTCCCACTAGATGAACAGATGACCTTACAAAGGTTGCTGGAAACCGCTGGTTGCAGGTTGCGCAGGACCGTTCGTTGTGGAAATCTAAGGGGGAGGCCTATGTTCAGCAGTGGACGTCTTGCAGCTGATGATGATGAAAACACTTGATTTTTTTAATTTACATTAATTATCCAAATAAAAAATTTACCTTTATAAAATCAAAAGTCTGCACATCTATCGTCTCTTAAGGCTTGTTCGCATTAGGCTAGCAAATTAGTCTAGTAGAGAGTAATATAGTAGCTAAAATACTCGCTACTATTCAAAAATCGTTCGCATCGTGCTTTAGTACAGTTCACAAGTGAGTAACGTTTCGCAACATGAAGATCCTACAACGCAATAAAATAAATGAATGAATAAATAAATAAATAAATATTGGTGGACAATTCACACACAACACCATCTGACCCCAAACTAAGCAAAGCTTGTGTGATGGCAGCCAGATAGCTGATATAATACTTATATAGTTTTTTAAATACATACTTATTATACATAGAAACACCCAGACACAGTGCAAACATTTGAATTCATCACACAAATATTTGCACTGGGTGGGGATCGAACCCACGACCCTCGGCTTCGCAGGCAGAGCTACTACCAACTAAGCCACTAGGGCAGTAAGCTAATCTTATCGAATCGTAATGGCTATTTTAGAAGAGGTGAATGAGGAAATTTGTGTGATCAATAAAATAAGTTATTCCACAGACAATTTCGTATTTCGAAAATTGTTTGAAGTTATTTTTCTCTCCAGACTAAATCGACAAGTTCGAACCTGTTTAATCGGCGAGCCAATGAGCGCACCGCTCGCAACGAAGGCGTGGTGGGGGGTGCTACTCGCCCGTTGAAAATAGAACAAAATGGATTGACTCGACTAAATCATTTCCTAAACTACTCGACTAAATTTTCACTGTTCATACACGTTTAGTTGCTAAATTACTCGCCACTAGGCTAAATTACTAGCCTAATGCAAAGTCAAAGTCAAAGTTCTTTATTGATAAATGTACAATTTACACGTCAATTTTATAAAAAAACAAAATAAGAGTATACAAAGAGTATACATTTTTAAAGTTTAAATTGAACTTTATATTGTACGATAAAGGTATCGTGAATTATATGTACTTATTACAATTGTAATGAACAATGTCAATTTTTTACAACTTTATTGTGAGTTTGCCATCACTATATAAAAACTCGCTGTAACTATAAAAAGTTTGATCGATAAGCCAGCTTTTTAATCGGTTTTTGAAGCTACCCGAACTCGGTGCTAATTTAACTATTTTAGGAAGAGTGTTATAAACTTCCGGTCCCATAATGTGAGTCAGTTTTTCCGATCTCGCGAGAGAGTGAGGTATACTATCCAGCTTGTCAGCGTTACGTATATTGCGCGAATGTCTCTCTCCTCGCGTGTCGTATGAGTCTAAGTTGTTTCTGACATACACAGCTACTTGGTAGATCAAGATTGCAGGCAACGTAAGTATGCCAAGCTCTTTGAAATATGGTCTGACGGATGTGCATTGCGACACGCCCACGATGGCGCGTATGGCACGTTTTTGGGCGCGGAAAGCACGCTCCCAGTCGGCAGCGCGTGCGTAAACCTATTCTTAAAATTCTTACGAACAAGCATGAATGCGAACAAGCATTTAGGCGGAACAGAGTTCGCCGGGTCAGCTAGTATTTAATATATAAAAATAAAATTAGTAAAATTTAACATATTATACTTCATTAAGTTGATAACACGGTGGTAGCGTGGTTAAATAGCGAGAACAAGTTCAGGGCTTCTTTCGAGTTTTAATATAGTTTTCTTGTTTTCAGTGTGCATTGTTTCAAATGCTGCACCATACTGTGGTTCTCCATCACCCGCGAGGACGGCTGCGAAGCGAGGAAGGCAGCATGGCTGATAATTGGGATGTATGGAACAAACAGTTGCACAACATTCTGGAGATCATATGTTTAGAGGTCTCAGCTCTGCAGAAGATTAGAAAGCCAAGCGAAGAATTGTTGAGACAGTATGATAGCTTTTATCACCTGTCAGCAGCAGTTTATTATCAGGTATTTAACACTTACATATTCTCTGCAATTCTTCACAATCCTCCTTATTTCTTAAAGAAAAAAGATGACTTCCATTTAGAACGATGTTATCCTGTTTTTTCCTGCTTGGAACGTATATTCCCAGTATTTCACAATTTTTAACCCTCGACGCAAAAACAAGAGGGCGTTATAAATTTGTTATAAGTATTCTTCAAGACCAGGGGTTCCCAAAATTATTTTGTCTGCTGCCCACTTTGAGAGTAAATTATTCTTTAGCGCCCCCCCTGATTTCACATACTGAAAAAACACTATAACTTCAAATTAAATTAGTTAATTATTGTGAGCTATATTAGCAAATATTTAACCTTAATCCTAAATGAGACTTTTAGTATTGGGAATCAAGGATCAAAACGAATGAAACGAACCCAAACTCGAAGGGGTTTCGTCGTTTCATTACATTATTTACTGTTGAGAATGATTTAACAATAAACTCCCTTCTGCATCTGACCCTTTCTAATTTCATAATAAGAAAAATCTAATGAGAGCCTATTATTATTGTTACCTAGATAATAGAATTTATCCGTTTTCGTTATAATTTTTTATAGATATTTGCTCTATCAGAAACCTCAGAAAATGAAGCTGAGAACGGCCCTAAAAGACAAAAAATAATGTTCAATAAGAACAAAACCTTCAACGATCTCATCGACGAGCTTCGACAGAACAGCTTACCGTGGTAAGTACTGTTCATTAGGTACATCTCAGACTGATCAAATCTATACTAATATTATAAAGCTGTAGAGTTTGTTTGTTTGTGGATCTCGGGAACTACTGGTCCGAATTGAATAATTATTTTTCTGTTAAATAGTCCATTTATCGAGGAAGGCAAAGTCAAAGTACTTTATTCATAAATGTACAATTTACACGTCAATTAATAAAAAAACAAAAGAAAGAGCATACAAAATGTATACATGTTCAAAGCTCAAAATGACTACTTCACTGCACTACAATAATTATTGTACAGAAAACTGTCAAGCATTATACAAGTATAATATCGCCTTTAATACAATTGTACTGACCCATAATAGGCTATAGGCTATATAACATTACGCTACTATCAATAGGAACAGAGCATCAATGAATAATATAACAAAAACGGGACAAAATATTAATTTTTGAGAGCTTACATTGTGCGCGCTGACGTGCGCCGATTTGCGTGATACGATCTCTAGATGTCTATCTTTAAGGTTGCTAAGCTTACCAAATTTGTCCTAAATCTTAGTTGGTGTGACCAATTTTCGATACGTAGCAACCCGCGCAGGGTTCAGCTAGTTAGTATAATACATCTACCTGACTACCTAGAACCTTTGAAACAAGCTATGCTTACAAGCTTTGCTTAATTTGGAGCTAGATGGCGTTTGTATAAAATGTCTACCATTCGTAATATTAATAATCGAATTTAGTAATTTTGTCCATTAGTTTAAGTAAAGTAACAGTAATGGTCAGCGCCGAGATTCTTAAATATTCATGAGACGTTTGTGTGAAATATATAGACAAAATTAAAAAAAAAATCACTGTATATTTTAAGTTACCTTAAAATATTCATCTTATTTAAAATATCAATCTCTATATATAAAAATATTATGTTGGTTTGTGTACGTTTCAAAAACTCAAAAAGTTCTGCACCGATCGAGCTGAAATTTTAGAATGATATATAATCCACATCAAGGATTGTTTTTATCTAATCACAATGTGCCACAGCGAAGCGTGGCAGGGTACAGCTAGTTACCTATAAATTTAATTATTTTCCAGGTTGGGAATCACATTGGTTTATGTGAAAAATTATGGTCATTCGATATCTATGTATGATTACATTTCGTTGATGGCATGTATAAAGTCGATAGACATAAGTACTAGTGTCGTATGCGATCTTTTAGAAAATTTGATATACTGGGTGTTACAAAATGTAGAGGAGAAGAGCGGCAGTATGCAAAACGAATTTGTGGCTAATATTCTCCTTTCTGGAACAACTGCGTCAGGTAAGTTGTTCATGTTTTATTTTTTGTTCCTTGTGATTGTCTGTCGATCAATATTGAAGTAAATATGAAACAAGGTAACTTAGATAACTATCGAAATAAGAAATATAATAATCCCCAGTCTCGATTTCACTAAACCCGGTTTCAAATTGATTTCTTCTAAGAGTTAGTGGAATCGTTTGACACGGAATGGATCGATTCTGACCGGTATAAGTACTCGTATTTATATTATACAGTGAAATTATTTAATCTTCATCTTAAATAGCGTAAGCCATTGTTTAATTTCAGATATTCAACAGCCGTAAATTCTAGTCATAAAGCAGTACACAACATAATACAATATATATTGAGCTTAGACATAGTTAACAACCAAAATGCGGCTGCACTGCTCAAACTCTATACTGATAAAGGAATGCCGGTAACTCAGCACAGCGTCCAGACTCTAAGTAAACTATTCCAAAAGTTCTTCAGCAAATTTAGCTACGATAATATACGAAGGCAATGTTTCCTTTGGTTGGCCCAAAAAAAAACATCACATCTGTTGATAACACCAGCTTAAAAGACCTGATGATGAGACTGATGTCGAATGAAAACTTTAATTTTGACATTGGTCAAAACTTATCAACTCAACCGAATTTATATAACATACTGTTCAAATCAAACGAAACATGCATCCTGTTTAGTGAATTTGAAGTCCAAATGAACACAACAGAAACACAAATAAAAGCTGAACAGAAAAAAGTTGAAATTAACAAGGACATAGCAAAACTAATGAACGATTACTTCAAAGAAAGTATGGTCGCATATGCCACCTCTGTACAAACAAAAGACATCAGTTTAATAGACTATGTAAAGTTTATTAATGTAGTCGTGATTTACATGGATATCGCATTCCAAAATAACGCGTTCACTCAACAAGACTTGGAAGACTCGGAACAGTTTCGCTTGCTGCAAAAATCCTTGGTACACATTTTCGTAGCTTTGGAGAATAGTTTAAACAGCGACGTACAGATACCTTTGAAAGTAAAAATGTTGGAAACGCTGAAAGGTATTTTTTTGATTGATTTGGGATCACTTATGAGCGACGCTGTGCGTTCTTGTGTTCATGCACAGTTCTTCCAAAGTATTAACAAGGTGCTGATGGTGGAAGTGATAGCGGAAGATGAAGACATCGTTTATGCGGGAGGAGAAAAAGGAAATTAATGCTACATCTTTAAAGCACAGCTGCACATTGCTGCTTGCGGCTTATTGCAGAAAGAATGCTGAATACAGAGAGGATTTATTAAAACACATCTTAGACCCTAAAATGTACGATTTCAGTATAGATGCGTCTTGCCTATTCCAATGCATAGAATTACTGAATGATGCCACTGTATATGAACCACCATATGGTATGCTATTTATTCTTTGAAGACTCGATTTTAAATAATAAAGCAGAAAATGTATTTAGTTTGTTTAGAAAAGCATGAGTGTGTTTTGTTGATGATGATGTTGATTTTTTTACATACCATTAAACATTTAGATTTTAGATTCTTATATTTTAATAGTTCCTCGAGGACAACCAGCATCTTGGGTTAATATATATTGCAAGTAAATCCTAAAAATTGTATAAATGTGAAAGTTTTCGATATTTTGTGTTTGTTGTTCAATCACACGTGTATCGTATAACGTTGTTTCTTGGTTTTAAAGTTTTTAACGTATAGGTTGTGTGCGATTGAAATGCAATGAATGAGATGTATTTTTCTTATATAATTTCGGGGAAAATGTTTCCATTAGCAACTTTGTGAATTTGTAAATAAGAAATAAATGTTCCATTAGGTTAGCGGTAGTTAGTCGGTAGTAGAGGCCACCTTAAGCAAATTGCTTTGGGTTAATTTATAAAAAAAAAGTTAAATGTTGCAACTACATATTTCGTTATATTTCAGAATTATTATTTACTCTTATGCAGTACATGGTCAGAGATTTGTACAGAGACCCCGAAGCATCTAGCGTGCTGCTCAAAAATCTGATAAAGATACTCGAAACCGTATGGTCAAGTGAAGGGCAGATGAAACAAAACTGTCACATCATGTTGAGAAGTTACGTCACTCGCTGTCAGAAACTACATTACCCCCCAAATGTAGCCGCACTTATTTATGAATGTGTTGCAAGAACAGCGCGCTGTTCTTCCAACACATTTAGCGTCGCTGCAGCGATGCTAAACCGCAAATACAACTGTGATGTAGACAGCACTTTCGAAAACGCGCTGATGGAGAAAGTCAAAGGGGACGTTCATACTCTTCGCATATATTGCTCCTACTTACTGCAGCTCTTTGTTAAAGACTGCAGCGATGATGATACGCAATTTTTTCTATCTGAACTGACTGAAATCTTCAAAATCAGTGTAAGTTTTCGTCATTAATTTATAGGATTTTTTTTTAACTTTTATAGGTTTACACTTGAATGCCATCTCGCCTGATGGTAAGCGACGATGCGGTCTACGATGGAGCGTGTTTACTTAGAAGGAACCGATTCGCTCTCGGTTTGAAGAGATCAAGATTCAAGATTAAAACTATAAAAACCCACTCAGGCAACTCATTCCACAGTCTAGACGTTCTTATCACAAAAGTAGAGTCAAACCTCTTCGTTCGTGTCTTTTGGAACATCGACCATGAAACGATGCCGCTTCTTTGAGGTACAAGAAGTCCAATAGAAAGAGGGCAAGGTGGTATTAGATCATGCAGATCAGTTGCACACTCACCGAAGTGTATCCGATAAAAACCGTTTTTTTTTGAAAACCAATTTTTCGGCGATGTTTAAGACTCTGCAGTCTTTTTCGCACAAGAGTGTTATTATTCCCTATAAGCCTTTTGGCACGCCTCTCGATCGATTCCAGAGCCTCAAACTGATACTTAGCCGACCCATCCCAAAAGTACGAACAGTACTCCATGCAAGAGCGAATCTGTGCTTTATATAACAAAAGCAATTGTTCAATATTATACAGGCAGTACTTGAATTACTCAAGATTTTACATTTACATTAATATGTAAATACATTTCATTTACAGGTATCGGAAGTTCAAGAGCTATTTTTGAAAGATGAAACAAGGAATAGGACGTTCACTGTGCTGCATTGCTATCTGGCACTTGCGCAAACCAAGAAAGTGCTCGTTCACCAGCTTGTCACTGCGATACTAAAACTGCCAAACAATAAATGCCTCGAAAATCTTGTGAAAAAGGTTCTGAAAGAAATCGTAAACACGGCAGGTATCGCAAATATTGAAGAGTACGTCACCAAGAATATACTTTCCATACTGTACTTTTGGTTCACAAAGAAATATAAAGTTGATGATCTACCGGTAAATTTACTTGGTTGTAATGATTTAGACGAATTCAAGGATAAATACAAGAAGTGGCTCATAGCGGCGGATATTTTATGGCGAAAAGAAGGACATGTCAACAGTTGTGACTTTTTGAAACAAGCAAGAGAGACCCCCACTGTCCCCACAGTAGCATCTGTAGTCGAGGTTTATAAGTATACATTTTCTTATGAAATAGAGATCTTAAGGTGGACCTTTAAAACTTAATAATTGCATCAATATTGTATTACTTTCAGACTTGTTTCTCGGAAATAATTGTTTTATGTCTGCCATACATCGTTACTGAGAAATATGCTCTAGGCTACAGGGGCACTGAAGACTCATCAGAGTTCAAAAAATCTTCGGCAAGTGCCCAAAAACTATTCCACTTAACCGGTCAAATACTTGAGAACATGAAGTGGACGGATTTATTTGTTGAAAATGTTGGTGAGCTAGTGCAAATGACAGCTTTACAACTCTGGGACCGTAAAGGGGCAATGACAATGTTCGACGTAAAAATACCGGAAGAAACGAAATCTTACGGTTACACCAAAGAAGTCTTTACGTCCATACTTGAGTACTTCGGGGTTGGTATTTATTTTTTGTCACAGTTATTTGTGGGATACCTTTGCCCATCAGTGGGACTACTGAGGTTACATAAAATGTAACGATTTTTTTTGTGTGATCATATTTATGCCAAAAAAATGCTAATCTGACTGATTGTTTTAGGATCTTACGGGCGGAAATATAATGCAATATCTGTGTGAAAACCAATCTTTAGCGATTTTTCAAGCGCTCTTCAGCATTTGGAAGATAGTTATAGAAGAAGAAGTATTTGAGTTCAAATTGATGGCGTTACATGCCTTCATAGTATTCTTTGAAGTCATCCCATTGGCTACTCCATCAGACGCTTTCGTGTGTAATTTCATATGTAAGAGTTTCGCTCAAGCCATTAGAAACAGTCAAAGTTTTGAAGAATTGCAGGCGTTTTCGAAAGCAGTGAAAGTAGTCATGGAAAAAATACTCCCAAGCCAATCCGAGAGCATCCGACACTCACTGAATGAGTTGTTATCTGTATTAAAAGTTAAAGAGCAAGAAGGTATTAAGAAAGACTGGGGTGTTTTGACTTGTAATATCAAGGGCTATATGCAAGCCAGTGGCGAAGACGTCATTGATTTTGCTGCTTTTTCTCAATTTGACGACGCAGCAAGCTTAGTTTGCTCGACAATGAAGTCATTCACCAACAACATTAAGCAGCAAATTACTACCTTGATAACTCCAAGGTATGCCTTCAAATAAACAAGAAAAGAATTAGACTATTTGAGAAGAAATATTTGATTTTAATTTTTGTTTTATTATTTTTTAGCCTAGAAAGTTTGTCAAACTTGCGTAAACTTCTAAAAGCCAACAGACATTACATGGTGATACTCTGTAAAGATGTTAAGCATATAAGTTTTTCTGAGGACTGCAGATCTAGCACAATACATCAGCTGGTGCATGCGCTGAGTACTATTTTAAAGTCTGTATATCATAAAGAAGAAGTAAGTGGCTTTCATATGGTATTTGCTATCATTGTTTATGTATAACACTGAAAAATTTCAATGTTTCATCTTGATGATCATGATCTTGCTATTGACATAATACGAGTATCCTTTCGTTCATTACCTAAAATCAATATGTAAGGGTTGATTATCGTTTCATGTTTAAGCTTTTCCATCCATTTATTTTCTTAGTTTAGAGACTACTACTTAAAATGTTAGTTTGTTTTGCCTTACATTCCAGGTCATGATAGAAGCATGCAACTGTTTATCTGAAGTTGTTACATACGACCTCAAGACTCTCGTAACAGTGCCACCCGGCGACACACAGAGAGTGGTGGATTTCTCGCCCAAACAATACATCGCGTGTGTGGTTCTAAAGTCCTTGTCCCAAGTCATGTTCGATGAAAGCCCCTTAGTGGCTGCTAGAATAACAGAAACGCTCAATAACTTGTTGAAATACAAAGAGGGGAATGATGCTCTAGGTATGTGTTAATGAAAATTATCTAGTGCTTTAGCATATTATCGCATTTGATAAAAAGTAGACTACGACCATCTAAGGACTTATTATGTTGATGTAAGTCTAAGACCATTGAATTAGAGAAATTTATGGCATTTCTCAATTATTCTAGCAGTAAAATGCAAGCATTACAGTATTCTAGTTAATTGATAATACTTATTGTCGAGCGACATTACTAAGCTAAAGAAGGTATCAAGGCATAAATAAGGAATATACAACTAAGAGGAATTACATATACTGTGCTTTGAGGGACACATGACGCTTACTGGTAGATTCTCTCGACTATAACGTCTTGCCCTTCGACTGCGGATCTAAAACCGTCTGTTTTAGTGATTGGTTTTGCTATTCATCTCTCTTTAATTTCAAGCGGAAATAAATATCAATATCAAAGCCAAACCCATAGTTGTATTATATAGATAGGTGGTAGACCCCGACCTGTTCTTTGCTTATTATTAGTTGAGGAGCTCAGTCGTCTCTATTTACAAAGGATACAATTGTTTCTTCTTTTGTTCAGAAATGTAACTAAACAATAATAATAAAACAAGACAAATGATAAACATTTCGTAATTGTGATTTTAATTATGGAGTAGTACTAATTAGGAACAAAACATTTCATACTTACAACACTAAAATAAGTATGACTCAGCTGTAGATCAGAATATATAAATTTCATTGACACTAACCATTAAAATGCAAATTGTTTAGAATGTGACTTTGTGTTTTATGGATGTTTTTCTGTCTACATAAGTGTATTTTAATGTGCACATATTATTGAAAAAATATTATTACAGATTTGGAACAAGTTAACAGGCAAATATTGAAACCTCTGACCACTCCCAACAGCCATATATCGGTCGAAACTAGAATCCACGATGCCAAGTTTGATGGGTACTGCAGCAGATACCCTGGTGGAATATTTATAAATGCTATGACAACAGACTGGAACCGTAATGACACCAGGAACCACGGAACGTGGCTGAAGAAATCTACTACTGTTTTAATGAGTGTAATCGATAATTCAGGGACAACCTACTTTCAAGAGCTGAAGCAAGTATGTGCAGTTAAGGTAAGAAAAAACATATACATGATTTTTTCAAATCAAATTATGCAAGACTAGCAGAGGCCTGCAGTTTCACCCGCGTAGTTCCCGATTCCGTTACTTTACAGGGATAAAAAAATATCCTATCCGTTATTCCAGACCAACATCTATCTATGTTCCAAATTTCATCCATATCTCTATATATGTCCATAGTTTTTGCGGGAAAGACTAAAATAATTTTTTACAAACTTTCCCGTTTGTAGAGGTAATTTTAGTAAATATTTACCTAACGTTTCGTAACGTGATTCAGATACTATATATTATGTATATACCTACAAGAATTGCTCGTTTAAAGGTACAAGATATGAAACACCCGCAGCGCCCCGCTGTTTCACAATTAGCGGAGCTATCGCGTTACATACACACATACAAAAATACATACAACCGAATTGAGAATATCTATTAATATTGAGGATATTGATCCTTTTTTGAAGTCGGTTAAAAATAAACATTATGAAGGAATACCTACTAAAATTGTTCATTGGTTGATTTGTTGTCTTTTACAGTCAAGTATATGTCGCAAAGTTTTACCAGCCCTGGTAGGATTACTCCTTCACTGCTCAACCGAGAAGTACATATCAATTATAAGCGAACAGATAAACAACTTCTTCAACCATGTCTGGGAGCAAACTTTTGATGACAAAGTCGAGGGATCTGCCGACAGCAGTCACGTCAACCAGAAGATGTCTAACGTACTGGACGTGGGGCAAAAGATAGTCATCCAGTACATGCTCGAAATTGTTGATATTATAAGACTACAGAGGCGATATTACAAAGCACGGTAAGTAAATTAATAAATATTGGTAAACATTTCACACACACACCATCTAGCCCCAAACTAAGCATTGTTTGTACTATTATTATTTATACAGTGCAAATATTTGTATTCATCACACAAATATTTGCACTGGACGTGAATCAAACTCACGACCCACGGCTTCGCAGTATGTCGTATGTATTCTTATTTAAATAATTGTACTCTCAAATGGACATGGAACTATGGAACGTGTCCTAAACCACAGGCTCCTAATGTACCTAGAATCTAATGAACTCCTCAGTGACCGGCAATACGGGTTTCGCCAAAACCGGTCCACTGGGGATATTCTAACGTATGTCACCCACATCTGGAGTGAAGCTATCGAGAAACACGGGGAAGCACTTGCAGTCTCCCTGGATATCTCGAAGGCTTTCGACAGGGTTTGGCATCATGGCCTTATTAGCAAGCTGTCCAGTTATGGTTTGTCTTCAGGGTTTATTGCGTGGATATCGGACTTCTTGAGGGATCGATCCATACGAGTTGTCATTGATGGCTGCTCGTCGGATCGAATGGCTATCAATGCCGGAGTCCCCCAAGGGTCGGTACTCTCTGCGACGCTTTTTCTGCTACATATCAACGATCTATTGAAGCCCGGTATCTTTGGGTACGCAGATGATAGCACCGTTGTAGAGAGTTACATATCTAGCGCGAGAGCCAGTGGACAGCATACTAAGGTACTGAGAGAGAGTATGATCGATCGTTTGAACATGGCCCTTGAGGGCCTTGAAACCAATCTGGCCAAGTTTAACGAGGGAAAGACGCAGGCGTGTCTGTTCTCCGCAAAAAGGAGTCAATTTCAACTGACTCCTACTTTTCGAGGTGTATCCGTGCCGGTTACTGATCATCTTGAGCTTTTGGGCGTTACCTTGACTTCTACGCTCAACTTCGGCGCGTATATCGAGTCCAAGGCTAAATTAGCTGCCAAAAAACTAGGTGTCCTCTCAAAAGTGCGAAAGTACTTCAAATCTGAACAATTACTTTTGTTATACAAAGCACAGATTCGCTCTTGTATGGAGTACTGTTCGCACCTTTGGGATGGATCGGCTAAGTATCAGCTTGAGGCTCTCGAGCTTGAGGAATCGATTGAGAGGCGTGCCAAAAGGCTCATAGGCAAAGACATTCTAGCGCGAAAATGACTTCAAAGTCTTGAACATCGCCGCAAGATTGCTAGCTTATCGGTTTTTTTCGGATACACTTCAGAGAGTGTGCAACTGATCTGCATGATCTAATACCTCCTTGCCCTTTTTTCTATCGTACTTCTCGTAACTCAAAGAAGCGGCACCGTTTCATGGTGGATATTCCAAAGACACGGACGAAGAGGTTTGACTCTACGTTTGTGATAAGAACATCTAGGCTGTGGAATTAGTTGCCTGAGTGGGGTTTCCCCGATAGTTATAATCTTGGTGTCTTCAAATCGAGAGTGAATCTAGGTTTCTTCTAGGTAAACACGCTCCATCGTAGACCGCATCGTCGCTTAACATCAGGCGAAATGGCGGTCAAGTGTAAACCTATAAAAGTAAAAAAAAAATCTATATCTCTAATTATTGTTTTCTATATAATAATTTTATATACCATACAAATATATTTTATATGTACTAAGTAGAGTAAGGTCTAGAGGAAATCAAGATACTCAAGCCCATTAAACTATTTGCAGGCCAGAACGGACAGTAGAATCACTGAACTATCTACGCCTGGATTATGATAAAGTGGCGTGGTCTGCTACGGTGGCTGACCAGCACTTGGCCGCGATTTATTACGGCGAGCTGTGGGCTATGGCACAAAATAATGGGGTTCCGCCGTCAGCGCCGGAAGTCACTACCAACTTGCCGGGCGGTGAAAACATACAGCAGATATTCCGGAAGGTCAGTTGCAGAAATCTTGGAACAGCAACAAATTAAACTATAACTTCATATGTATCTACTTGGTCTGTTTTCATAGTATAGTAAATGGGACCAATTCTATGGACATGGTTTCAGATTGAGATTAGAATTGGGATATCACCGTTTTTGTAATTCGAAATTAAGTTCCTTTTTTTAATGTAAACATTTGTAATTTTATGAATTTAATCAAACAAGAGAGGCGATGAACAATGTTATAAGAAGCGGTACCTATACAAATCTTCGAGCCGCAAGTTCTTTAAAATGTTCAGTTAACTACAAGTTCTTATTCATCGAGACATAAATATACTCGTATCTGTTTGTTCTCAGTGCTACGTATCGATTTGTGAAATGGATGCTATCGACGGTTGTGGCACTGCCCACTTAACCATAGACAGTGAAAAGCGCAAACATCTCTTAAATACCGGCCAGTACATCGATTCGCTTCTGCTGCACGATATAGCGCTGTCTTGCAGTGGACAAATTGGTCACGATCTACACTGCGGTGCCGTCAGATCGCTTCACAAGTCTGGCATGCATCATCTAGCTTTGCAGTATATTAAATCTCTGCCCGAAAATGATGAGTTGAACGACATCAAATACGAATGTCTATCGTTTCTTGGTAAGTGTGTTTAAAATTTACATTAGACACACGCCGATTTAAAGCATTGTAAATTGAACCAGAACAGCGATATGTTAAGAACTGCTTTACTTGACAGAAGTCGTTTGCCTATTGTATTTACCTATACCTAAGGAAAAGGTGAAATGTTCCGTATACGTATATATCTTTGTAAATATTTCTAATAGGGACGTGATTTATGCGTGGTTATGTTACTTTACAGGTGATTGGAGTGAGATCATAGATACAAAAGATTTGGAAGAGAAATCTAAAGTAGCCACTTATAATCCACATTCTATTATAAAAGCCTTCCACTATGCCTGTCTCAGAGAGTGCCTGAACGGACAAACTACAGAATTTCACGACAAACTGATTTTACATCTGAATAGAGCGAAAATTGCTCTATCGAGATTATGCCAGAGCCTAAACATGGAGAACTGTCAGAGTGTTTACAAAGTTGCTGAGAAATTGCATTTGTTTTCTGACATGGAAGATTATTTTTCCGTCAGAATGAACAAGATGTCCCCTGGAGATCTACTTAGTAAATGGCGCGTAGATGAACTGCCTACCTTCAAAGATTTTAAACACGTGGAAGCTTTGATATCGCAACGAGTATTGATTCTAGACCACGCTGCGAATACATACACAACTTTGCAGGGGAAGGTAGTTCCTTTACAAATACAATACTCAAGTAAGTTTTTTTTATCGGGATTACCTGTTTGGGATACCATCCCGCTTGATTCTATGATTGATATCAGACAAATAATAAAAAGTTTTTTATGAGAGTATAGCTGATTTCTCGTTCTCGTCACACACACACACACACACACACACACACATCTTATATTGGCCGTCATTACGACATGGTACCAAAATGGCACCCAAAATGGATTGGCATCATCTATCCGCCTCTGTGCGTTCATTGTCAAATTAAATAGCGTGCGCTTCTCAGGGTTTTCCGTACCTTTTCACGAAATCATTTCCACAAAAAATATCCAGCAATAGAGACGAAAGATGTTCACATAAAAAAGTATAGGGTTTAAATATACCTACCTCCATAATACAACTGTGGACGCGGCCCATTTAAGTTATTGTTTAAAATATTCTTGTATAATTTTAGAACTTGCGTTAACAAACAACAGAGTACAAATGTCGCAACGGCTCTTAGCGGTAGCTAAAAAGTTGCAGTCTTCAGAGGAAGTAGCCCTGGTGGAAAGTGAGATATCATGGGCGAAAGGACACAAAGAAATAGCGTTGTCTCTTTTACGGAACATCGTAACCAGTGATTCAAGGGACATGAATTTAACTGCCCGGTCATTGAGGTATGCTTATAATCATTATTATTATTTTAATTTGTGCTATCTATAAAAGCAAAGCCAAATTTGCTTGTCAAAGGTGTTCTCTGAACTACATACCTACTACATTTTATGTGGTACTGACCATATTCGTGCAGACTTTTTAGATTATCCGATTTTGGTAGGACAAGGTGACTATCCTAAAATCTATATATTCCTAAAATTCCTTGCAATCAGAAAATCAGAACATGTTTTAAATATTTATTCGTTTTAGGCAATACGGGCTGTGGATGGCGGAGACAAAACGAGATAACGCGCGTGATATTATTGAAAAATACCTGCTCCGAAGTCTCGAAACTGTGAATAATACAAGTCACGTTGAAACCAGGTTCAAAATATACCACGATATTGCAAAATTTGCGGATGCTGAATACAAACAGGTATATAAATTTATATCTTTACGGCAACATTTAACATACGACGTTTGTATTGACGTAAAAAACATTTCATAGAAACTGCTAAAACATGATCAAAATATACGCTATAGGTACCTATCATTGCCGAATAATATAAGTACCTATACTTATATTTTCAAATCACTTTACGTATTATGAAATCAAACATTACAATTAATAAAATATGTTATAATTGACCCAATTCAGTTTCTCGGCCCAAATTTAATGTGATTGATGTTTCCACCTAGGTACCTATCACTATTGTGGCACTGAGCCCTATAAGAACTATATAAGGTTTTTACTTCTTTAATGTGGATTAAATTCTTAAGGATTCAATATTGGTGGACTAAATTAATGAATATTTCAGGTGGTTGCGTACATGGGTTCTTCAGAATTCGAGGCCAAAGTGAAGTGTATGGAAAACATGAGAGGAACAGCGTCCTCTTTAAAGTCTACGCCCCAGCACTCGCTGACTAGGTAAATATTTATTGAAGTGATGATAACTTCTTTAGGCGTACCACACACAGATTTTTCGTGTGAATGAAACTCAGCGTTACGTTCTTAAATGACAGAAATCTTCGGGTGAACTCGGGACCGCAGGGTGTGCCAGAGCGAGAAAGACAGCTGCTGCTGTCTCTATCTTTTTTAAACTTATTATTGACCATGGACTATAGTCCTTCAGCCGGATCCGTCACTGTCGCTGTGTTTATTATACATACTTAATTTATGTGTAATCGTTTTTATTTTTAATTAGTCAATTGTTTTTAATAATTATTTCTTATCTACTGCCGTGTACTACGAGTAGGATAGCTGGTATAATAAATGTGTATGATAGTAAAAACACAATTGTGATACATAGACACAGACACATAACGAACATTCATATATATATTCACACAATTATTTGTCTGGGCGGGAAATAAATCTACGCCCTACGACTGAATGAACAAGACCAATAACTTCCTTTTATTGTTCAACTAGCTTTTACCCGCGACTTCGTCCGCGCCACATATTTATTAAAGTAATTGAGGCAGTACCTACTCGTATGTCTACTACCATACAAATTCACGTTTCCTAATCAAAATCGGTCTAAGTCAAAGTTTTGTATTTATTAATAAATGTACAATTTACACGACAAATTACAAAAAAACTATTTCGATAAAATTTATATAACCACCTCTGAACTATAATCTACCAACCAAAAAAATAACCATCTAAATTGATTCACAATTGGAAATACAACTGGATTGATAACCTCCTCCTTTTTTGAAGTCGGTTAAAATAGCATACAAAGAGTGCAAAGATCCTTCCATGCACACTTTTACTCCTCATTTCCACTCTTTTCAACTCTTTTTCTGTGATAAAAAGTCGCCGATATCCTTTCCTAAGTCTAGTCTGTCTGTGCACCAATTGTAACAAACTCTTTAAGTGGCTTAGGCGTTAGACGGTAACAGACAGAGAGAGTTACTTTCATATATATAATTTCATATTAGAATTGAAAACAGGTGTTCCTGATCATTTTATAGGAGGCAGTTGTAAAAGATTACCGAAAAGTAATACGTTTACTCCTCCAAAAAACTCATTTTCGCAGTTCTTAATTTGCCTTAATCGAGCGTCCATCATGCATAACATTTGATAAGACACCATGGAAATCTCGTCGACTATCAAAAATTCTGTCTGATACGCCATTTAGTGGCTGCGCCCATCTAAAATATTGAGGTTGTATAGTGCACTGTATTCTTCTTGTCAAGCCCTTTTATTTGATACCCATGTTGATGGGATTGATAAAACCTAAGTTATCCGCCATTGTGTAGAGGCCACCATCTAGGATTTTAATTTTATATAGTACATTGTATTCTACTGGTTGAGCACTTTCATTTGATACCCATATTGATGGGATTGATAAAACCTACGTTATCCGCCATTTTGTAGCGGCCGCCATCTTGGATTTCGATTTTTATAGTATATTGTATTCTACTTGTTGAGCCCTTTCATTTGATACCCATGTTGATGGGATTGATAAAACCTACGTTATCCGCCATTTTGTAGCGGCCGCCATCTTGGATTTCAATTTTTTATAGTCTATTGTATTCTTCTTGTTGAGCCCTTTCATTTGATACCCATATTGATGGGATTAATAAAACATAAATTATCCGCCATTTTGTAGCGGCGGCCATCTTGAATTTATTTAAGTACATTAATTATAAATAAATAAACAATTTTCGTACAAAAAATTAAACCGACTTCAAAACCACAAATAGGCACTCAAAAGCGAAAAATAAACTAAAATCATTGTTATAAGCGCTACTCACTCATCTATTTGAAGTCGGTGCCAGCTAAATCTAACAGGTATAGGATAGATACTACTTACCTGTGCCTACATAGCATCAATCTACTAACTTTTTGACCTGACTGGCACCGACTTCAAATAGATAAGTGAGTAGCGCTTATAACAATGATTTTAGTTTATTTTTCGCTTTTGAGTGCCTATTTGTGGTTTTGAAGTCGGTTTAATTTTTTGTACGAAAATTGTTTATTTTACTCTTTTTAGTGTACAAGAACAAAATTTTGATTAAACCCCGACTACCTTGGATTTGTTATCTGTACAACATTCTACTAGTCAAGCCCTTTCATTTGATACCCATATAAAGGGAGTTGTGAAAAAACAAATGTATTTCGGCATTTTGTGGAAGCGGCCATCTTGGATTTAAATTTTTTCATAGTGAAAAGTATTCTACTAGTCAAGCTCTTTCGTTTGATACCCAAATTGAGGTAGTAATGAAAAATATAATATAATTCGCCATTTTGTCGTGGTGGCCATTTTGGATTTGAAATTTGTTTTAGTACATAGTACTCTACTAGTCAAGCCCTTTCATTTGATACCCAAGTTGAGGTAGGTTGTGAAAATATTTTGTCCGCCATTTTGTGGAGGCGGCCATCTTGAATCGACATTAACCAGACATAGCTAAGAACATCTGCTATGGTATTAACCTTGAAATAAAAGAAACCGCATCGAAATCGGCCCATCTGTTTGAGTTCTACTACGGTGCCACAGCAGATAGACAGACACACAGACAGACATCGACGTCACTTATAACACCCCTTTTTTGGTCGGGGTTAAAAACAAGTTTTATTAAAGCATTTACACAATTTTGTATTGACAGGGTCGAGATTCATAACTTTTGTGAAATCTACAACGTCATCCAGATACGCAATTTTTCAGTTTTTGGTTCATATTTCAAAAACTACTTGACCGATTTCGAAAAGATTTATATGGGACCATTCGGGAAGCATACCCATCCGAACACAAAAAAGAAATTTTAAAATCGGTTCAGAGGTTCTCGAGAAATCAGGTAACATACATAAAAAAAAAAAAAAAAAAAAATAGGGGTCGAATTGATAACCTCCTCCTTTTTTTGGAAGTCGGTTAATGATACCGCTAGAAACGTCTTGAAACGCTCTTGAGAGTAAATGGCTCAAACGGGTAAAAGTAAGGCGGCACTTCATATGCCGAAACATAAACACCGCACTTATGTAACCTGACACCCGTTTTCCCGCCAAATTTGTAAAACGCGAAAAGCGGCCAGTATATCAAGCGGTTATATAAGTATCCCCGTATAGATAAAAATTATAAAATTGCTGGAACAAACGTTTATCGACTCCATTTCAAGTGTTTAGATACAAAGTTTCATGGTTTTATCTTCAATAATATTGAACTTCCAGACTTTCACCCCCAATTCCACCCCCGTAGGTACAGTTCGAAACTACAAAACTGCTAAAACATACATTTTATGGTTTCGTGTTAAATATCTAGACGTAAAGATTCATAGTTCTTCAACAATGACGAAGTTTTCCATATAAACTTTCATCCCTTATTTTAACCCTTTCAACCCTTTTTTCGGAACAAAAAGTAGCCTATGTCCTTTCTCGGGATCTATTCTATCTATGTATCAAATTTCATCAAAATCTGTTGCTTGGTTTAGGCGGTAAAGACGGACAGACAGACAGACAGACAGACAGACAGACAGACAGACAGACAGACAGACAGACAGACAGACAGAGTTACTTTCGCATTTATAATATTAGTATGGATAAAGTTTGTTTTTGCCTGAACTCAAATATTTCTTCCAATTTTCATGGTTCTAGGCCGCTTAGCCTGATTCATTAATCGTCAATAAGGTCATGCATATCTTATATCTAATAATGGAGGAAAATTAAATTGACCATTCTTTTGTTTCCAGCCATGACCGAAAAGCATATTTCACAAATGAACGGTTCAAGAATCTAGATGAGATTGAAATTGCATATCTCCGAGCGGAAAAAGAAAGCTTTTTGCATTTAGCCATGAGGTAAGATTTACTAAGTTACCAGAAATTGCCACGCAGACAGAGCGTACTGAGCTGTGTTATGTTAAACTACCATAACTGATGAGTAACTTCTTTGATTCCAACTTGAAATCGCGAAAAAATAGTTAATCCTTTTTTTACATAGGTAACACCTAATATGATTTTTTTGGCAATTTGGGGCTTAATGAACTTGTAATACCTCTATATGGCTTAGTTCACGTTAGCAATATTATATCTTTTGACGTAATTCTTATTATTGTGTAAATCTAAGAATTTACAAGTAAATTTGCAAATTGTTTTGTAGATATTATCTGCTCTCTCTAAAAGAATGCGAAGAGAACAATCTGTCAGTGTTCAGAGTGATATCTCTTTGGGTGAATAATCCAGATTTCGAATTTGACGAGTCTGACGGATGCACATTCGCAAGTATCTTGCACGGGATACCTTCGCGAAAGTTCATAACAGTACTACCTCAGCTGGCTCCGCGCTTGACCATGGAAAACAATGCTTACGCTGATAACTTGAGGATAATTATTAGTAAGTTCTTTTTTTTTTCAAATATACCATGTTGCAGTTAGTCCTAAGATGACCTTTACAGAACCTTCATCCAATCAAGTTCATAAGATGCAGGGTCCTTTTTTGGGGAAAAACATTTACACGTCGTCCGCCGTTCGGAAGAGAACGTCGGGCTCGACACCACTCAAAGTTGCGCCCCAGCCGATTAAAACACCACAGGTTTCTCCAGAGATGGTTTGGCGGCAGTGTTGCCGGACCGCTCTTCCATTCGACAACCCTGCTACTGTCACAGCTATTGTATCGCAGACGCCTCGGGACGGACCCTCGCATTTGGCTTCAGTGACACGTTGGAAAGCAGTGACACGTGAGGACACGTCACTTCCTCGGGAAACCCCCACGGAACGTGGAAGGGCCCCACTAACCTAAACCTTCAACTATACTCGCGCACGTAAATTTTTTTTTACCTTTTATAGGCTCACACTTGACCGCCATCTCGCCTGATGTTAAGCGACGATGCGGTCTACGATGGAGCGTGTTTACCTAGAAGAAACCGATTCACTCTCGTATCATCTAACAGGCTGCTAAAATCACGGGTCCTGACTACATGTTATAACTGTTATATATACAGTTTTATTTTTTGTTTTGAAACCCCTCACTCAGTATGCGTAGTCCGTGGTCTTTGTAATTTGGGTTCTTTTTTAACACCCGACCAAAAAAGGGGCTGTTATAAGTTTGACGTTAGATGTCTGTCTGTCTGTGGCACCGTAGAGCTCAAACGGATGAGCCGATTTCGATCCGTGTGGATGTTCTTAGCTATGTTTGGTTAATATCGATTCAAGGTGGCCGCCTCCACAAAATAGCAGACAAAATATTTCTTCACAAACTACCTCAATATGGGTATCAAATGAAAGGGCTTGACTAGTACAATACTATACACTATACAAAATTTCAAATCCAAATAGCTGCCGTCACAAAATGGCAAATATTTTTTTTTTCACTATTACTTTTCAATATGGGTATCAAACGAAAGGGCTTGACTAGTTGTATACCTTGCACTATGACAAATTTCAAATTCAAGATGGACGCTACCACAAAATTACGAAATACATTTCTTTTTTCACAACTCCCTTATAATCATCAATATCAAATGAAAGGGCTTGACTAGTAGAATGTTCTACAGATAACAAATCCGAGGTAGTCGGGGTTTATCAACATTTTTAATTTTGTTCTTGTTTAACATACATTTATCTTGGATTAAGAGAAGAAAAGGAAATAGATGGAATAGGGAACATTTTTAACCTAGATTTAGTGCTCTTTATTTCTGAGTCTTCCCGGCTTACAGCGTCCATCACGACCGCATTTCTATCCAGACAGAACAGAAATGTAATAAACGTCAATCTATTAAACAGAGGTTCAAGTGATTTTTGTTTTAATTACAGAGAGATGCGCTATGGAGCACCCACATCACACTCTACCTATCCTTTTCGCTCTGAAGAACGCTGAAAAGGACAAAGTTATAACTAATGCAGCTTCTTTACTCGGCTCGACGCCTGCCACACAAAAGCTACAAGAACCAAGGACTGCAGCCGCAGAGGAATTGGTCAATCAGTTGGCTACTGAAAGCAGACAAATGTCCGTGATTGTGCAGCAGATGGAGTTGATTTGCGATGGCAAGTTTTTTTTATTAAACCCCGACCAAAAAAAAAAGGGCTAAGTATGACGTCGATGTCTGTCTGTCTATCTCTGTATCTGTGTGTGTGTGTGTGTGTGTCTGTTTGTGGCACCGTAGAGCTCAAACGGATAAACTGATTTCGATGCGGTTTTTTTATTTGAAGATTAATTTCCGTACGGTGGTTCTTAGCTATTCCTGGTTAATATCGATTTAAAATGGCGGACAAAATATTTCTTCACAATCTACCTTAATATGCGTATCAAATGAAATTGCTTGACTAGTAAAATGTTGTACAAATTACAAATCCGAGGTAGCCGGAGGTAAATAATTTTTTAAATTTTATTCTTGTTATAATATAGAGTGACAGGACGATCAAGAAATGCAGTTGATGGTAAATAAATAACACATTTAGACATAACAACACAGTGGTACGATGCTATTTGAGATTGTAAAGTTCAAATCACTGCCGAGCACTGCACTGCTCTTGTCACCTTGGACGATTTATCTCTATGTCCTGTGACTTCTCTGGAAACACTAATACTGCAGTGACGAACCTACATATATGTAGGTAAACGTGAGGTGATTTTATGTGGTGATTGATTTTTTGTGACTAGTATTATTATTATACTAATATTTTTATCTGACAAATAAATGTACCTAAGTGAAATATGTCAGAGAAAACATTAGCAAATTAATAATATTGTGTTCCCACTCATTACCGCCTTATTGCATTCTGTACTCAATAAGAAAAAAGTGATTTAAAGGTGACATGAGCGTTGGTATGGTTCGAATGGTCTTCTATGATTTGTATCTGAGATTAATCATTAATTATTATTTTGTCTTTGAATTTCAGCTACAATAAGCTTCGCGAACTTCAAACCGAAATCCAAAGAGAGCAAGCAAAAAATTCCATCCGCAGAACAAATAACCAAGTTGAAGAACTTAACTGCAATACCCATACCTACAGTCACAATACCTGTTAATAACGACTGCAAATACGTCGACTTCCCAAGTAAGATATATTGTTAAATTCTCTTCTAACTGAAGATGGAGGAAATTTTTGATTTATGTTTGGCTTTAAGTCAATGCTTAATACTAAAATTATTATTGAGAAAGTTTTTGAGTATGTATGTTTGTTACTTCTTCAAGCAAAAACTGCTCAAGAAATCTGCTATATAGATATATGGCTGTTACCCACGACTTCGTCCGCGAAAAATGTTGATATGGTATGTGTATAAATTCACTGCTTTTAAAAAGTTATGTTACGTTACGTTATGTTATGTTAAGTTTAGTTTAGTTTACTTTTTATCCCGGGAAAATAACGAGTTTAGGAACTAGGCAGGTGCATCCTTGAGACGCTACTAGTATCCAGTTTAGATGTTGCTTAATCACAACGTAAGAACTAAACGGATCAGATTGTAATTCTACGCGGTCAAAGTCGCATGCAGGTGCTAGTTTTGGATATTTGAACATTTGTAAAAAGTTATTAACTCTTCTTACATTAGCGTTATTAGTCACGGAGTATTTACGGTTACTTGGTGGAACCTCTTACCGATATTTTGATAATGTTTCGTGTAAACCGGCAAACTTACCTATTAAAATGGTAACCACAGCAAATACTCCAATTAACGATACTAGTTGAAATATTTTGTCAGATTCAAATTAATTTCAGGACTAAATTCGTTTGAAAACTTCTTCGAGTTGGTTGGAGGGATTAACTGCCCGAAGAAAGTGTCTTGTACTGATTCCACTGGACAGAAGAGAATTTTACTTATAAAGGTAATAATGTACTTGGTTTTTGATAGGGTTGTAAAAACAGACAAAACGTTAATGTGTACCTAATTTCTGTCCTATTACTATTATATTATTCACTGTTCAGTTCTTTTTAATAGAAATTTCAAACCTAGAGTTTGTTGTTTGTAATTTGTTCATTATCGTCAGGTAGACGTTAAAATGTGTGAAAAATTATAGCAGCGTCATCCCTAGTACCACCTACAGGCGTAAAAATAACCGTATTTTTTATACGTCAACGCGTCTTTACCAGGCATCCTAACGTTTGGACGTCACCCAATAACGAGATGCAGATCTTTTACAATGGAGATATTTAATTGTATGTTGTAATAGCAAGACAAGATATTAAATCGCCTGGCGGTAAGCATTACGCCTGCCGCAAATGGACACTCAGCTATTTGAACATATAGATTTCATATGATAACATTGCCCTTCAAACCGGAACACACAATTTTTTACACATTATTAAGAAGCGGTAGAATAACTCACAAAGGTATGGTACTTCTCCAGGAGTGAGTTCCGTGCAAAGAGTTCCACTATTATTTATTTATTTATTATTTGCACAATGTACATAAATTATTAGACTAGACTTAGACCTTATGAACAAAATCTTAAACTATGTACCAATACCCTGTTAGTGTGTCGCAAAACAGGAGACAACACAGTTTCATCCTGAGAGGTACAATTTCAATAAAACGAGTACAAAATTATATTCATATGAGGATACCTATACGTATAGAATTTAATTAAAACTTAACTTGTTTAAAAATATATATTTTCTGATTTAGGGGGAAGACGACATGCGCCAAGATGCAGTTATGCAGCAGGTGTTCTATATAGTCAACACGCTTCTAGAGAAGAATCCTGTCACCAGCCGGAATAAACTACTCATTCGTACATATAAGGTAATTAAAAATAAAATACTAGCTTACATAATTAAATTTAAATATGTGCTTATTATAATGTTAGTCAGCTTAATTGTAAAATATATATAAGTTGAAAATGCAACTCTATTATACTTATAACATAGTAAATACGAGTATGTACAGCTTACAAGAACAAAATAAAAAAAATGGATTTATCGCTGTCTATCTTAGATTTGAAATTTGTATAGTATTCTCTACTACTAGTGAAGCCATTCTATTTTCAACTGTCATTCAGGCGCGGTCCCAGCTTCGAATTTTGGAGGGAATTTAGGGAGTAGGAATGAAAATTGTCTAGGTACTATTACTTTTTTTTTAGATTTTTAATTTAACTTAACGATTTTGGGAGGGGTCATTTCCCCTTGTCACATGTCAAGATACCCATATTGAGGAAGTAGAAAAAAAATCGCAGTTTTGTGCTGGTGGCCACGTCGGATTTGAAATTTGTTATAGTTGTATAGGATTCTACTACAAGTAGTAAAGCCCTTTCATTTGATACCCATATTGAGGGAGGTTATGAAAAAATATTTTATCCGCCATTTTATGAAGGCGGCCATTAAACTTTAACGGTCTTATTCATAATAAATGCTTATAGAAGACTTAAAACACTCATTAGTTAAAACGCTCGATAAGCTTATAAAACGTTCTATAAAATTCCGTATTCATAAATGCTATAAGCCTTCTATAACTAAAGCATTACTAATATCAGTTTTAGGATCAAAATGTTGCCATTATAATGAAATCGATCGATTTTATAGACAAACTGATAGAATGGTCCACAGATAAAACGAGTTTGATGGTGGAGCCATAGACAATGTTACAGAATAAAAAAAAATTACATACACTGTGAAGTTATGAAGCGGGGAAATTTAAAGTTATATTACTAAAACGTAGTGATGTTCGTTCGTTCTTTCATTAATTTCTTGTATTTTATAAGAAAAATTGCTAAAGAAATAAATTAGAAATAAATAGACATTACCGAACGGAAACAAATAAAAAAATTGAAGTTGAATATGTCACAACGCCATTTTGACACTAATCAGCTGTTAAGAGTCGGCCATATTTGCCTTAAAACACCGCTAAAGTAGGGTTCTCGGCTCTATAACTTTATAGAAGGCTTATAGCACGTTTTAGCGCTAAAATGCTGTTATGAATACCATTTTTCCTAAGACGTACGCAAGTCTTGAGACATGCTACAACTTTTTATGAATAAGACCGTAATTTTATATTTTGTACGCAAACCCCAAACACAGACAATATAGTTTTAAAAGTTTGAATATTTCTTAAAAACAAGGCAACTTCAGGCAGTTTTTCAATTCTTATGTAACATTGTGTTCCCTAGGTGGTGCCAATGTCCAAACAGTCCGGAGTATTGGAGTGGTGCGCGGGAACCATCCCAATCGGGACATATTTGGTGGGTACACAGGCCAGCCCAGGCGCACATTCGCGATACCGACCGCAGGTGAGTTTGATTACGACAAAGAAGCACATCGTATCAAAATACTGGGATTTTCGAACTCATGTTTTTTTTTGCATCTGACTATTTCTGAAACAAAACTTCTTTTACACGAAAAAAGACTACAATAATTGGAACACTTAACAAAAATTGTAGTTGTAGGCACCACCTACAACTGGGCAATAAAGAAACTTTATTCAACTTTGTTGGCGTGTTGTGGAGAAGCGCGGTAAAGAGGTCTTTCCTAAAAGAAAGTTTGTTGAAATTCTGGCTACATTCCGAGCATTTTGAGTAAATATATTTTATTTATTGCCGTTTCCTAGGATATGTCTTGCATCGCAGCTCGCAAGAAACTGCACGAGTGTCACGAAGCCAGGAAAAACAATAAGGAGAAGTTACAGGTCTTCTTGAGAATACTGAGAGAGTTCAGGCCCGTGTTCCACTACTTCTTTACGGAGCACTATTTGGACCCTGTTACGTGGTATGAGCGGCGTCTCGCTTATACTAAGAGGTGAATTTCTTTTAAATTTCATTCGGAATGATTGCATTTTATTTTGTGATAGAGAGAGAGAGCAACACAATATCATAAAAAAAAATTATACGCCTAAGGTTTGGCAGCCAAAGGCAGCACTTGGAGAGGGCTATTTTCTATTACCGGCAATAATTATGTTTGTGTCAAACTACTCCTCTTCTGTTCGTCGTAATACCTAGATGCTTTTGTTAGCGAACACTGTTTTTTTATTCCATTTGGAAACGCCAAATTATGGTGGGGTAATTAGAGCCCCAAAAGATATTAGCGGACTGTATATAGGATTTTGTAGTGTCATTAAAATTTAAAATTAATGGTGCTGTAAAAAACAAAGAAAAACACAAGATATTATGACGAGGTAGGAAACTGGGAACAGCACTCACTGCTGTGACTTGTTCTGCTCCTTCTTCTCCAGGCCTGGGATGTCGAAGAGAGGCGTGCGGACTTAGTGTCTCGCACGCTTACTATATATGTTTATCACTATAATAAATGTTTCACAACACACACAATTTCACCAACACAAATTAAAAGACGTTTCACATATGTATATAATTTGATCAGAACTTAATGTTCAATCTGTTATTTGAGCACGACGGGAACACACCTCAGCTTCGCTCGTATAGCCGAGTGCGGTCACATTCATACTGACTTTGTCACGACGTTACCCAAGTTTCATCGATCATTGTGGGTCGATTTGACACAGCCATAGTCACATAGTGCTGCATGAGGGTAGAGGAAAGGAGAATGGGAAAGCACCGTGTAATTATTAAAATTACGACCGATCATAATCTGGCGTAACCACCATTATAGGTTTCATCCTAAGCGTACTTATTTAGGGGTCCCAAACGGTCGCCGACCGCTGGTGCGACTATGCGAAAATATAAACGTCTTTTAAGGTTGCTGGGGAGGACTATTAAGGGGGGTCGGCCCAAGTTTTCTAATTTTTACCGAAAGGTGTTGTACAAATGCTCACTTTACCGATTACACGCCTTTGCGTAACACTGGCAAATGTATAACGAAGACACTATTTTTTCTTTTTAATTTAGAGTGATGTGTGCAAGACATTCGATTGCGAATGGTAAACATCACGCCTAGCCATAACATCACGAATCCAAATAACTGCGTAACCAAGTAAATCTCCAATGCAGCGTAGTACATTCGTCACTAAGAGATGAGATGATTTATGTATTTTCCCTGTAATTTATCTTAAACGTTGCTTCAAACCGACACTCAGTAATGTTTGCTCATTACTGCTTTGCCGTAGAATAACTGGCAAAAGTGTGGTTCTCAACCATACTCTGCAAAGAGTCCTAC